>JANUYF010000001.1:42028529-42446029 GCA_026167975.1 Phrynosoma blainvillii | reverse complement strand
TAGGAAGGACAATAGAACTGGAACATTGGGAAAAAGCAAGAAGAAAGACAGACAAATTTACAAAATCACAAGATCTAAAAGAAAATTTTTGGAAAATGGAACAAAGATGGTATTTGACTCCAGCTAGAATAGCTAAGATATACAAAACAAAAGAGAAAGAATGCTGGAAGTGTAAACAGAATGTAGGTACTTGGTTCCATACATGGTGGAATTGTTCAAAAATAAAAAATTATTGGAAAAAGATACACATAAATATACAAAATATGTTGAATATTAAATTTGAAATACGTCCGGAATTTTATTTGTTGAATATGTTAAATTGCTTGGATCAGGTTATTGAGAGAAAATATTGGAGAATCCTCCTCTATATGACGACAGCTGCCAGAATATTAGTCGCCCAAAAATGGAAAAAACAGGACATACCTACTGGAGACGAATGGTTTTTAAAATTAGCAGAAATGAAAGAAATGGACAAATTAACAAATATACTGAATAATAAAGACTCGGAATTTATTAAAGAAGAATGGGCTCCAATAGAGAAATATATTAAAAATAACTGGAAGTAAACAAGCTAAGATATTAAAAGAAAAGTAACGTAAATGGCTTATTAGTAAGAATTGAAAGAAAAAAATAATCTAAGATAGAAACTTAAGAACAACTGAAAATATATAAGTACTCATTGTGGAAGAACCAAAGGAAGGTTGTATATATGAATTGTAAATAGAACTTTTGTACTAAAAGTATGTATTGTACAAATTGTTTTAATTATGTAATAAAATTAAAAAAAAATCCAAGATCTACCTACCAAAATCTAGTGCAAAAAGCATGCACTTAGACTCAAAACAGATCTGAACTGAACAGAGCTCCAGTCTTTCAACACAAAAATCTTGCTTACCAAGCAGCTTGGATGATTTTAGCCATATAATGTAAAGATTGGGACAGTGGCATTTGTCACCTTGTTGGTGTTACTGGGAAGCAATAAGAATCAGAAATCGTTGGTGATTTACACTAAATAATCCCAGATCTACCAGTACATCACATTTTTCCTTCTGAACACCCCATCCCTAAAACACATCCAGTCCAATGTCATGCTTAGAGCATATCTGCTGAAATGACAAGGTCATCATAAATATCTTAAATTCAGTGGGTCTGTTGTAAGATGGGTTAGTGCGGATCCAAGTCACTATATACAATTAAATTGTATAAGAACCCCCAAAGTTCAGGTATATATGACTACAGACAAACTGGGTTGTTGTTGTTCAGCTAAAAGCATCTTTTGATTATTTTTGCCTTTCTGTAATGAAAATATGAAATGTACATGGATTAGTTAGAAGCTACACTGCGTTTTAAAATGACTCTCTTTATGCTTTTCATGCTCCAGGCAACATTCACAACATAGACAGAGGTCCCAAAGAGTTTTTATATCATACACAGAGGGCAACCCACCCACCCATCCCACCCACACTAATACATTTACAGGATTGCTTTGACAATTGGTAGCCCAACTCTTCAAATCTTAGGCCATTTTCACAAATTACAGTCACATTAGGTTTGCATTTTCCATTTTAAAATGGAGATGGTAGCAATGAATCAATAATGTAAATGTAAAATTTACATTACCTAAAAAGTGATATGGTAGGGACAGAAAGACACAACAGAATCCTCTCAAATTTAGCTGTTCTTCTGATATTGCTTGTTCTCTATCCGATGGCCAATTACACCTTCCTGTAATAACACTTACTTATCATGAAAACAGTATCATTCACCAAATTCTGTATTGTTGTGAGAGCTTTCATCATCAGGCAGAATGGAAAGATAAGTATATCTGTTTACTTTTAGTTGTTGTTATATTTCTATCACTTTTAATTATTTTAGCCAGTAGTTTTCTGCCTATTGTCTGAAGTAATAAAAATACACATTACTTGTGATAAATACATATGTATTTTGTAAAAGAAATATATTATCTATACCCAGTGTTTTGCATTACAGCTAGTTGAGAATTAGTTTCTATTTTGTTTTGGCTGAAGAGTTCTGGAAAAAACGGTCTGCACACTCATATAACTTAACAGACCGTTCAAAGATACCATATTTCTTCTTGACTAGGATCAAAATCCAAAACATGAATCATCCTATTTATTCCACTGAAAACAACCATAATCCCGAACTTGATTTATTTTCAAGTGCATCTCATTGATTTTCACAGAACTGACATGCAAATAAATATACTGCCCCAGCTGCAGTATATAATCCTAAATATTCTTTCCAAGAAATAATTCCTGCTAAATTAAATGTGACTGAAATTTGACTAAATGTATTTAAGGTCCACCTGCAAAAGTATGGCTGTACTACAAACTCAATTGCATGGAATATTTGTCCTTTATCTGAACTATCGTAGGAGTTTATCACACGGATCCCGTGCAAAAACGGGATTTAAAACAGGAAAAATCCGCAAAAGCGGATTGATTTTCACATGACATTGAGCATTAACCCAGACAGAAAGTGGGGGAAAAACGCAAAAGCGGATTGATTTTCACACGATGTCAGGGTTAATGAGCATTAACATGACATTAACCCAGACAGAAAGTTGACAAAACGTGATTCTTTTTACTTTTGGAAAATCCAAAAAGTAAAAAGAAACGCGTTTTGTCAACTTTCTGTCTGGGTTAATTGCTCATTAATCCCAATATGTGTGAAAATCAACCCACATTCGCGGGTTCCCCCCCCCCTGGGTTTTAAGTCCCATTTCTGCACGGGATTTGGGCACTTTGCCCCGGTGTGATAAACTCCTATAGAATCAATAGGGCAGAGGGACTTAACAAATGTATTGTGGATGGAGAGTTGTGCTTAGACAAAAGAAATGCAACAAAACAAGCATGACTGCAGTGTATTTCTCGGGCCACCATTCCAAGGATCTGGCTAGATTTATCTCAAGTGAATAACAGACAGAAACTAGTCTTACTGGCTAAGGAGTTTATCACACTGGGGAAACTGGAAGTTTAAATGGGTAAGAACCCATGATTATCCAGCGTATTAGGCACAAATGCTTTTTTAATCTGTTGCTAGTCAGTATAGCATTGGACTAGATGCAGAACCTGGAAAGATTATTTTTTGGACTACACCAGCCATATTGACTGGGAGATTGTGGGAGATACAGGAAATAAAGCAGATTTAACTGTCATGGCTCTATTTGGTGAAACCTTGGGGTTTGCAGTTTAATGAGGTATTCAGCCTGGTCTGTCAGAGAGCACTGGTGCCTCTACAAACTCCAGATCCCAGGATTCTGTCGGATAGAGTCATGGTAGTTTAAGTGGCATTAAACTCCTTTATTTCTGCATTGTGGATACACCCATAGTTCCAAAAAGCAACTTTTCCAAGTTCTAGTGAGATAATATGCATATATTAATCTGTTTTTATATGGTACTTGCTCATTCCAGCAATGTGTTAGTTTACCATAGATAAGTTTTGCAGCGGAGTATCCTTTCTCTTGAAGAGCTCTGTGTAGCTTGCCAAGAGGTGCAGACACAGGAATCTGATATGTGGTGTGTCAGAACACGTGGACATGTATCTCAGTAAAGTCATATCATGATATTCCCCTATGAACAACAGTTCTCCATACCCTGTGAAACTCTGAATGATAGGTGATGCCAATGTCTTATAGCAGGGCAGAGGTGAGAAAGATGTGGCTTTGCAGATAGAGTTGTACTGCAGCTCCCTTTAGCAATAGTCAGTATAATCAGTGGATTTCCAGCAAAGAACTGGATTTCCAGCAAAGTGCAGAAATCCTTAGAGGGCCACAACGCCATTCCTTTAGTAGATCCTGACCTTCCATGTAAAGATCACATTTTTCCAGTCTTGGTCCACTTTGTATAGGAAAAGACATTTGGCTCAAGAGGAGGCAGAAAATTGGCAATCCCTACTCTAGATGAAATGAAATTAAAACATAACCAATAAATGACTTATCTGAAGTAACTGCAAAGGATGCAAATGTATCTCTCCAGAGATACACATTAAACTTGCTTTTGGTTGAACATTTAAGTTGGAGTCACTCAACTATAGCAATAGTAATGCGATGGATGGCAAGGGGGGTTGCTAGAAAGAGTTTATCCATAGTTTCTTAAATTCTGGATATATAGTCTTAGTTTATTAAATTCGGGGAATATATTATTGAAAATAATAACTGGGATGGTTATGGAATAGAAGTACGGAAATACATATGACACAGAGAAATGAAATAGAAATGTATGGGAAATACTAAAGATGAAAACATTTAATCTGAATTTTCCTTTTTCAAGATAGTAATTAATGTTGCTTCACGGTTGCTTTTCTAAAGATTATTGAAAGGATCACAGAAATATCTCTGAAGGCTATACTTCTAAATATGTTTACTAGAGAGTAGGTCTCAATAAAGAGATGGTAATTTACATGCAGAAAATTGCATTGTAAATCTTATATAACACTAAAATTATCTGTAGTTATATTGTTATGAAACACCAGTATTACACAAAAACCACATTATGTCTTCATAAGTTTAAATGTTACTTCCTATATGACTAATAAAAAAGAGAAACAAAACTGAAATATGTTTGTTGAACATAACATAGAATCAAGTTCTCTTTTGAAATTTATAAGGTAGTCAGAAATAAAATCCTAAATCAAATTAATCCAGAAATACTAATTCTCGGTAGGTATAAAATGAACTTTATTGAATAGCGAAGGGTCTTAATACTGGCTTTTTCTCTTAAATTTTTCATTTTCTTTTTTTGACAAGGAAAAAACCTGAAATAATGATAGGAAAACAGGAGAGGATTAAGAAGGACAATGATATGTAGACCATATCTTGGGAAAAATACTTTTTTGAACTGCAGCTCCCATGATCCTTGAACCACCTGACCAGAAAATTATGTCAGTTATACTTGGAAATAGTAACTTTTCAAAGCTCTGTTATAGACGTCCTGTAAAATTCTGTAAATGAGTAAGAGCAATTACTGAATAGAAATCTTGTCTGGAAGCATCCCAAGTATAATATGCATCAGAATAAATTGATAATTTTGTGCCTATAATCTCAAAAGTAATTGGGGTAGCAAAAATTGTTCTTTTTCTAAATCTTAGAAAAAAAACTTTGAAATGAAATATTATCTCTGATTGAATTAATAAAAATCTTTTAAAAGTTCTAGTAAAAATTTGCTCTATGAAGATTTTTATGTAAGACAATCCATCTACCGCTCTGTAGAATTATACTGTTGAAGAAAGTTTTCAGTGTTAAAAAATTAACTCATTCAATCTCTAAATGTGCTGCTAGTCCTTAATATTACAATAGTATTAGATACATTCCTTCAAATAACCTTTCTTTGTTTATTACAAAATTTGTCTTTTCTGTTTCCAACTCTTCTTACTTCTTACTGCATAGGTAGTATATCATACAGCAGTTACAGCTGAATACTGTTCTCTCTCAATAGCAAGTTTTGCTTGTACAGAATTAAGGCACTTGTACTTTTGGGGCTGCAATCCAGTGTGTGCTTACATGAGAGGAAGGAAGCACCATTGAACAGAATCTTACCTCTGAGTAAACATGCATAGAGTTCTTTTATTTACATTGTCTTGGGACATATGGTATCCTAAAAGGCAGTCTAAAAAGAACTACAGAATATTGCTCTGTAGCATTCATAAGAAAGAAAAACAGCTTGTGCTTTATAGATTATAGCAAAGCCTTTGATTGTATAGATAAGTGATGGCAAACCTTTTAGAAGCCAAGTGCCCAAACAAGGGGCTGATGCAGACCGGCACTTTAGGCCGGCTTAGGGGCGGAGTTGGGGCAGGGCAAATTGCACACCGGCAGCCCCAACTCCGCCTCGACGCTGCACAACAATGCACGGTGTCAGGGTGCCCTCTTGGTGCAGCATGCATACATGCTGTGCCAAAAGAGCACAAAAGAGCCACGGTAGCAGCTCAAAGGGTGGCTTTTTTGCCGCCCCCTAAAGGAACGGCATTTGCCCACTCTTTTGGGGGCAGCAAAAAGGAGGATAAGGGCCGCAGTGTGTGGTTGCCGTTGCTACGATCCACCGGTCCCAGGGGCAGCCAGAGCCACCGCTTGCGGGCTGTCTGCATCGGCCCTAAAAGGCCTTCTGGCACTGGGTATTACCCAGTGCCAGGGGCAGGACTTCTGCCCTCCTGAGTTGGGACTTCCATCCTCTGGGGACAGGACTTCTAGAGCGGGACTTTTTCTCCCCATCCTCCCGGGCCTTTAGCTGCCTCTCCAGAGGCAGGGGACAAGGGGGGGAAGAAGAGGAACAGGCGCATGCCTCTTCCTCCACCTCTCCCTGTGCCATCCCTGACCTTCAGCTGCACTTACACGAGAGGCAGCTGAAGTCCGGGGAGGGTCGGGAAGGAACAGGCACGCCCCTCTTCCTCTTCCTCCCCGCCCTCCATGTGCCAGGGAAAATGGCTTCGCGTGCCATCTCTGGCACGCGTGCCATAGGTTTGCCATTATGAAAAACTAGATCGCTCTTAAAGAAATGGGCGTAGTACAACATTTGATTATCCTGATGTCTAACCTGTACTCAGGGCAAGAAGCTACTGTTAGGACAGAACAAGGAGAAACAGAATGGTTTTCAATTGGCAAGGGGGTCAGGTTGTACCTTATCATCCTCACTGTTTAACTTGCATGCTAAAAATTCCATATGTAAAGCAGGATTAGACTCGAAGGAAGGAGGCATAAAAATTGGAGAAAGGAACATCAACAGTTTAAGATATGCAGAGAACACCATACTATTAGCAGAAAATAGCAAAGTTTTGGAGTGATTACTGAAGAAAGTTGAGGAAGAAAGTGCAAAGCCAGGTTTACAGTTAGCATAAAGAAAACAAAAATAATGACCTCTGATGATTTATATAACTTTAATGTAGATGATGAAGTAATTGAAATAGTTCAATATTTTCCATACCTAGGCTCAACCAATGAGAATGGAGACTGCAGTCAAGAAATCTGAAGATGACTAGAACTCAGAACTACGAAGGAACTAAACAAGATCCAGAAGTGTAAAGATATATGATTGAATACTAAAGTCAATATTATCCATGCCATCATGTTCCCCATTTTTACGTATGGTTGTGAAAGCTGGACAATTAAGACACTGAATAGGGAGAGATTCAACTCATTAGAGATGTTGTACTGGAGAAGAGTTCTGTGGATACTGTGGACTGCTGAAGACAAATAAATGGGTCCTATTGCAAATCAAGCCTGGACTCTCCTTAGGAGGCAAGATGACTAAAATGAGACTGCCGTACTTTGGCCATATCATGAAAAGACATGACTTACTTGAAAAGACAATAATTCTTGGTAAGGTGGAAGACAGTAGGAAAAGAGGAACACCACATTCCAGATGGATAAACTCAATCAAGGAAGCCATGGCCCCAAGTTTGCAAGACCTGAGAAGGGTGGTTGATAATATAGTCTGATGTGGAGGTCTGTAAGTCAAAGTCAACCTGAAGGTGGTTAACAGCAACAACTTTCATAAATAAGGCAAATACTGCTATTTTATATTCCATGTTATGGAATACAGGACTGTCACTTCTGATTATCTCTATGAGGGAAAGAAGAGTTAGTGAAAGTAGCAGCCAAAGAAGAAGGACATGATGGTATCTCAATTTACTGTCTGCTCCTTCTTCCTTCCTTCCTCCCTTCAAAGTGCATTTTGCTTGCTGAAATTAACACAGAGGGGATGTTTACACCTTCCTGTTAATATCTGAAACTTTCTTACACTGAATACAGCCCAATATTGTCTAACATTCCCCAATCTGATGCCCTACAGCTGTGCTGGACCACAAGTCACAGTATCTAAAATTAGTTTTGAGGCCTTTATCTCCAATTCGGCTACTGCCAAATTTGACATGGTAGCAAAAAAGCACAATCACTTTTGAACGCTTGATGTCTCCTGGACAGGCAATTTGGCTTCAAAGCAAGGTACAATTTCCCATATATCTTGTTTTAAAGAATGAATGTGCAGAGTGCAACCAATACTACTGCATCAGCAAATCTGATGCATACCCTGCAACATTTCACCGATGAAAACCAGAGCACATGTGATCAAGACATCAGAGTGTGGTCAAAAGAATGTGCCAGACAGAAAGAGACAAAAGTTATTAATGATGAAGAACAAACAAAACTATTTTAAGCAGAGAAACCTTGGAATTTACATATTGATTTAGAAAACACAATACTCCACTCCTTCCTCTCCTTTCCCTCTTGCTGAGTTAATTGAGTGAAAAGTACTTTTCTACTTGGAAGTCAGTTTGCAGCAATTGAAATAACCTGAGGATAAAGGAAGAAAGTGGGTAGAAGAGAGAGAAACCGGGATATTCTAAAGGCACCTGGGAAAGTGGGACAACAGAGGATTAATTTCTGTCCCTGCCAAATCAGGACAGTTGGAGGATATGCTGTTAGTGTTGTAATGATGTAGGGTATGGCCCCCAAAGCTGCCCATATTGCCTGTAGAGAGATTAATGGTCTGATGTGAAGTTGAAGGCTTTCACAGCCAGCATCCATCGTTTTCTGTGTTTTTTTCGGGCTATGTGGCCGTGTTCCGGAATAATTTATTCCTGACATTTTCCCTTCATCTGTGGCTGGCATTTTCAAAGGGTGGTGGCATGGAAATGTGTGGAGTATATATACCTGTGTGACCCTTGTATGGGAGGAAGAGGTTTTACATGTTAATGGTGGAGTTAGTTTGCATGTTGTGTGTACTGTGTTGAATGGCGCAGCCTGGAGGTATGTTGGGTGGAGGATATGCAAGGGGGATTTGTGTCTATTTAATTGGTAATGCATTGTGTCGCAGATCCTCCACACAACACAACTCCAGGCTGCGCCGTTCAACACACAAACATAACACCACCATTAACATGTAAAAAACAACAACACTTCCTCCCAAACAAGGGTCCCACAGGTATATATACTCCACTCACTTCCATGCCACCAGCTTCTGAAGATGCCAGCCACAGATGGAGGGGAAACGTCAGGAATAAATTCTTCTAGAACATGGCCACAAAATCCGAAAAACCCACAGAAAACAATGAATGGTCTGTCTCAGCACACAGCTTTTCAGTACAGATACATCCTTATCCAATTTGTATTAAATGTCACTTATCATGGTAACAATTAACATGCTCTCAGTTAGAAGCATCCCATTTCCCCAAGAGCAAGAAACTCCATAATAAAAGAAACTCTCTTTTAGAAAAGCAATTGGACTATATGTAATGAACAGGAAATTAGTCAAGGGTTATGTTTCTTTTATCACTTGGTCAAGTTTTGCATACCCTCCAACTGTCCAGATTTGACAGGGACATTCCTGATTAATTCTCTGTTATCCCACTTCTTCAGCTGCTTTTAAATGTCCCAGTTTCTGTCTTCCCTTCCCCCTTTCCCCTTTTGTCCCCAGATTACTTCAATTTAGTTCAAAGTACAAAAGTAATTTGCATTCAATTAATCTGGGGAAGGAGCAAAAGCAGGCAGAACTTTGCCCTTCCCAGCAGCCTCAGGAAAAAGCCTCATTGATAACCACTACCATCCTGACCACTTTCCACTGTTACCTGGCCGCATGTGTCCTGGTTTTCATCTGTGAATGTTGTAGGCTATGGCTTTGTGTGCACAGAATGCAGTTCCATGCACACTTTTCCTAGGAATAAAACAGCCATTGAACACACCATGACTTATTTTTGGCTGAACACACATAGAAGCATTCTTAATCAAAAATGATTGCAAGAAAATAAGAGAGAGAGAGCTGGGAAATGTTGTCCTATTATGGTTCTTGGTTTATTGAAGAGGTTTTCTGGGTTTCAAGAGAACACAGCAGTTTGAATAGCTCACTCTTCTGAAACTTTCCAGAGACTTTATCACATGGACTTTGTACATACACAAAGCAGTGGCATTAGTCTAATGGACTGTGATTACAGCTTCCAAGCTGTTGTGAATTATCCATTTATCCGGTCAACAATCAGAAAAAATGCTCGAATGCAATCCTCTGGAGTTTCAGGGTGTGGTATGTAAGAAGGGACAGTATTAGCCTTTTCTAAGCTGTGAGCCCTACAGTTGCATTGGACTGCCACTCCCATCATCCTCAACCAGCATAGCCTGACTGCAGATAATGGGGACTGTACTTCAACACATCTGGATGTCACTATATTGGGGAAAGCTGGACTATGTTTGCCTCTTTGTGTCTGGGTGTGCAGGCACACACAAGTGAGCAAGTGCAAGAGTGTGGAAGGACTACAATGCTACCAATATTGACCTGGAAGTTGGTCTCATTTTACATGGATGGAACTTACTAACTTGAATAGACATATATAGTATTATTTTATAAGAGGACCAAACCTTTATTTGTTGACAAGAGAGCCCACATGTTAAGAGACAGTCACATATTGACATATTACTTCAAATTATTTTTGAACTACTTGGTAAACATTAAAAATGCTATCTGTCCATTCAAAAAAGGTTGAATGAGCAGTGTCAGATCAGGGTTGAAGAATTTGTGACTCTCCAGATGTTGTTGGACTGCAGTGCCCTTGATCCCTCACCATGGGTTATATTGACTATAAAGCAGCTGGGACTTCCAGTCTAATAATGTCTTATGGTCTGCATATTCCTGGGACATTTTCAAAGCAACTGACAAAATTGGGACCAAAGGATTAACCAGGCCTCTCTCTGTTAAGCTGAAACAAACTGAGGGTATGCAGAAGCAATCCTCACTACAGTAGATTCAAAGGAATTTATTTCTGATCAAGTGTTCATATGACACACTATTGTAGTATTCAATTTACTGGGGCTCACTTACCTGGGAGTAAACCAAATTAAATTCAGTTATGCTGCAGACACTCTCACTCTCTCTGTGCAGTTCGGTCCTATGCCCATTTCCGCTAAGTTTACCCAAGTAAATCAGTATAGAATTGTATATTAAATTTGTTATAGAATCAGCCAACAGTGTAACCAGTAGTCAGCCTTAAAGCCATGTTCAGTGGGGCTTACTCTCTGGTAAATGTTTATAAATATGCTTGTTTAAAGTGAATAGAGAAGAACTTGGCACTTGGAAGGACTTACTTATAAGCAAATATTTATAAGTAAATACAGTTATATTTCATGGCTTTAATAACTACTGTTATTACAATAACACACCAGAATCAAAACAGCTTAAAGCACAATTTACTCACAGTGTACCCCTAACTGCATGTTAAAGTGCAAGCGACTGCATTTTAATATGCAGTTAGGGGTACAGTATGAGTAAATTGTGCTTTAAGCTGTTTTGATTCTGGTGTATTATTGTAATGCAGTATAAAAAGCAAGATATTAAAAAACACATTTCCTCTCAACACGGGCTGGTATCTTTTGCTAATCATCTCCTCTGTTCAGTATTTCAAAAACTCTGCTATGTTTTAGTAATATGCAATTTAAATTAGATATATTAGAACAACTAATTAGTTAAAATGCAGATGATGAGTTAAGGCAGCTAGTTGCTGTAATAAGTATAGAGAAATAAGCTATACAGTATAACTAAAAATATCCATAAATTTGTGACATCTCCGCCATAGATACTCTAAACATCACTTCCCAATGAGGTGCTCCCCTAGATATACTAGGCTGCAGTCTGCATCAACCCAGCAAACACAAGCCGGTTGAAGCTGCTCTGTAATTTCATTTAAAATGGTCCTTTTACCCAGCTGTATGCTTGCAAGTAGGAAAGGACTGAGCTTTAACTTTCCATTTCCTAAATTTGTTTGCCTTTCAACATGTTCAGGCATGTGGATGAATGAAAGAGCAGTGTTTAGAAAAACGAAACAAAGAGAGTTGGATACCATTTTAAAAGCATAAACACTGAATTTCCATGATTTTTTTTTTAAGCAAGAGGGCTATTTCTTCCAATGAACATGCATTTCCACTTGTGGTAGAGATGTTGGACTGGAACAAGGGAGATCAACGCAAGTCTCCTCTCAGCATGAAACTCACTAGCTACCCTTTGGCTGGTCACAATCTCTCAACCTGATACCCTCACAGGGTTGTTGTGAGGATGAATTGGGGAATTGGGGAAGAGGAGAGGTCACTGCAGTATAAATGTAATAAATAAAATGAACTTCCAATGCATTTCCCCTGGCTATGATTTAAGGAGACAGAACTGATGTTGGTAAGGGAAGGGCTTCCCCTTTCCTAGCTCAGCCTTGCATTATCCCAAGAGGAAGATGACAGAAGGTCACTTATTATCCTTGGGAATCTTGGAGACAATGTGAGCTTTGTTAACTTCTCCTTCTGATTCCACTCTCCTCCCCAAGCACACATGCTTTTGCTTCATGATCTGGTTACTTTAGGACAGAATATTACTCATGCCAAGAATGTTTATGAAAAGATTTTGGCCCTGAAAAACTAATTTTTTAAGACGTCTCTCTCTTATTTCCTTTAAAGCAGAATTGGAGGACCTTTAACCCTACAGATCTTCTTAGACCGTAATTCCCATGATCCTTCACCATTGGCCATACAGAATACAGCTTACTGATTAGACCTATAGCCCATCAACATCTGGAGAGCCAGAAGTTGTAAGCTTTTGTTACAGATGTAGTTTCAAGATCCTGAAGTACATAGTAATTGTTATGGTTAAGATTTTAGAAAATAAGTCTTGTCCTACCAATTTTTCAATGTTGCATGCAATCATTACTTGTGGGTTGTTGTTTTTTTCTTTTAAGAAAAATAATTCAAATATTAACAAGCCATGAACCTATGATAGAAAATATACTCTCCTCCTATAGTATCCTTGACACCGACAATGGAACATGAGGTACTGCATGAGCCAACATTTGCACCATGTGATATTCCTCCCTCACTATTCTAGTAAGGCCACACTCTCAACATTATAATAATAACTTAATAGTTGCCATTACATCACAGAAAGGCCTCATCAAATTACATTCATAATATAATGTGGTTATACTACTGTTGTTGTGTGCCTTCAAGTCGCTTCCAATTTAGGGCAACCCTAAGGCAACCCTATCATGGGGTTTTCTGGGGGTGAGAGTGTGTGACTTTGCCCAAGGTCACCCAGTGGGTTTCCATGGCTGAGTGGGGAATCAAACCCTGGGCTTCAGAGTCAATGTCCAACATTCAAACCACTACACCACACTGGCTCTCAATGTGGTTATACAGTACCTTTATTTTGGTGGGAAGGAATTGATTAGTTGTAACTGGTTACATCCAAGTGTGAGAACCACACATTTCCCACCTTCACCCAAGCAGATCTGAAGATTCACAGGTCTGCCAGGAATTAAAGAAGCATGCACTCTTTTCTGTGTACCCAAAAGAATTTGGAGGAACGTGCTTTTTAAAAATGAAAAGACATTTTTTTTGTGTTGTCTCAGTGGCATTGGGAGTATCTTTTGTTAAAAGGAAAATAGTATAAAAATCTGACTTGTCATGAGTGACTCGACTTGTCTAGCAATGCAACCATACCCACGTGTATTGGAAATAATGGGAATAAATAATTATTCCCATTGTGCCAGCAAGAATGCACATCACTTTTGACCCCCAATTATTTAAAAAGCAACATACCGGTACTATTTGTTTGGTGTTCTCATTAATTATAATTATTATCAGTCATTTGTCTGGCATCAGTCATTTACAGGGGACTTTTTAACCTTTCTTATCTCCAGCTTGGTTTAATCATATGCATGAACACTTTATATTGTGTTTTTATTCCACATGAGCAATTAAATCAAGAGGAACAACACAAAGATATGTTGTACAAATTCTATGCAACCGCTTTTTACAAATTTGTTAGAGAATAACAAGAAAGAGCGGTACCAAGTTCTATTAAAATGATTTGCAAGCAAATGTCATGGAAATTGAAACTGGTTGAACAGAGGATTAAGTTTATGTATATGCCCACTGGATCCAATTTGTGATTTTATGCCTATATACTAAACCATGGGTTGTTTAATATCAAATATCTGGTAAAAACTCTCTCTCTCTCTCTCTCTTTCTCTCTCTCTCTATATATATTATACACACACACGTACATGGGTTTTAGTGCAAATAATCCATTTCCCAATCAATATAAACATATTCAGAGAATAGAAAAAAAATTAGAAAAAAGAATAGAAAAAAATAAAGATATAAACGTATACGTGTATATCACTGTATAAATAATATTAAAACTATATTAGAATCAAAACACCATGCTGAAAGCTATACTAAAACACTAAACTGAAACAATAAACACAGACTAATGAATGCCCTGAACACCAACTAAATAAAATTAAAATACAATAGGACTAGGATCCCCCATTTCAAACTGTAATGAAAGACAGAAGCTGGGGAGAAAAGAATATAATGTTATCCCATTACAGATCCCTCTAAATAAATGTACTAAGGTTATTAATAATCATAAACACAATTATTACAATAATTAGAATTCTTATTGCTCAAAAGTCCCTATAGTGGACCCTTGGTATTTCCTGGGGTTTGATTCCAGACCTCCCAGTGGAAACCAAAATCTGTAGATGTTCAAGTCCCATTATATACATTGACATGGTAAAATGGAGTCCCTTATATGAAATGAACAGCAAGATTTGCTTTTTGGATTTAAAATTCTTTTTTTTCAAGTCATGGTTGGTTGAATCCATGGATGCTGAACCTGTGGATATGGAGGCCTTCTTGTAAATGGTTTTCATTGGTTTATCCTTTAAAACCCACATTAATTTGGCAATTTCAACTGCACTTAGAATTAATGTTGTTTGATACCACTTTAATTGCCATGGCTCAAAGTTATAGAATTCTGAGATTTGTAGTTTTGTGAGACATTTAGCATTCTCTGTCAGACAGTTCTAGTGTCACAACAAATTACAAATACCAGGATTCCACAACACTGAGCCATGGCAGTTAAAGTGGTGTCAAACTGTATTATTTCTGCAGTGCGGATGCAGCCTCAGTAACCTTAACTAGTCATTCTTCCATTGTCTATGGTTCGATCCATTTCCATATCTTAGCATACAATATTCTTGCCACTGTTATAATATACATTTCCATATCTTAGCATACAATATTCTTGCCACTGTTATAATATACAATTGGCCCTGCATCCGCAGATTTATCCATCCATAGCTTGAAAAAATGTTGTTTTTTAATTCCAAAAAACAAACCATGCTCTTTACCATTTTATATTAGGGACATCATTTTACTACGACATTGTGTATAATGGGACCTGAGCATCCACAGATTTTGGTATCCACAGGGGGGGCCTGGAACAAACCCCAGCAAAAGGGGACCACTGTATCTAAAGAACTAATCCATATTTATTTTCCAATTCTTTACCCATAATGTACCCAAAACATTTCTGGTGTCATTGCAAACTGTAACTTTAATTTTTTTTTTATTTAATATATAAATCTTAGACCAATAAGTTTTTGCTTTCTTACTTAACCATCCCATATGAAAAAGGTACCCTCCTTATCTTAACAATCCCTACATTGATCTGAAACATTCTTAGGCATTTTTTACAGCTTATTTGGAGTTAGATACCATCGGTGCATCGTCTTATACATATATCTTTGGTCCACATTTTCAACCACACCTTTATTTGAACATTGTGTCCAAATTTTAGACCCACTTTATCATTTCATTTTTTTACTGGTTCAGCTTCTGTCTTTTCAAAATATATGTATATACTTTTTTGACTATATGATCATCATCTTGACACAATTCTGAATAAAGCTCATTTCCTTCAGCCTCTCTTATCTTCAGCTGCTGCTTGCAGCTTTAGAAAAACTACAAAACTGGTTTGACCATGATCTCCAAATCATGGTTTTAAAAAAATGTTCAAAATCTGAGGCTATTCTACTTGCAACAGTAAAAACAGCAACACACTGTCTTCCTGTCTGCTCCTAAACTTAGCACATGCTCCTTATTTTTACCTTTAAAGCCTTATTGCCCCTTATATCTTTGCTCTTATATCCAAATTTTCATCTCCACTTGTAATCTTTGCTCCCCCCCTTCACTTTCACTTTCCAAAAGTCCTGCTCTCCCTCAAAAGACTCCAGGCTTTATTCCATCCCATCCCCAACATTGGCACTATGCTTGGCACTGCTTTCTTCCTTTGTTTCACACAAGATATATCTGCTAACCTGATTAGTTCACATGTTAGGACATGTTAACTAAAACCAGGAGGGTGCAAGGGGTGCAAGCCAGACTAGGTGACACCCTAAGGGGTGGGGAGACACCGCTACCGCCCAAAATCTGCCTTTTGATAGCAATGGACTGTGATGTTCACCTGTGTTCTTTTAAAACACTGAAAAGATGGGGTGGATGGGGTGAGGCTCAGTGGGAGGAGAAAGGAGAGGCCCCAGATTTTTTAAAATATATATATTAAAATGTATTTTTTAAAAAAAAATTAATTGGTGAAGGAAAACCTAGGACATATGGCTGATGGAGAAACTGACAGACAATATTAGAAAGTCAAAAGGACAAACTGGAAAAACATCATTTACTGAAAAATGGTTTCTTTTAACAGAGTAAAGCTAAAGGTATTCCCCATTGACAAGGTTGTCTAGTCGTGTCCAACCGTAGGGGGTGGTGCTCATCTGCGTTACTAAGCCAAAGAGCCAGCATTGTCAGAGACTACTCTGTGATTATGTGGCCAGCATAGTTGCACAGAAGGCTGTTTACCTTCCCACTGAAGTGGTACCTATTTATCTCCTTGCATTTGCATGCTTTCAAACTGCGAGGTTGGCAGAAGCTGGGATTAGTGATGGGAGCTCACCCCATCATGCAGCACCTGGGCCTTGAACTGCCAAGCTGCCGATCTTGTAATCAACAGAGTCAGTGTCTTAACCACTTGAGCCACCATGTCTCTGTAGAGTACATCAATGATAATTGAAAATTATAATATAGTGAAAATCATAGAGTACATCAATTCACGTCAGATACAACCTCCACCATAACATCAAGCGCTCTGGAAAGACATTCGATATGAAGACTGAACTGTGGCAGGATCTGATTAACATTAGAACTCCATTAACATTGTGGACCTTTTTAACTTTCCTCAATACCCTTTTCCTACATTATCATATCCCTATTGTTATTAATTTGTTATTTTCTTATTAATAACTGTTAAGATGATTGTCGCTGTTTTTAAGTGTTGACATTTGTCAACATTTGTAATACAATAAAATTTGACCAAAAATATTAAATTTTAATAATGTTTTTTAAAAATTATTCTTTTAAAATTTTCTTTAAAAACATCGCATCTTACCAGATTTTCACTTTAATCACCGGCAACTATGTACATGTAAATTCATTTAGGCTGTGTGTATGATATTGTAAATTAAAGGTATAATTTTAATTTTGCTGTCTGTAGAGAGATCTTGTAGCACCTTTGAGACTAACTGAAAGAAAGAAATTGGCAGAATGAGCTTTCGTAGATTTCAGTCTACTTCCTCAGATGCATCTGAAGTCTATGAAAACTCATGCTGCCAATTTCTTTCTTTCAGTTAGTCTCCAAGGTGCTACAAGATCTCTCTACTACTGATTCTACAGACTAACACAGCTATATCTTTAAATTTTTCTGGTTGATTATGGGCCTTTGCAGACTGCCAGAAATAGTGCACATTAAATTTCTGGGACATTGAGCCTTCTCTGTCAGAGAGCTCTGGTGCCACAATAAATTACAGTTCCCATGATTCCCTAGCACTGAGCCAGGGCAGTGCCTCAATTTAATGTGCACTATTTTTGCCAGTCTGCAAAGGCCCTATGTCACAACTATTACCATTACATTCAGTAATATAAGGGAATTATTATTAATGAGTAACATTAGTACAAAAAAAGATTACTAAGGATTCTCTATGGTGTGGTATAGGAGGAAGTCAATGAGGGGATTGACACCATGAGGGTTACCACACCGGGTGATGCCAACCCAGTGACGCCAGCATTTTTCAGCATTTGGCAATTTCTACACAGGCTACTGTAATGAAGAAATCTATGAAGCTTTTACGTTTCAGATTTGAGTTTGTGTCTACATAGATTGATAACAAAAGCATTTCTGGACATAATTTTACTTCTTGGCTGGTAATCAATGAAATTTGTTCAAGTACCAATTGTCAAAATGTATTTATTTTGGGGCAGTCTAGCCACACATGTAGAAATGTCCCATGATCATTACAACCACACCAACATTTGGAGAATCCACAGACTCTTTATCCATGGATTCAAGCATCCACAGCTTGAAAATATTATATATAATATTTTCAAGCCATAGATGCTTGAATCCATGGATATGCATGGATATGGAGGGCCAACTGTATTCTCCCTTAGTCCCACTTGAGAACTGAAAAATAAAGAATGAGAAGGGATCCACCGAGATCAACCCCCTGATTCCCATGAGTAATTGAAACAATTGTATAATCTTTTCCTATTCTCCATTAATCCTACTTCCCCTTCTTCCTCTCCATTTCCCCTCAGTGGAACTTTACATAAATTCCTAAGCACAGGAACTCATGCCCTTATATTCTGTAATGTCACTTGTATGTGTTGTGTGTATGATAAAGAGAAAGGAAACTTTTGTAAAAGTTGTGCCCCACTCTGAGTTCTCTTTGAGGAAGGGAATTTAAAAAATAATAAATAATGGTAACTCTGGCTACACCAGATGGGACAACCGTGGCAATCCCAAGGGCCTCTGCTTCACTGTTCTTCCGACTAGAGGCACTCGAGGTTTCAATTCTTTATGTAAGTTTCTAACCGTAGATAGTTTTACATGAAGACCTCCATTCTTCAGCTGCTATCAGCAGCTGCTGCTGCTTACTTCAGCTAGCTGATATGCTCCTCTCTCGCGCACATACACTCTCATTTGTGCATTACTCATAGTTTGAAAATCACTTTGACTCCTGTAACATAATTATGTTAATGTCAAGTGAGTCACAGGGAAACAGAAAGCTCTGTATATCAGGCTCCGCTTTTGTGTCAGCTTCTGAATACAGTGTACTGTACACAGGAGAAGATGGGGAGGGCGGGCAGGAGGTAAGCAGGAAAATTACTGGGTAGTGGGAGTGATGTTAAATTACTAGCCATCTCTCCGAAGGAAGGTTGAATGTAACTGTTCAAGTTCCCAGGCATTATTGTTTGGAAAGTTTCCTAAGTGTCTATTTTTGATAAGAGAAAGTGCAACTGAACAGTAGGAAAAGTTTGGTGTCTTCTCTCCTCAGTCCAGTAATCCTGGCAGAAGGAATTGGAAGGCAACAGATAAGTTTATCACACGGTAGGTAAAGTGCCCAAATCCCGTGCAGAAACAGGATTTAAAACCTGGGGAAAACCCTCAAAAGTGGGTTGATTTTCAAACACATTCGAGTTAATGAGTATTAACGCGACATTAATCCGGATAGAAAGTCAACAAAACGCATCACTTTTTACTTTTGGGATTTTCGTTTTGTTGACTTTCTGTCTGGATTAATGTCACATTAATGCTCATTAACCCTGACATCGTCTGAAAATCAATCTGCTTTTGTGGGTTTTTTCCACTTTCTGTCCGGGTTAATGTCAGACGTCATCTGAAAATCAATCTGCTTTTGCGGATTTTTTCCGGTTTAAATCCCATTTTTGCACAGGATCCCTCCCATGTGATAAACTCCAACAAGTTAGATATGCTTACATTCCTTCATCTCAGTGAAGATAAGTATTTCTAAGGGTTAATAATACATTTGTATTAAATATGTGGAGTGCAGCTGAGACTATTAGTTTATTTCTTCCTTCAAAGTTAATGGACAGGCTCTGTCTAGATCAGCACCACTACGTAAAGATGGAGAACATTTAAAAATTCCTTCCATGGAACTAAAAAGAAGAAAAATTCCACTGTGCTAGACTAATTTTGCATATATCCTTTTTCATATGGCTTGCATTTACTGCACTGTGTACACTTTTTTTAGTTTTAGTCTTTTTAGTTTTCGGCTTGCCCTCTGCTTTCGTTTGTTTTATAGTCGCTCCAATTACTTTATTTTATCTTGTTATTTTATGCTATGATTTTAATGGATGTGTAGTTTAATAAATTTTTAAGGGGGGAGGATGGGGTTTCTGGGTTGTTTCTTAATCTGTATTTTTGTGTAATTCTTAACTGTTGTAAGCTGCCCCGATTGTTTGACAGAAAGGCGGGGTATAAATAAACGTTATCATCATCAACAGCATCATCATCATCATGAACTGTTGACATTGGTTATCTTTTATATATAATGTATTAATTTAAACAGCAACAACTTCTTTTTCTTACTGTAGTTATTATTTTATCAATACTGTATTGTAAATACATTGCATTATTATTATTATTATTATTATTAACTGTTATTTTGTGGGAAACAGATATCTCTCTTTTAAGGTGAAGTCTTGATCTAACAAACAGCAGGACTCTCAGGAAAATAAATAAAGGAGCTTGCTTTAAAACAGTGAACAGCAATGCTACTCAATGGGATTGGTCTCCAAAATCTCAATGGGCCAGTCCCCCAAGCCATTGACTACTAGTCACTGTTGAGTTTCCAGGAAAGAATGAAACAATTGGAACTCATGGACACAGATATGGTGCTGATTCCTGGCACATTGCTAGTCCCTGTCAGATAGCCTGAGAAGCACTGTCTTAGAGCAGTGATTCCCAAACTTTAGTCCTCCAGGTGTTTTGGATGTCAGCTCCCAGAAGCCCCAGCCAACTTGGCCAACAGTCAGGAACTCTTGGAGATGAAGTCCCAAAGTGTCTGGAGGACCATATGGGAACCACTGGTCTTAGAGGACTGTAGATGTCCAGGGGTGGAAATGGAGTGACCCTCCAGATGTTGTTGGACTGTATTTCCCAGCTGCCTGTATTTTTCCAGCATATGCAATAGTGACAAATGCTGGGAGCTACAGTTAAACAAATAAGGAAAGTAGGACAATTTCCACTCGTGTGCTACATTGTCATTTCTTTCAGACATTTGCTTAGAAAACCTACTTCTTTTTTGCCTGCTCCACCTGAACATTTCTCACAGGCATTACAGCAACATTGCTTCTTCCCTCCTCTTTCCTCTCCCATGGATAATTGTGTGAAGCTGCCCTGTTTGGGGAAGTAGTGAGCACTAAATCGTATCACTTGAAGCATGCTGTTAAGTTGCTTCAATATATTGACCTTATCTTGAGCCATCAGTTGCTTCACGGTAAATAGTTCCTTTGGTCACTTATTCAGGACATACACATACACACATTACATCACAGCAGGCCCACTGTTTTTTGGAAGAGGGAGGAGCAGTAGTTGGAGTCTTGGACTAGGGAGACTATCACATTAGGTTATAAACCATTTTACCTGAGCCAGCTTAAAATTAGAAGCGGGTGGCATCCTTTTTGAAGCCGGGAGTTTTCCGGCTTGAAAAAATAGCCGCCAGAGCACCCCTCTGAGCAGCGATGGAGCCAGGCTACACCTGGGCAGTGTTTTCGGCAGCTAAATGCATCTATCAGGATGCTACCCGCTTCTAATTTTAAGCCAGCTTAGGTAAACCGGTTTATAACCAATGCCATAATCTTCTAGGACTCCAGGGGACGAGAGTTAAAATCCCTGCTCAGCCATAGAAACCCACTGCATGACCTTGGGCAAGTTGCACTCTCTCTCTCTCAGCCTTAGAGAGAAAAGCAGTGGCAAATGCCTCCTGAATAACTCTTAACCAGAAACACCAGAATAGCATCTGTGCAAGTCAAAGCCGACTTGAAGGCGCGGAACAACAACAAAGGGTTAGCCTAAAAGGCGGGATATAAGAAATAAATTATTATTATTATTATTATTATTATTATTATTATTATTATTATTATTATTTTCAACATTTTTCAACAAGGACACAAAGCTTGTGATACACTGTTGCTGATGTTTCTTTGTGCATTTCCTTTTAAACAATTGTTTTTCATCTGTGTTATGAGCACCTGCCTGAGAGAGAAAATGGCTGTGAAGCAGAGCTAAGTATTAGGACCAAGTTAAACCTGAAATTAATTGTGTAAATGAAAATATATGCATGTCTAAATGTATATAGTACGTCTGTGGGTTCTCAGCTAGAACTGGGGGTGAAGGAGCAATGAAGATTTACATTTTTCCCCACTTACTTGTCTCCCATTGATACTGGGGAGGAAGCTTCCATTGGAAACGTCAATACTAATGCAAAGATTTTCATCAGGACTTTGCAGGAGGGAAAGGCTTTTATTTTATTTTTGTTTTTATTCATGTACTTATTTTATTAAAATATTTATATCCCCCAGCCTAAAGATCTCAGGATAGCCTACAATGAGATCAGTTCAAACAGTTTAAAATAATTTAAAATGTAAAGCTATAAAAACAATCAAACCCAAAAACGCTACCAAATATAATCTAAAACATATTAAACAATATAATAATTAAAAACAAGTTATACAATTAAAACCATAATCATGTAGAAAAAGAAAAGGAACATCCGGCCCCAAAAGCTTTAATGAAAAGTGCTGTTTTAACATGGCACCAAAATTAAGACAGGATCAGTGCTAGTCAGGTCTGTAAAGCACACAGGTCACTTCTCAGTGAAGATATAAGAACCAAAACCAAGATTTTTAACACACTAGAAAGATAGCAAGTGTATTGTAGTGGTTTGGGCATTTGATTATGACTCTGGAGACAAGGGTTCGAATTGTTACTTGGCCATGGAAAGCCACTGGACAAGGGGGTCTTGGGGAGTGAGAGGTATGGGGCACACCAGATGACACACAAAGGGAGGATGACACAACTGCTCTCTAAATATCTACCTTTTTTCGCAGAAACAGGCTGTGACATTTACTTGCTTCCCTTTAAAATGCTGGAGCTCAACAGAAGAGATGGTATGAGTGGAGCGAGTCTCAGTGGGAGGAGAAAGGAGAGGTCCCAATTTTTAAATTTTTAATTTAAGAAAAAGATATATTTTTTTAAAATTTTATTTAAAACATCACATCTCACCAAATTTTCATCTCAACTATATGCAACAATGTAGATGTAAATACATTTAGGCTGCACATATGATATTTTAATTTAAAGGTATACTGTAATTTAAATTTTGCTAGTTGTTTATGTCCCAACTATTGCTGTTACATTCAATGATATACAGGAATTACAATTTATGAGTTACATTAGTAGAAAAAAATTACTAAGGGTTCTTTACTAATGTAACGGGAGGAGGTCTATGTGGGGGGGACACCATTATTTACCGCATTAGGTGATGCCAACCCTAGTGACGCCACTGCAACTGGGTAATCTGGGCAAGTCACACTCTCTCAGTCTCAGAAGAAGGCAAAGGCAAACCCTCTCTGAACAAATCTTGCCAAGAAAACCTCGTGATAGGTTCACCTTAGGGTTGCCATAAATCAGAAACAGCTTGAAAGCACACAGCAACAGGATGAGGGGAAAGTGCCTTAAATACTCTAGGGTCAGCCCTAGTAGGATTTGGACATGAGACTGGCAATAAAAGCCAGGTACTGTTATAATTCAGAGGAAGGAACTGGCAAAACCATTGCAGAATATTTCTTACTTAAGAAAGCCCTATGAAATTCATGGGGTCTCCATAAATCAATAGCCAACCTGAAGGCACATATACACAAACCGATGAGGGAAATTCTTCTGCAGTGACAAATTCAAGAGGGATAACTGTTCTCTTCTATTAAGCAAAAATGACTAAAAGGACTATGATAAGTCAAAGACATAGCCATGAGGCACAATCCTGCCAAAGTGAAGCATTTTTAAGTCTCACTTGTTTTTCTGAGACTGAAGGAAGGAAGTGCTCAACTTTCTGCTACAGAAATCCATTTGCCATCAAGTGTGTTCAACATTTCACAGGTTTCCTCAGTGACATATTAGATATCTCAACTTTGACTGCTTCCCTTTCAAATGCTGATGCTCTGGCATTTCTTTATGAAAGATTTCCATATGTATATTCAGCAACGTATAACAGCTAGCTAGCCCTCCCATCATCAGTTTTGAAAGTCCTTCCGAAAAGCATCAAATCCTTAGTGAAACATTTGACAACATGATGCAAAATACTATAAAACATTTTTTTTAAAAAAATTCAAGAAACCTCAAATAAATATGCTACGCTATTCTAATTGTTAATAATCAAAATTTACTGGTGACAAGCCCTAGTGAAAACTGTGAAATGTCCCCAAAACTGAGAAAATAGAGTGATTAATACCACCTGTATTAAAGTGTCACCGTAATGTGAATATAATTTTTGCCTGTTTTTGTTGCATCTTTCTAGAAATGGGGGGTCTCTTTTTTTAGTCATTAACAAAATTTATCTTCAGTTAAAAAAAATTTTTTGACATTCATGGTAACAGACATAAACACAGTTTACATCATTGTATATAGTCTACCTGATCATGTAGTGAGATGAGCCATCCATCTGCATTTAAGACCTGACATGAAACAAATCTTCTCTTTGAAAGCATCCTTCCTTTTACTTCTCCTGATTTCTCCTCTCTGTTCCAGACCTTCTCATCTGTTCACTTACTCCAGGACCTCTGTTAATAACCTCATTCTCCATTGCCCTCCACAGCAAGAAACCAACTGCTGTTACTAAATTAGGTGGGAATACGAAGTCATATCAGAGGTGACTAATATGCACCCTATAATTCTTCACTACCCATGATCTAAATATGAAATAACAGCATCATCTCGACCTTAAAGTGAATGAAGGGCTGTATTTCACACTGATGCCCCTGGATCCAAAGATAACTTACGAGGGACATTTGCAGTTTGAAACCAGTTAGACAGACAGGGTTATAAATATTTTTGTGTGATCCTTCTATACCTATTTAAGTTACTTTCTGCTTTTTAGTGTATGGAAATTTACTACACATGGATCCTCCTAACTCAAAGGTACTTTGAGCCTTTTAAAATGGTTATTTAAAAAAAAAAAAGGAAGAGGAAATGGAATATCCAATCATAAAATTAGTTATAATACGATAACTTATAGGTTCTAGTAATATTATAACTTATAAGTTATAATATAACATTATAATAACATATTATGTAAAGACATCTTGTAGCACCTTTGAGACTAACTGAAAGAAAGAAGTTGGCAGCACGAGCTTTCGTAGATTTAAGTCTATTTCCTCAGATGCTGAGGAAGTAGATTGAAGTCTGTGAAAGCTCATGCTGCCAAATTCTTTCTTTCAGTTAGTCTCAAAGGTGCTATAAATTCTCTTTACATAAGGATTATAATAACATAGGCCTGAAACAGACGGGCCAAATGATGCAGTTTCTGGCCATGTTCAGGGTATAGCATTTAGATGATGCACGCTCCGAATGCAGCTGGAAACTGCGTCGATGCCTCACCTTCCCAAAAGAACCAGGTCAAAAAGGAGTAGAAAATCTGCTTCTTTTTGGTGGCCCAGGTCAGAGCTGGATGCGTGCAGTCGCCACCGCCATCCCACCGCAGTCCTTTTGGCCTGTCTGTTTCAGGCCATAATTATTTATAAGTGTGGGCTGTAAGAGTCAAAGTGGTACAGTGAGTGTTGGGCTGAAAACAAAGAGATGGAGAGTCAAATCATCATAGCCAGAAACACTTTATGGAGATTACTACTCACAACTTTTAAACCATGATTAGACCCAGAAAAAAAGAGGCTTTGGTGATACTCATTGCACGACAACGCCTCCAGCCTATGGCTGCTGAATTAGGGCATCCCTTTTCATTGATGCAGGAACCCTATCAATGACCTCTCAATCACACTAGCTCATGGAAAGATATGTGGTACTTTCCTCTGACCTCCTTCCGTCTAACAAATCTGTGATGTAAAATAGGTTGTGAGATAAGGAGAAACTGGCTCAAGATAATGTGTCAAACCTCACAGCTAAATGGGGATTTGATTCAATGTCCTAATCCTAATCCAGCACTGTGACCAAGAGTGGGCAATATGCAACCCATGGCCCACTTGTGATATCCCCCCAGGCATTTTTGCAGTCCCAAACTGAGTCCCCACTATCCCACTGCTTCCAAGGGGCTGTTCTCACTATGTTTTACAGCGATGTGCTGAATACTGTGTATGTGCCTCGTCCCCACTTGGAACGATTTCAGAAGCCACTTCAATCATTCGAACTCGCTTTGAACTGTGACAAATCCAAAAGAACCACACAGAGTAGTTTTCTGGTGGTTCTTTTGGGGGGAAAAATTGATTCAGAAACATATTCAACAAGTGTGAATGATGGACCTGAATCGAATTGAATTGCAGAAGGGCCTCTCATCTGCTTGGCTACGCTGGTGCTGGCAGGGGCTGTTGCTGCTGGCACTGGGGTTGGCTTGCCAGCTTTCCCCAGTTCAGGTCCAGTGCTCTGGGGACTGTGCTGGCTCTCTGGTGTTCTGGGGGCATGGGGGGGAAGGCTGGCCATGGCAGCCTCAGATGCTGGACCCGTGGCAGGCGGGAGGGCTCCCAGCAGTGGCGCAAAGTATGCGTGCAGCTGGGCCCGTGGGACAGGGTGCCCTGTCCTTCTCCTTCTCCTCCTCCAGCTTATTCCATGTTACTAGTGGGAATGACATGGAATTAGGACATGATTCGCTTCCATAGTGGGGACAACGGATCAGCCTCTATCAAATTGGCGACCCAGTGTCAACACATTTCGCAAATAGGATTAAATGTAAGTGGGAATGAGCCCCAGGATAGTGGCAAAAGCTCTGCTTTTAAAAGCTGTAAACAAAACATGTGAGTGTTTTGTTTTTGAGGAGCACTGAGCTCATGGAAATGTCTGGGAAGTGTAAGTCATAGCATAGATACAGGTGACTCATTGATTCTCCATTACACAGAACAGTATGTAGAGAGTTGGCATCAAATAATAATACATGAACAAGCTTTGTGTGGTTACACACATAACCTCATATGACAAATGTTTTTTTTATATATATATATTATCCCAACAACAAATTGAGTTTTTGAGTGATGGGCTAGAGATGTTCTCTGCTTCATCAGTGCTGGGCTGTCATTTTCCCCTGACATAGACGCACACACCTACTTTACAGAGTGGTTATGTACACAATTAATACTTCAGGAGACTGAGAAGCAAAGTATACATCTTTTAAGCAGAGCAAGAGGAAAAAGTGGTGCTCCAGATGGTGTTGGGCACCATCCCACATGAACTTTGTCAGTGCCCAGCTAAAAGATGGAAGTTGTAGTCCAACAGCAACAGGAAAGTCCCATTTTTCCCACCTCTGTTTTAAGGCTGTAAACAGAAGCAACAAAATGCTTACTAGGGCAACATCTTTATTAAAGCATCCAAAACGTGTAAATTTCCAAGTTCCACAGAACTCTTCATCAGATTAGAGTCTTTAGTAAACTGGCTGATGCTGAGATAAGAACAGTGGCATTTTGTTATATTAATGTGGAATGTATAAAGCAGTAGCAGACATTTAAATTAAAATTTATTCTAATGGTTTCAGGTTGCATTTAGGACTGCTTGGATGAAGAAATAAACTATGAGTGGTTAATAAAAATGAGTGGAAATAAACTATGAGTGGTTGTTGTTTTTAAATAAAAAGCCAGCTATTATCTGGATTAATCTAAATCCTTATCTCAAACACAAATACCTTGATAGGTAGAAAACAGAAACAGAGAATTAAAAAAAACTATGTTTGAGATTTTAGGTAGCATACTAATGAAGTGATAGAAGCCAAATTAAATAGCTTTACATGTGTGTCTGCGTATAGTCATCTTTTGATCCATGGATGTCATAGGGTTTTCTTATGCAAGGAATATTCAAATCTGGTTTTGACTGTTCCTGTCTCTAAAATATATAGCCTACAGCACCCGATATTCCTTGGCAGTCTCCCATCCAAGTACTAACCAAGGCTAACCCTGCTTAGCTTCCAAGATCAGATGGGATTTGATGCCTTTAAATTATTTAGGCTTTTAAACTGTATCTCATAATATGCTTTTAAACTGTATCTTATATTATGTAAGCCGCCTTGATTGCCTTGGCAAAAGGCAGGGTATAAGAATAAATTATTATTATTATTAATCAGAGGAAATACATCTTCAGAGAATAAATGCCAATTTTAAGGTACTATAAAATCATCCTTTGGGGTGGGTTTAGGATCCTGCTTCTCAAGTTGCATTGTTTCCCATATAAATTGTAAAGGCAGCCATGTTGGCCATAAGGGGGAAAAATCCAAAATCCATGGTCCTACCAAAATGTCACAAATTAGCGTGCAAGCTTTCAAATTCTCCAGAACGTTTCAAAAGTAAATGTGAACCTTAGGAGTTTATCACATTCCCTTTTTTGTCCAATCTGGGCACGGGCTGGGGATGTGTGTGAACAGGGGAAACGGATTTTATCGCACTCGAAACAGTCGGCAAGCCATCACCATGCTGTCACCCGACCGCCACCCCCCCCCAAGCCATGCTGAGCCGGCTGATTTTTTAAACCTTCCGGCTGAGTAAAATTGGCCAGCTCAGCACGGCTTGGGGACGGGTGGTGGTCAGGCAACGGCATGGCAATGACTTGCCGACTGTTTTGAGTATGATAAAATCCATTTCCCCTCATTCACACGCATCCCCATCCCGTGCCCAAATCGGGCAAAAAATTGAATGCAATAACCTCCTTAGAGGCCATTCCCAACTATCCTTGGGAACACACACTGTTATGGAGAAACAAAATAATCTGGTTCGAAGTACAGTCGCCCCTCTGTTTTCGCGGTCTTGAAGTCCGCATCCCTCACCTGTTCACAGGCGGCAAAAAGAGGGGACAAAATGAGACATACATCCGTGGGCACACACCTCCATTCAAGCCTATAGGGCTTGAATATTTGAGGTTTTCCGTTTTTGCGGGGAGGTCTGGAACGGATTCCCCGTGAAAATGGAGGGGCGACTGTAAATCCAAACCATAGATTAGCATAACAAAAATGGGTATAAACTTGAAACATTAATGAGGATAGTTATTATTTTTATCTAAGGACCTGCTAGAATCATTCAGGATGGGAACTGGGATTCCTTTTGGAAAGTCATGTTAGCTCAGCCTATAGAATCATAGAGTTGGAAGAGATCCCAAGGACCATCCAGTCCAACCTTCTACCATGCAGGAACTCTCAATCAATGCACCCTTGACAGATGGACATCCAGGCTCTGTTTAAAGACCTCCAAAGAAGGAGACTCTACCACTCTCCGAAGGACGCACTGGGACCTTGCTATCTCAGGCTTCTGTCTCCAACAAAGGTAAAGCAATTTTTTTCTAATATTGGGACTGGATTGGCATGCTTTACCCCTACACCACCTAAAGTTTTCCGGATGCAAAACATGAAGACTTCTTGAGAAATTCAGCATCCTCTCTACCTACATAGGATCCTGTGGCTTCACAAAGGAAGGAGACATGCTGGGTTCCAAGGAAACATCTTCTTTGAGTTGCAAATGGACATTAAATTTCCTTGACTTTGAAAATCTCCGGGTGACCACATGGTTCCCCCAAAAAAGGGGGAGGTGCCATCCTGCAGATAGCCCTCCCTACCATCTGAACTAAGACCAAAAACAGCAAAATGCAGACCCTTTATAACTGACGAAGAAGCTAGTGTGACTTCGAAAGCTTGCAACGTGTAATTGTGCATTTTGGTTGGCCTAAGAAAGATATCATTTTTCATTTGGATGTTATTGGATTTGCAATATGGCCAACATGACTATCCCTAGATGTGTCTCCACTGTCGAACAGCCGTTAATGTCAGGAAGTTCCTCCTAATGTTGAAGTGGAATCTCTTTTGCTGTAGTTTTGAATCCATTGCTCTGGCTCCTGTTCTCTGGAGCAGCAGAAAACAAGCTTTCTCCATCCTCAATAGGACATTCCTTCAAATAGTTAAACAGGGCTACCCTATCGTAAATTATCCTAGTAAAGGTAAAGGTAAACGGGGCTACCCTATCATGAATTATCCTAGTAAAGGTAAAGGTAAAGGTAAATGGGGCCACCCTATCATGAATTATCCTGGTAAAAGTAAAGATAAACAGGACTACCCTATCATGAATTATCCTATTAACGGTAAAGGTAAATGGGGCTACCCTATCATGAATTATCCTAGTAAAGATAAATGTAAACGGGGCTACCCTATCATGAATTATCCTAGTAAGATAAAAGTAAATGGGGCTGCCCTATCAGGAATTATCCTTGTAGACGTAAAGGTAAAGAGGGCTACCCTATCATGAATTATCCTAGTAAAGGTAAACAGGGCTACTCTGTCATGAATTATCCTAGGAAAGGTAAAGGTAAACAGGGCTACCCAATTATAAATTATCCTAGTAAAGGTAAAAGTAAAGGAGGCTACCCTATCATGAATTATCCTAGTAAAGGTAAAGGTAAATGGGGCTACCCTATCATGAATTATCTTAGTAAAGGTAAACGGGGCTACCCTATTATAAATTATCCTAGTAAAGGTAAAGGTAAACAAGGCTACCCTATCATAAATTATCCTAGTAAAGATAAAAGTAAATGGGGTTACCCTATCATGAATTATCCTAGTAAAGGTAAAGATAAATGGTGCCACCCTATCATGAATTATCCTAGTAAAGGTAAAGGTAAACGGGGCTATCCTATCATAAATTATCTTAGTAAAGGTAAAGGCAAGGGACTCACTGTTCAAAAGTTAGGGGTGCATATTTGCAGAGCTTGGGGTCTTACACAATGAAGACTGCATTTGCTGCATGACACAGTGTACTTTGTTGATTTCTGGAGCTCTTTTTAGATACTGCTTCCCCTACTCGCTTGAACATGGGCTTGACTGTCTTACTCTGGGTGTGTCTACGTGGTAGAAATAATGCAGTTTGATATCACTTTAGCTGCCATGGCCCGATCCTACAAAATCCTGGGAGCTGTAGTTTTGTGAGCCATCACCTGCCCTCTTGGGCAGAGGAGGCTAGAGATCTTGTAAAACTACAAATAAATAAACAGAGAGAAATTTTAATGAGTTTTAAGTGCTGAACCAGGCGGATACTTAGGAGCCCTATGAATTAAAAGTGACTACGTAATAAGGGTGCATTCTGTACAAATAATGCAGGTTGACACCACTTTGAACTGCCATGCCCCCATCCTACAAAATCCTGGGATTTGTAGTTTGTGAGCCACCACCGGCACTCTTGGGCAGAGGAGGCTAAAGATCTAGTAAAACTACAAATCCCAGGATTCAATTCCATAGGCTGTTATAGTCCTTAAAGTGCTGTAGCTACCCAGAAGGAGACTACAGGCCTTTTAAGGGCTATAACAGCCTATGGAATGCTGGGATGTGTAGTTTCACAATATGCTAGGATGTGTAGTTTCACTATATATAACAGCTTATGGAAATGCTGAGATGTGTAGTTCCACTATATATATATATATATAGAGAGAGAGAGAGAGAGAGAGAGAGAGATAGTGAAACTACACATCCCAGCATTTCCATAAGCTGTTATATATAGTGAAACTACACATCCTAGCATATTGTATATATATCAGCCCATGGAATGCTGGGATGTGTAGTTTCACAATATGCTGGGATGTGAGATATATATATCAGCCTGTGGAATGCTGGAATGTATATTTTGTGTGTGTGTGTGTGTGTGTGTGTGTGTATCAGCCTATGGAATGCTGGGATGTGCAGTTTCACAAATACAGCCTTCACTGCTGAAGAGTGCTGGTGCCTCACCAAAACTACAAATGCCAAGGGCTCTGTAAGATGGACCCATGGCAGTTTAAAGTGGTGTCAAACTGCATTATTCGTACAAAACGCATCGTTATTAGTCGCTTTAATTAATTCACTGGGCTCCTAACTACCCTTCTGTGCTTAAAATTCATGGGGGGGGAAGGAATTAAAAGGGACACTGTCTCTTTAAGAGAGCGCTCGAGACTCCGATGACCGTTACGCGCTTTTCCCCGCCCCCTATTCAACGCAGGCGCGTCATTGGTATGTTGGGAAGCCGGTGTCATCAGCCCAGGGCTCCGCCGTCCTTGAGAGAGGGGTGGGCGGCGACTCGAAACAAAGAGGAAAAAAAATATAAGAACAGCGTCCTGGAGAAGGAGGATTTGAAACTTCGCCTTGGCGCGGTCGGTCGGGCCGAGTACTTTCTACGCGGGCGGTACGGAAAGCCGCAAGGGCTCCACATTCTTCCGGCTTCGAGGAGTTTCGGCGGCTGGAGGATGACTCATAAAGGGGCGGGGCTACTAAAGCCTGTTTCTATGACTCAACGTTGACCGCGGAAACCCTCCACGCACGCGCACTTAATCCCTCTCTCTATTTATAGGCTTCCAAAGGAGGGGGAATGATGTCAGTTGGGCCCTGACCGAGATTCGCGCGCGACCTCACCCGTCTTGTTGCCTAGCAACCCAGTGGTGTTTACTGAGGGGGGAGGCGAGTGCCTAGCAACGGGATTAGGCCTCCCAAAGCGGGGTGGGGAGGCCTAAAAAGAAAAGGGAGGCTTTTATTTTTTTTAGTATGAAATTTTAAATATATTTTTTTCTCCACTTAGGACCCTTTGGTGGTGCCTAATTATAGCACTGTGACTCCACTTTTTAACTGCCAGGGCTGTTTCTTATGAAGTCCTGGGATTTGTAGTTTGGGGAGGCACTAGAGCTCTCGTGAGAGTTCTAAATATCTCTTCCTAAAGTGGAGAAAGGAGAGCTGGCATGGGGTAGTGGTTTGAGTAATGAATCAGTAATAAAAAAATTCTGTTATCACTAAAGTTTAATGTTTTCAGTTAATTTAAACTTTTATTGTTTTAAATTGTGTAACTTGTTTTAGTGCTATATCTTTGATATAGGATGTGGTATAGTGTGGCATTGTGGTTTAGTCATTGCAGTATATTATTATTATTATTATTATTATTATTAATGTTAACTGCCCTCGAGTTGATCCTGATTCATGGCGGCCCTATGGATGAGACATCTCCAAGACCCTCTGTCCTCTGCTTAAATCCTACAACCTCTTAATACCCGTTACTTCCTTAATGGAGTCCATCCATCTGCCATGTGGCCTTCCTCTCTTCCTACTTCCCTCCTCCTTCCCCAGCATTATTGTTTTTTCCAAAGAGTCCTCTCTTCTCATGATGTGTCCAGAGTACGACAGCCTCAGTTTGGTCATCTGGGCTTCCAGGTTGGTTTCCGGCTTGATCTGCAATAGAATCATAGAATCATAGAGTTGGAAGAGACCACAAGGGCCATCCAGTCCAACCCCCTGCCATGCAGGAACTCCCAATCAAAGCATCCCCAGCAGATGGCCATCCATCCTCTGCTTAAAGACCTCCAAGGAAGGAGACTCCACTACTCTCCGAGGGTAGATTGGAACACTTGGAAGGCTGCAAGTTGCTCACTCTTTCTCTAAATAAATTGAAGAGTGATGGACAGCCAAGGCTCAGGATGGCCTCCACTACTCTCAGAGGGTAGATTTGTCCTTTTGGCTGTCCATGGGATCCTCAGCACTCTTCTCCAGCACCACTTTGTACTTGTACTTTGGTTGTATCATGAGAAGGCACGAATCATTGGAAAAAACAATAATACTAGGAAAGGTAGAATGAAGTAGATAAAGGTTGCCCACCAGGTTAGGGGGATCACAGACATGAATTTACAGGACCTAAGCAAAGCAGTGGAGGATAAGGGGGCTTGGAGATGTCTCATCTACAGGGTCACCATGAGTCAGGGTCAACTCGAGGACATTTAACAGCAAACTGCAAATCCCAGGGTTCCATAGTGTGTTGCCATGGCAGTTGAAATGGAAATTATAATGCTATAACTCAGCAGGGTAATGGGGCCCATAGTAAATGTGGAATTGAATTGTAAGGAAATCATGAGAAGAATAAAAGACAACAATTTCAAAAGACAATATGTATCAAAATTACAATGAAATAAAGGAACCCTTGGAATGGTGGTGAGGCAGCTTGTGGCCCTCTTCATGCTGGATTGCACTTCCTACCATTCCTAGCCAGTATAGCTAGTTGTGAAGGATGATGGGAGTAGGAGTCCAACAACACTTGGAAGGCTGCAAGTTGCCCACTCTTTCTCTAAATAAATTAAAGAGTGATGGCCACCAAGGCTCAGGATAGCCTCAAATAAGTGTGAGGTTATTTCATCCCAGAATCTAAAGGTGAGAGCCAGTGTGGTGTAGTGGCTTGAATGTTGGACTATGATTCTGGAGACCAGGATTCAAATCCTGGCTCAGCCATGGAAACCCACTGGGTGACCTTGGGTAAATCGCACACTCTCAGCTTCAGAGGATGACAATGGCAAACCCCTTCTGAAGAAACTTGCCAAGAAACCCCTGTAATAGGTTTATTTTAGGATTGCCATAAATCGAAATGACTTGAAGGTACATAAAACAACAATTCTAAATAAGGCAGAAGAGTTTTGTTTGCTTTCAGTGGCAGGATCAGTGCTCATTTAAAAGTACTGGCAGTAATCTTTAAGGAGTTGGTATGGATGTACATATTCAAATGTTTTGTGTGTATGCTTAGAGATAGTTATATAAGTGTCCACTAAACAATGATACCTTTATTGGCCAACCAAAATGCACAATGTACTTGTTGCAAGCTTTCAAGGCTCCAGTTGCAACAAGTATATTGTGCATTTTGGTTGGCCAATAAAGGTATCACTGTCTGGTGGATTTTTGTTTGAATTTGCTAAATGGCCATCACAGCTACCCCTGCATGTTTATATAAACGTGTGTATTTTGGGGAGGCATATAGTTCAGATGAAATGTTTGAATTTTTCAAGGTACTTTGTGGAGTGAGTTCCTTTTTATGTTGGCTTGAGGCTGTCTTCTATTTGTTTTTCTTATCTAAAAAGAGTGGCTTCTGTTTGTTTTTCAAAATATGCTTGTTTTGTAAATTATGCTGTAGAAATACAGGGCATAGAGATTTAATGAGTTGACTGGCCAAGTGGAAGAATGGCCAATGTAAAAGGAGAAAAGACTAACCATAGAAAAGGGCCAGGAATCTGAGGAAAGTGAACCTGGTTTCTCTTGTTCAGTGCTTCTCAGGCTGTCTGATGTGAGGGATTATTTTTTCCCAATGTGCCAGAGATCAGCACCATATTTGTGCCTATTGAATGTGATTGAAAACACACTGCAGAAATAATCCAGTTTGAGACTGCTTTAACTGCCCTGGCTCAATGCTAGGGAGTTCTGGCAACTGTAGTTTTTGTGAGACATTTTGCCACCTCTGTCAGAGAGCTCTGATGCCACAATAAACTACAATTCCTAGGATTCTCTAGCACTGAGCCAGGGTAGTTAAAGCTGTCTCAAACTGGATTATTTCTGCAGTGTGTTTTGGACCTACAACTCTTTATTTCTTTCCTGCAAACTCTCCAGGGACCAGAGGCCAATGGTTATGGACCAGCAGTAGCCCAGGGATCCTGCTCTTGCTGTCTCTGTAATTTTGGAGAGCTATTGTAAAATAAAATGAATCTGTGGCTCACTCAGATGTGTGAATTTCAAGAGAGAAAGGGAGCTATACATAGATACTGGTGTCATGGCCTGTATAAACAAGCAGAAACTGTGTTTTCACTGTCAGCTTCTTCACTGTTCAGGGTCTACCTTCAAGCCCTTTCACAACTGAGCATCTGTCACGCAGCCTCGGTAAAGATATGCTCATTTCATGGGAAGAAAGCCCTATGATACATTTGGCTTAAGGTTGTTATTAGTCAAAAATGACTTGGAGGCACATAACAACAACAATTGTTCATACTTTTAGGGTGCCAGCTATGGTGATAATTACGAAATAAGTGAAGTGGGAGAACATCACAAATCAGCCTCCTTAGGGAGTGGACAGAGCATATAATGTGAAATTTGTGTGTTAGTGCTTGTGATGGTAGAGATCCATTTTCTGTTGCTTATATGGAAGACAAAAAGGATATTCCAGTAGAGAGTTCCTGTAAGGAAGAAAGTTTTTATTCTATTAGCCTATGGCTCTCTGCTAATGCCAACTTGATCTTTCAGTATAAGGCAATAATTAGCTGTGTAAAGCACTAGCAACCCTGATTTCTTCTTTACATTCTCAATACAGTATGGATAAGAGCATTTCCAACTGTTTTGAAAAGATGGATGCAAACATGGTAAAAGAAAACCCCTTTGCGCTGCTATTTTCCCCTCAGTCTCCCAGTTAACTTTCTCTCAATATATTATTAATTTTGCTTCATATATTGCACTCTGATAGCCTCTTGTTTGTGGACATGTTTTGAAATCTGGAGTTAACAGCACAGGAACTGAATTTAAAAATTGTGTAACACAAGCACAGCTTTTGTTTCTTTTGCTTCAGACATCAAATAACTATACAAATATATATCTCGTTGTGGGTTCAATTATTTTGATTTAGACAAAGGATAACAAACATTTTCCATGAGCAGTACTTCACTGTGGCTCTCAGAAGGGATGGTCATTCAAGTTCAAGTACCCTAAAGAACAGAGGTCCCCTTCTTTTATGCTTGTGTACTCTCCATTTAATCCTACTCTTTCTCACCTAACTTCACATAAGATGCTGAATGGATTTTTTGCCCATTATTTCTGTCAATTAGATGTGGTCCATATAAAATCCCAATGGCAGGAGCCATCCTAGGGGGGAAATTCAGTAATAGTATGTAGCAATCCTTAAACAGCCCCTTGAATTAAATCTTTTGAGTTATTGCAGTCACTCTCTCCTGTTTTCAATAATTAAAATAGGCTTGCCTTTTCCTGAAGGAAAAATATTCCTGTACTTTTCCCTCATTTCCTTAATGTGCTTGGGCTGAATGTGAGTGAGGAAGAGGACAAGGACAAACCTCTTTCCACATGTAGTATTCTTGAATTGCCTAACAGTTATATTGATGTAATCGCCTTTTTCCTGTTCCTGGGCACATAAATAGAGCAGAACAGTTGGAAGACCCGTGACACTTCTAATTTTAGTCTGATTTCTCAATTATGTGGCAAAAGTCAGAATTGATAAGATTGCTCTGGGGCTTTTCACGTGAGTTTCTCATTTCTCATTTTTAAAGATTAGAGGACTGGAATGCCACATGTTCAGTGATCAAGTATTCGTTCTAATCAATAACTTAGACCTTGCAGGAGCTCCCCCCATGATTTAAAGCGAAGGATGGCACTACAACCGTTGTTGCTGAAATAAAACTACTAGGGCTGCTGTTTGAAAAGCTTTCTTTAAAAATCAGATGTGCTGTGATGCCTTCATAAAATTATCTCCACATCAACTGTGATGCAATTTCTAAGAAAAGATCATTGTATACCGCCTTTATGTAAGCAAGATAAATAGAAGGCATACTTCTGGTATGTAAAGAGAACTTTTTCCTTTTTAATGAATTAATGTCCTCTTCTTTTTTGAGATATCCTGGATTGTATGTAAATTGTAAGAAAGTGAACTGTTTTTACTCATGACCCACATGGCTATTTCTGGGATTTTTTGTTATTTGCTGTGTAAAATACTGTATTTAGCCATCCAGGGCAAAATATACCACTACAGGAAGAAGGGTGGTTTTAAAAAAGCAACACTTGTGAGGGATAGCTTTTTGCAATTGCCACATTTTTAAGTTACAACCAGCCTTTCTTTCTACATCATAGATGGAAGTTGTGGCCCTCCAGATATTGCTGAACTGCAACTCCCAGCAGCCCTAGTCAGCATAGTCAATGGTGAGGAATTGTGGAAGCTACAGTTCAACATGAAGAGGGTTGCACAATTTCCACTTCTGGTGTAAAAAGATTTTTTAAAAACCAGTTATTAACTGTGATGCCTGGCAAACAGTGCCAGTTATAGCTGGACTAGAAGACCAGGGTTCGAATACCCACTCAGCCATGGAAAAACACTGGGTCACCTTAGGCAAGTCACTTTCCCAGTCCCTCTGAATAAATCTTGACAAGAATACCCTAGGATACAATAGCAATGTCATAATTGACTTGAAGGTACGTAACAGGAAGGAAGGAAGGGGACTTAACAATCACATTTCAAGTCTTTTTGCATTTTATTGCACTTGTAAGCTGAGGTACAGTATTCTGTCCTCTGGCAATAGTCTTTTTACATTTGAACTTCCTCTTGTACAGGAGTGTTTCCTTGCCACTCTTAGGAAATGTGGTTCCTTACCACATTATTCTCATGACACTACAGGATAGCTATTTCCATCACAACTGCCATCTGAAAAGAAGGGGGATGTTGTTGTTGTTGTGTGCCTTCAAGTCATTTCCAACTTATGGGGACCCTAAGGCGAACCTATTAATGGGTTTTCTTGGTTCATTTGGGGCTCATTCCCACTTGCATTTAAACCGGTTTGTGAGTCACATTGGCACGCGGTCACTGAACCGATCTATGACTGACTTGTAGTTCCCACTATAGGTAGCAAATTATTTCATTATTCCATGCATTTGTGTCTTTTTAACATGATTGTTGTTCACACTAAATTTGTGCCACTACAAAATGCATGCTCAGTATTGAATGTGATCAATCCATCCTGTGTTGTTTTTTTAATGTCAGTCATATGATGCACACCTACACATCATTGATCATGCAGGCAGGATACACATTACTCGCTGTAGAGAACCCACAGAAATGCAAATGATCACAAAATCTGTCATTTAATTTTTAAAAACACACTAAACCCCCTTACCCAAGGAAAGCACCCTCAAAGTTGTCCTAGCTCTTAAAAATATTTTGGCACAGCCAGGAAAAAAAATGCAAAAACAACTGGATTAGGACCAGTGAGATTTACAGGGACCACTTGACAGTGTTTAAAATCTAAAATCGAAAGCCATAGTAGTCAAAAGAAAGTACCGAGGCAGCACTAAGTGGGGGCGGGGGGCGGAATGGCAGATTTCCCAAAACCTGAGGCGGGATGAGTTACACCCTTCTGAGAATCCTCTGCCAGTCCCCCTCCTCTGCAATGTGATTGAGATCACATTTGTTGAACACTCTTGCAAAACATTTCTTTTCAAAAGAACCACCAAAAGATCCATCTTCAAAAAATGTGATTCTTTTGCATTTGCTCTGCTTCACCACAATTCAGACCGAACGCAGTTGGGTCTGAAATTGTTTCCAGTGTGAACGAGGCACATAAAAACCAATCAACAAATCGGTTTAAATCATAGTAGGAATGAGCCCTTGTTCAGAGGAGGTTTGCCTTTGCCTTCCTCTGAGGCTATGATTTGCCCAGGTCACCCAGTGGATTTACATGGCTGAGCCAAAATTTGAACCCTGGTCTCCATAGTCCTAGTCCAACGTTCAAACCACTATGCCACACTGGCTCAGTGTTACCAATATGATATTGTTCCTTCAAAGGGGCATCAATAGTGGGACTCTTCATAATATTACAAGGCTGAAAAAGCCACTGATAAAGATACTGATGAACCGAATACAGAGTTGATAAAATTGATCCCTTCCCAACTTCCCAATTTAATCAAAGGCAGGGTGGGACCAGACATTTACTACCAAAAGGGTAGGATACACTGTCAGACTGTCACTGGCCATATCATGATAGGACTTCATCATTCAGAGTACAGACACAGGACATTATGGATAAGCATCCAGGATTAATAAGTGATCTGGGATCTGATTACCACACCTTTGCAACAGTGTGATGACTTTTAAAGCAGAAAAAGCATAGCTTGTGGAAGGTGGTAATCTGCCACGGTGGAAGCTGGAAGAGCCACCTTGGGTCCCTGTACCGTGAGGAAGGTGGGATATAAATGAATTAATTAATTAAATAATTCCCCAGTCAGCATTAAAAGTAACTTGAAAGAGTCCTGCAGTTTGATTCAGCCATGTGCACTTTATGTTTTATTTCAAGGAGTTAGATCCTGCCTTTCTCCCACAATGGGAATCAAGGCAGATTTTGTAATGAAGATATATTTTTGATATCTTGTTGTTGTGTAGTTGGGGATGATGGTAGTTGTTCACACAAGGACTGGAAGTTGTCTGGCTAGAGAAGGCTTCTCCAAACTGACTTGCAAAATCTGCTTTTTTTACACTGGATTTCTGAATCACTGCTTCCTGTGTTTCCAGCCATCACTTCCAATCACCCTGTATTCAAGATTGCTTCCTCAGAAAATTATATAGCATTGGGGAAGGAAAGTGGAGGGTTGTATGTGTCCGTTTGTGTGTTGGATTATGGGAGAATAACCTTAAAATCGGGCAGAAATCTTGCTATAAAATGACTTTCTGGATCCTCAGGAGAAGCTTTGGGGAGAAACTGATGGGGTTGGGGAATGGGAGAGTGTAGGAAACTGTATTTCTATTAACTGTATTCTGTGAGTCCATCTTGGGAGCTGAGCATATGCCTTGAATTTTAAGTTCAGTGAATGTGGCATATGTAAACTATATTGCATCAGCTGGGTTGTGCCCTGCCAAATACTGTATACACAGAGGGCATAGTTGTCACCATGACTCAGCTTTCAACAAACCTCCTTTCCTTTGCTACTACTTTCTTTTTCATTTTATGGAACTATGTACATCTATATTACAGTAAAGAACAAAGGCTGTCTTCATCTCAAGATGATTGGTAGAGAGAGAGAGAAACAGTATTTTTTCCACTTAGAACTTTGCCTCCAATCATGACCACAAATCCATGTGACACTATTATAAGGCAGATGTTTAGGTCATCTAATGGTCTGTCTTTTGAGCATGACTGTTGACTTGTTGACTACTGATGGTTCCTGCTTCTGATAGGTAGTGAAACACAAAGAACCATCTGTGACATAGTGAAAAGAAGCAGTGACTCAGCTTTTGTCCGAAAGTGGCATTCAGTGATTTGTGTTCTGCTTCCTCTTGGTTATCAAAACCAGAACTGTAATAAAGAGCTTACAAGCATTAACTAGGACCTTTTCTGAGAACATACTTTCAAAAAATAGCCACAGAAGACGCTTTCTTTTTCCTGTAAAAAGGCACACGTTGTGTGATCTTAATATACAGTAGTTATGTCCTTGGCAGAATGAATTCATGTGTCAAATTAATGGGGATCAATCCTCCTACATTTATGCAAGATGTGAACAACCTGAAGCACCATAGCAATTGCTGGACTCCCATGTCACATCAGGCCTGACCATTGGCCAAGCTGGCTAGGACTGAAGGAGGTGCGAGAGTCCAACAATACCTGAAGAACTAAAGATTCCCTGGCTTTGACCTGTGATTTGAAAAATAACCTGCATGGCAGGAGGTTGTACTTTATGATCCTTGAAGTTGCTTCCAACTCTGTGATTCTAGAAGTAGCTTCCTGGTGAGATACTGGCAATTACGGTCAGCTCTCCACATTTGCGATTTTGACTTTTGAAGATCTGATTCTTTGCGGATTTGATTAATCTGTGCTCTCTAGGAATCTCTAGGTCCTCCAGCTCAATTGTGCTGGAAACTGAGTTGCTCTGGAGGACATAGAGATTACTAGAGAAAACTAGAAAAAACACTTTTCTAGTCATTTGTAGGTCCTCCAGTGTGATTATATGGTCAGCTTCTGGCACATGTTGACCATATAGTTGAATTGGAGGACCTAGAGATTCCTAGTGATGTGTTCTCTCAGATTAAAAAAAAACTGTGTTTTTTTAATTTTTCGGTTTTCCCACATTCATGGGGGTCTTTGCCCCCAACCCCAGTGAATGTGGAGGACAAACTGTACTAGCAAAGGTTTGACATAAATGTTGTTAACTGCTGGCTTCTTGGGACATTTTCAGATTTCTCCCCAAAAATGTAAGCCATTTTCTTTTTTAGCTGGATTTTTTTTAAAAAAATAACTAAATGAGTTATTGAACATAATGAGTTATTTTTTTAATTAAATTTTATTATCAACTTTAAAAATACAAACAAAAATAAAAAAAGAAAAAGATTACAGAAGATCTTATCATAACAATACAAAATAAAGGACATTTGTTTTTATCGCTATACACTAATCACCCACACACAGATTATCCAAATCATAACCTCCTATTCCATACTTCCTCGTAATTAACCCATTATTGTATAACTGTTTTGTGCAGCATTCAATTAGTTAATTAAATTAAATTAAGAATTAAATTAAAGACATATCTGTATCTACATGCCGTTTGCTATTTCTTTATTTTTATCCACTTCTATACTGCATTATACTTTCTTATAACCCAATTTCATAATACTTCCCAAAATACTTCCCTATATACGAATACTGTTTCACAAGAGAACAAGAATGAATTTACACAGTCAAATTTCCCATTTTTTCCTACAGAAGGTATAAAGTGGTTTCCATTTTAAATTAACCTCATTTTTAGATTTACCTTCTGCTTTCTCATCCTTTTTGTCAAGTTCCGCTATTTCTAATAATCTATCTAACCAGCTGTCTACCGTAGGTAATACATCTACCTTCCATTTACTAGCCAAAAGTACCCTAGCTACCATAACCATATAGACCAGAAGCTTCCAGACATCTTTCCTCGTTCGTATTTCCTTCTCCTGAATCATATTCAACAAATAAAGCTGCGGTGTACATTCAAAAGAGATTTCCATTATTTTGCAAATTACGTCATGTATGGAACGTCAAAATTCCCTAACTTTAGGGCAATTCCACCACATGTGCATCCAAGATCCGTATTGTTTATGACATTTCCAACACATGAAGTTGTTGTTATTATACATTTTAGACAATCTGGCTGGTGTAAGATGCCATCTTGTTTCCATTTTAAAGTAGTTTTCCCTCAGATTTTGGTTGACTATAAATTGAGATGTTACTGATCTTGCCTTAACCCAGTGTTTCTCCATTATTTTCTGTCACGCCCCCCCAGGAAAGAAGAAAACATTTCGCGCCCCCCCGCGCGATCACATGGGCGGGTTTGGCCAATCAGGATAGAGCTACTGGGGCTGTGCTGGGACAATCTCCCTCTCTCCAGCCGTAACGGGGCCCCCTTTATGGAGCCTCGCGCCCCCCCGGGGGGCCCGCCCCACTATTTGAGAACCGCTGCCTTAACCCAACATGAGTTATTTTTAAACTGTAGTTGTCTTTACTTGTCCTTGTGTGGGTGGGAGGGCAGGTTCCTGACATGAGTAACTTTAGAAGTACTTCAATATGTAACACCCCAAACTCTGCAAATATGCACCACTAACTTTTAAATATTGAACCTCATTTGCCCAGTTTTGAGAGTTTTGCTTAGGATTCTTCACACTTCTTGGGATTTCACTGTCCTGTCAGTTGTTTTATGTTGATAGTGCTGTATAAATGATAATTTAAAAAAAGATGAAAGTTGAACCAGCTTTTTCTTTTTCATATATCATTTTGGGAACATTCATATAGCAGCTTATATTAATTTAAAAGTTGATCTACCATGACTTTTCCAAAAAAGAAAGAGGCAATGACTAGCTTCATTGAAGTCTCCAGTTTATACCCATTTTTAGTCACTAGGCTATACCATGTTGTGCTAAACCTTGGTTTGGATTTACTTCTAACCAGATTATTCTGTTTCTCCATAATGGTGGAAGTTCTCAAGGAGTGTTGGGAATAGCCCTAAGATTCATGTTCATCTATGAAACATTCTGGAGAATTTGAAAGCTTGCACACTATTTTGTTGGCCCATTGATTTTGGATTCCCCCCGCCCCTTATGACCAACATGGTTGCATGGAAAACATGTATGCATCCATTTTGAAATTTATTCTCATATGTTAAATAGTGTCCTCAAGCAACCCGCCTGAGCAATTCCTTGCTGTTAAGTCTTTGATGTCCTGTCAGTGTATCCAAGCAGAGGAAATTGTTATGCAGATTCATTTCCCACAATGATTTTAAAGGTTTGGGCGGAGATTTACCTCTTAATGTGGCTTGGTATAATCTGACCTACAGGATTGGGGAGTGCATATCCTCTAGTATTGCACTGATAAACCTGGGACGTGGACAAGGAATATCAGGGTTTGGTTAAGATAGCAAAGATTGAGGAAGAATGCAGAATCTAGGAGGGGCTGAAGCAGTTTGCTTTTGCCGAAGGCTACTGGAACACCCTTTTCTCTTGTGTTGGCTGAGGGTTCCCAGTAAAAAAAGAAAGGAAGAGAAAAAGAAACAAAAACTTTTCCAAGCTCTGTGCTTATGTCCCCAACATCCTGCTTCTTGGCAGGAATTCCATTATTGGCACAAAATGTGAATCAGTCAGCCTCTGTTGGCTTCAAATGAAGTGGGAGAACTGTTCCACTGGAAAAGAGCTTTTTCCTTGTGTTCTTCACAGTACTTGATGGTCACTTGTTTGCAAATAGATGCTCCCTCAGTAAACGTGCAACCCACCTTATCACAAAGTGGTTTATAGACCCATCTAATAGTATCTCCCTACGCAATGCACATGAACTCTAACCCACCTTTTCCATTCTCCTGGAAAGCTTAAAACACCATTGCAAATAAACTATAAATTAAATAAAATGTAAAACAACTGAAGCGGAGAAAATCTTATTCCACAGATATCTTACACCTGCTCCATCTCCTTTTGCTTCTTCTGTCACTAGAGCCATTGGCTGTGCAGGCTGGGGATTCTTGGAGTTGTAATCCAAAAGGTAAGTTTTCTGCACTTGCTTTATTAGAAATTTTCCTTCTGATATAATTCCCTGGAACTTGCCATGTACTGTACATACCCTCCAACTGTCCTGACTTGGCAGAGAAAGTCCTGATTAAACCTGTCCTCCCACTTTCAACTGCTTTAAAATATCCCAGTTTCTCTTGCCTCTCCTTTTCTTCTCAGCTTACTTCAGTTGCTGCATAGTGAATTCAAAGTGCAAAAGTCGTTTACACACAGTTAACTCAGCGAGGGAAAGATGAAAGACAGAATCTTGTCCTTCTCAAAAGACTGCCATAGCCTCTATTAACTTTTGTGTTCTTCATTTATAACACCATTTTGACCACACTCTGATGTTGCCTGGCCAGAGGTATCCCAGTTTTCATCAGTGAAATGTTGGAGGGTATGCCTAAAATCTCAGCCATATTTCTAGCCCAAATCTCTCTTCCATTCCTATTGCTTGTCTGCTTCTGCTAACATGGAATTTCCTCCCAAATGTAACATCCTCACACCAGCGCTAATTCACAAAGGGTGCATCTACATTGTAGAAATAATGCAGTTTGATACCGTGTTAAGTGCCATGGCTCCATCCTATGGAATCTAGGACATGGCGCAATGGATTCAAACTACATGAAAAGAGATTCCACCTTAACATTAGGAAGAGCACCCTGATGGTAAGAGCTGTTTGACAGTGGAATACACTAGCCTGGAGTATGATGGACTCTCCTTCTTTGGAGGTTTTTAAACAGAGGCTGGATGGCCATCTGTCGGGAGTGCTTTGATTGTGTATTCCTGCATGGCAAGGGTTTGGACTGGATGGCCCTTGAGGTGTCTTTCAACTCTGATTCTGTCTATCTGTCTAATTCATGTCCTACCTTTTTCCAATGTGAGAACAAGTAGTTCTCCTTTCTCAGGCCACCCACATACTAGTTAAAATAGTTTCTTCATAAGTGATGGAAATGAAGTCATTAGTTTCAACAAAATCTACACACAGACTTTCTTTTCTTCTTGCATCATAGTTGGAAGGAAACCTTTGGACCAGTGGGCTGTTGACACTCGAGGAGTGGTGGATGCATACATAACTCATCTGGCTTAAGGCCCTAAGACCTAAAAGTGCCTGCTTCTGAACTATTCAGCCTTGTTCTCCTTGGAGTGGTATTGCATAGCTAGCATGGCGTGAAGAGCCTCTGTGTAAATTTCAGCCGAAGTATGTTTCATGAATAGGTGCAAGCTATGTGTGTTAATCTACTAGACAACTCTATTGTTTCTTTGTTTCTCAAGGACTTTGTGCGGGCTGTTTTCCTGCCAAAGTATGTAAAGTCTGGTGTTTCAAAAAGGCAGGAGAATATTCCAGGAATGCAGGTTGGTAATTTGATCCTGTTGGCTTCTGGACTCCTTTACCCCAGGGGCCCATAAACAGGGTTTAACGCCTTTCAACTATTTTGCTGTGGAAAGATTAGAAGGCTTGTTTGGCCTACCAATGCCATGTTTCATCCTGCCATCTGATGCAAGCAGGTCTTGTCCACTATGTTCAATCGCCCGGCTTTGCACAGAAAAAGAGAAAGTAATAGAACTGGACAGTGTTATTTTCTGCTCCTAAACAAAACCAGTTCCCCTTTCTCATGCCACCTCTGCACCAATTAATAGTTTATTAATAACCAGTGGAAATGAAGTCACTAGTTCCAACTAAAGCATTTTGCAGCAGTTTTTTGTTACACTGCCACATAAAGCCATATATACGGTGTATACGATCAGGCTCTAATGGCACATGATAATACTAATAAAAACTAATGAGCAACCAGGGGAGGGAAAGTCATCTCACAAGTTGGTTCTTTACCAAGCAGGAGAATTGGTGCTATTTCTGTTATTGTTGGTGTGTGCCTTCAAGTCATTTTCAGTTTATGGCAACCCTAAGGCAAACCTATTCCAGGGTTTTCTGAGGCTGAGAGTGTGTGAGTTGCCCAAGGTCACCCAGTAAGTTTACATGGCTGAGTAGGAAATTGAACTCTGGTCTCCAGGGTCCTAGTCCAATGTTCAAACCACTATGCCAGGGACCGGCAACCTACGGCCCCTGGGCCGGTTCCGGCCCAGGTCACCGGACTTACTGGCCCAGGCAGACTCCTGCTGCCGCCGCCGCCACGTGTTTTGCCGTCTGTGCAGCCGCGCGCACTGTGCCCGCCATTTTGATTTCCAAAATGGCGGCCGCGACGCGTTTGCGCATGTGCAGGAGTACTGCGCATGCACAAACGAGTCGCGGCCGCCATTTTGGAAATCTAAATGGCGGGTGCCACTCGCAGCTGCCATTTTGTTCTCCAAAATGGCGGCTGCAACTCATTTGCGCATGCACAGTACTTCTGCGCATGCGCAAACATGGCACGTCCACCATTTTGGAAATCAAAATGGCGGGTGCCACTCGCAGCTGCCATTTTGTTCTCTAAAATGGCGGCCGCAACTCATTTGCGCATGCACAGTACTTCTGCGCATGCGCAAACGTGGCACGTCCACCATTTTGGAAATCAAAATGGCGGGCGCGACATGCGCCACGCGCAGGGGGGTCACGCGTGGGGGCGGAGGGTGCGCACACGCGCGTGAGCGCATGCGCTGCCATTCCCCCCCCTCGGCCCAGCGGAGACCTGGACTTCAGGGGACCGGCCCAGGTCTCCAAAAGGTTGCCTACCCCTGCACTATGCCAAGCTGGCTTTTGGGCACAGACATTTATAAAGCATTTCCCACAGGCAATAAATGTGCAAACATAGTATTTAAGCAGTATAGCTACTGGGGGAATGATAGCATTGCACCCCCAAAAATAATTCTGCCCCCCCCAAAAATTTTTTCCATCATTCCCCCAATTTGTTAGTATTGCTGTAACTTACAACTTCCGTGTGACATTTAGAAATGCAATTTAGATATCCAACGAAAACAGGCAGCAAAGTTATCGCAGAAATGCCAACACAGCAACTATAAGAGTTCTGAATAATTTTCAATGTCAGTTTAATGATCATTTTTGGTATGTTTTAAGCTGTGTTGTTCTTTTTTAACTGCAAACTGCCTTGAGTGCTAATTTTTGGGAGAAAAGCGGATTACATAATCATAATCATAATATGTTTTTGTTTTAATATGCTGTAACCCACCCCAATTGCTGTGCAGAGGGGCGGGCTATAAATAAAATAATAATAATAATAATAAGCACTTGCATAATTATTATTATTATTATTATACCTCTCTCTCTGTAGTGCTAAAAATTTGGGAATGGAAGGAATAAGTATTTTGTAGCGTGTATGTGAACATATTATCCAAAGGTGTAGCTACATCTTTACATTAGCTACATTTCCTTTCCTCTCCCCATATTCTTTTCCTTTTGTGTCAAACCTTTCTTGAATGTAAGCCTGAAGGCAGGGATTCTTTCATCTTTTTGAGTTGATAGTAAATTGTCTTGAGAGCCTTTCCAACTGTAGAACAGAGCAAACAATATCAAGGATACCCTAAGGCAGTGCTTCTCAGGTTATGTGATGTAGGGGACTGGCTTTTTTCACCTCCAATATGCCATATGCCAAGGACTAGCACTAAATTTGTGCCCATTGGGTACAATCCTTTATTTTTCCCCTGGAAACTTACCAGGGACGAGCCTTGGTCCAGGGACCACCACTTTGAGTAGCATTGTCCAGCCCCAACTGAGTTGGCCAGGAGTCAGGAATTCTGGGTGCTGAAAACTAAAGTATCTGGAGGACTGAAATTTGGGAAGCACTGTCCTAAGGTATCAAAGCTGTTAAAGTAGATTCTTGGTGCTTTAATTATGTGACATGAAAGGGCCCTTAAAGAACTCTAGCAACTCTTGCTTGCATTTTATGTAGTGCAACAGTGATTGAAGAATTAAGCTGGGAAAACCATACTGGTGGTGTACAGCTGTTCACAATCCAGCTGTACAGATCTTTGGTATTAGTATTAGCTTTTATTAGTAGTATTTACTAAAATTTAGTATTTAGTATTAGAGCCAGTGTGTTCTAGTGGTTTAAACACTGGACTAGGACTCTGGAGACCAGGGTTTGAATCCCGGCTTGGCCATGTATACCCACCTTGGGTAAGTCACACTCTTTCAGCCTCAGAGAATGGCAATAGCAAATCTCCTCTGAAGAAACTTGCCAAGAAAACCCCATTATAGGTTTGCCTTAGGGTCTCCATAAGTTGGAAACGAAGACCTACAGCAACAACAAATTAGTATTTTAGTAACACACACACACACACACACACACCACCCAGCTTTGTCCCTGACTCATAAATCTTACTTGGGATTTATTGGGGATTTAACTGGAAATTGTAATTCTTTGAATCCTCTGTGTTTATGCATGCCTTGTCTTTCTGTAAAAGAGTCTGGATACCGTAAGTGAGGATGACAGTGTTTTTATCTTGGAATTGCAAGTCATGTGCTTAATTGGAAGTGATATCAGTTTACTACTCCACTTGAGAATCGTTTTGTAATGTCTTCACCAAACAAGCAACACGTGACTCTTTTGCAAGCCTGCTGGACCTGGGAGAGAACTTGATAAGGCTCTCAGGATCTGTATTGTAATCAGATTAATAGCTTTGATCCAATAAGGGAGCTCACTGCATCATCCAAGGGCATGGAGTGATTGCTCCTGCTGGCTTCTCAGATCATCCTGGCCAATGAAAGATTCATGAGGAGATGAGGTTTTATAGACCAACATCTCATATTGCTGCAGCGTCACAAGTGTGATGTGAAGCAATCAATATAATTTATCCTCCCGAAAAGAGCTAAATGAGGGCTTGTTTAAGAGAGCTGACATACTCTCTTGAGCACCCTTCCCCAACCTGACTCACACCATTTGTGCTAAACTGTAGCTCCCACTATACTCAACTAATAGGGCCAGTCTCTCTGGCAATGATGGGAATTGTAGTCCAGCACTTGCATTAGCTGTCAACTTGAGGGAATCTGGAAATGAACTTCCAAATACTTTTTGCAGTTCAGCTTTTAAAAAGAATGGAATCCGTTAAAATGCGTGGCCGGCCGGCTGCGGAGTGTAAAAGCAGCTCTGCATCTACACAATGAGTAAAAACACATTTCTCTGAGTCTTGTACGATATTCATCTACCTGAGTGTGTTTCGGGTATTGATGCTAAGGCAAAGAAAACAGAAGAATTGTAAAATTTGAAGCACAATGATTTGTCTGAAGGTCATGTTTGTTCTTGCATTGATGTGCTGCATCCTCAGGAATCTGCTGGTCTCCTGGAGCCCTGCCACCGGTGGTGTGCCAAGCATGTTTGACACCTGGTATGGGTCATTTTTAACGCACACACACAACATTATTTGTAGTGATCATCATGAAATAAAACTGCCCATCTTTTCAGGGCACCGTGCCCCCTGCAAAGAGACAGGCTATCAGCAGTGGAAGTGGCAGGGCCAGCTCCATGTTTCAGCTATTGCTGCCACTACTGCCACCAGATGCATCTGAGGAAGTAGACTTCAGTCTATGAAAGCTCATGCTGCCAACCTTTTCATTTCAGTTAGTCTCAAAGGTGCTACAACATCTCTACATACTTTTTGTACTAATGTTACTCATAAATTGTCATTCCTATATATCACTGAACATCATGGTCATAGTTATGACATCAACAACTCGCAAAATTAAAATTGTACCTTCAAATTTACAATATCGTATGCACAGCCTCAAGGTATTTACACAGTTTCATGGGGTTATAGTGAAAATTCGTTACAGTGAAAGAAGTACATAGTTTCATGTGGTTACAGTGAAAGTTTGGTAAAATGTGATGTTTAAAAATAAATAAAAAATAATTTACTTTTTTAAAATTTAAAACTTAAATAATAAAAAGATAACTTGGGGCCTCGCCTTTCTCCTCCCACTGAGCCTCACCCCACTCACCAGCATGATTTTAGGCTGCATCAATAGAAGTATAGTGTTCTGCATTGGTCAGGCCTCACCTGGAATACTGTGTCCAGATCTGGGAACCACAATTCAAAAAGGATGTTGAAAAACAAGTGTGTCCAGAGGAAGGCGACCAAAATGGTGAAGAGTCTGGAAACCATGCCCTATGAGGAACGACTTAGGGAACTGGATATGTTTAACATGGAGAAGAGATGGTTAAGAGATGATATGCTAGCCCTGTTTAAGTATTTGAAGGGGTGTCACATTGAGGATGGAGCAAGCTTGTTTTCTGCTGCTCCAGAGACTAGAACACGGAACAGTGAATGCAAGCCACAGGAAAAGAGATTCCACCTCAATATTATTTATTTATTTATTTATTTATTTATTTGGAGTATTTATATCCCACTCTTCAGCCGCAAAGGCTCTCAGAGTGGCTTGCAATTTTTTTTAAAAAAAAAATTAGTTCCCTGCCCTCAGGCTTACAATCTAAAAAGACATGACACAAAAGGAGAAGGGAATGGTGGAGGGGAAGGGATCATGTTCATTAGTTCATCTCTCCCTCTGGGGCCATTGCCATGGCAGATGAGCTGGAGGGAGGGCTCTTCTTACTTTGAGATGGGCCCAATGGAGCTGGCCAGCCTTTCTCCTCCTTTGGCTGGATAATGGTGGATTGGAAGGAGGGGAGGTCTTCTTCTTACTTAGGCTGATGGAGGAACTTCTTGATAGTAAGAGCTGTTTGACAGTGGGACCACACTCCCTTGGAGATTTTGGTGGATTCTCCTTCTTTGGAGGTCTTTAAACAGAGGCTGGATGGCCATCTGTTGGGGATGCTTTTGATTTTGAGTTCCTGCATGGCAGGGGGTTGGACTGGATGGCCTTTGTGGTCTCTTCCAACTCTATGATTCACACCATCTCTTTAGCATTTTTTAAAAGGAGACAGGCCAATGCTATAGCCCATTTCTAGCCAAAGACAGAGGTTTGGGGAGAAGTGGTGTCACCGCCATTTAGGGGGTCACCTGGTGCAGTCCGTACTCCCTGCACCCTCCCAGTGATGCCACTGGCTCACCTCACTCACTGATGGTGACTGTGACTAAGGATCCCTTTTCTCTGCCCACTGAGCTGCATTTCACCCCAAGTCTTTGACATTAGGGAGCAGTGGCATCACCCCAATTAGGATGTCCCACTCACCTTAGTCATGTTCCTGCCTTCCACAATACACACGTACAGTACTATGACTCCACTTTAACTGCCACAGCAACATCCAGTGGAATCCTGGGATTTGCAGATTAGGGAGGGCTATATAGAATTCTCAGTCAGAGAGCTTTAGTGCTTCACCAGACTACAAATCCCAAGATTCCACAGGATGGAACCATAGCAGTTCAAGTGGAATATAGCATTTTAAGGCTGCCTCAGCATTGCAGAAATAATCTGGTTGGACACCACTTTAACTGCTTTAACAGTGTTATGGAATTCTGGGAATTGTTGTTTGTTATGGCACCAGAGCAAATCCCAGATTTCCATAGGATGACATGGTGGCAGTTAAAGTGGAATCATGATGATGATGATGATGATATCATTATATTTATTTATATCCTGCCCTTTTTCCAAAACTGGGACTCAGGGCTGTTTATAATATTAAAAAAAAACAGCACAGTTAAAAGCATACAATAATGGTATATTAAAACAGAATTAAATTATTACAATATTAAAACAAATTACATGTTAAAAGAATAAACTTCAGTTAAAAAGGTAACAATGTTTAAAACACTTTAAAACAATGCAACACCCCAGTGCATTCTTTTAAAACTTTCTGTTTTAAATGCCTTTCTGTTTTAAATGCCTGTCATAATGCTATAACGGTAACTTTAATTTCCTAAGTCCGGGTACAACACCCTATAGACATAAGCCAATAATGAATTTCATTTTGTTCTGCTCTGGTACCACAACAAACTACAGTTCCCAGGATTCCATAGCATTGAGCCCATGGCAGCTAAAGTGGTGTCAAACCAGATTATTTCTGCAGTGCGGATGCAGCCTAATTGTGTAGTGTGAAAGGGCCCCTGGTGCCTGGGAGAGTGCGTCACTTCAGAGCATTGTGAGAATTGCTGACTGTCCCTCTGAATTTTGTACACTAACATTGCATCCTTCTGTGTGTGGACATTAGTACAGCCTACTGCATGTATTATCTAAACAGACAAGACATCTGATCAAAACCTTGGAAAATTACTCTTGAAAAGAAATTAGTTATAATTATAGTAGCAAGGCCTTCAAAGAAAGCCATGCTGATGTGGGATTCAGTATGGTTTAGTGGTTAGAGCAGGGGAAGGCAACCTTTTTAAGACCTGGGCCGGTCTCCCGTAGCCCAGGTCTCAGCTGGGCTGAGGGGGGGGGGAATGGTGGTGCGCGTGCTCGCGCGCACCCTCCGCCACCACGCACGACCCCCACGCACGCTGCCGTTGCGGCTGCGGCTGCAGCCACCACCACAGCGCATGCAGCCACCGCCGCTGTGGCGCATATTGCGGCCCCCATTTTGGAAATCAAAATGGCGACCGCGATGCGTTTGCGCATGCGCAAGAGTACTGTGCATGCGCAAATGCATCGCGACCGCCATTTTGATTTCCAGAATGGCAGTCGCAGCGAGCGCGGCCGCAGTAGCAGCGCGCGGCGGCGGCGGCGGCAACCTTCGGCCTGGGCCGGTAAGTCCAGGGACCGGGACCTTAACCGGGCCCCGGGCCATAGGTTGCCGGTCCCTGGGTTAGAGTGTTGGACTAAGACTCTGGAAGACCAGGATATGAATCCCCACTCAGCCATGAAAACCTATTGGTTGACCTTAGGCAAGTCACACTCTTTCACAGCCTCAGATAAAGGCAATATTAAACCTATCTTGAATGCATTTTTTCAAGAAAACCCTAGGATAGGGTCACTGTAAGCCAACTTGATGGCACATAGCCACCAAAAAATCCTAAAAAATAATTAGTTACCAATATCTGTTGTTGTTAGCTGCCCTTGAGTCGATCCCAACTCATGGTGACCCTGTGGGTGAGACATCTCCAAGATCCCTTATCCTCCACTGTTCTGACCAGATCCTGCAAATTCATGCCCATGATCTCCCTGATTGAGTCCAACCTTCTAGCATGCGGTCTTCCTCTCCTTCTACCCTCTACCTTTCCTGGCATGATTGTCTATTCTAGTGATCCATGCCTTCTCATCATGTGGCCAAAGTATGATAGCCTCAATATAATTATATATAAACTTTTTGCTATTGGTTTCTGATAGGAAACTAAAGACGTATCTCTCTAAACTTTTCAGTACTACAAGCTATTGGTTTCTGCCAGTGATGCCTAAATTCTAGTCCTCCAAGTGTTTTGGACTTCAGCTCCCAAAAGCTCCAGCCAACTGGACCAACGATCAGGAATTCTGGGAGCTGAAGTCCAAAACATCTGGAAGACCAAAGTTTGGGAACCACTGGGTTAAACAAAACACATTCTCCCCCTGTCCACCTTGTCATTGCACTCAACACTCCTGAGGCAGAAGTACAAGGCACAGCAGGAGGAAGTATTTGATCCAAATAATATTTTCCCTGTCACTTAGTGAGGCCACATTCCTGTAACCATAAAAGAAAGTTCAAATGTTATACAGGAAAGGAGTGGTGTTATCCCTCATTAAATCATAGTCCTGAAATAAGTTCACTGTACCTTAGTTATGGTATACATATGCCAAAAGGAATTAACAACCCAGATAACAACCATTGGTGGCTGATGGTCTGGGGAGAGCGCATGCTATAGTGCATTTTTTATTTTTCTCAGAGTGGAATAAGTAGACACTTTGACAAATACATACACAACTGGTCCGTTAACAAGCAATCTACCTTCAAATGGAAGCTTGTCCTGGCTCTATAATAATATGATGATATGACATGACACAACGTATCTCCCCAGCTCTGCCAACCAACCAGCCAAAACCTTGCCTCACCTCCACCCAGGAATCGGGAATTATAGAAATCAGAAGTTAGCAGGTGACCGATAACCAGCCAGGCATCTGGCACTCTGCTCCACATCTACCACCCCATAATAAATAAACACAGCCATTATAGAATTGTTGAATAATAACAATAATAATAATAATAATAATAATAATAATAATAAATTATTTATTTATAGCCCGCCCAATCACAAAAAATTTGGGTGGGTTACAACAATAAAAATACATAGGACGTTATCACACAGGGAGTTGCGGGGAGAAAGTGGAAATAAATGGGACAAGCGGAAGACTTTAATTTACGGGATTTGTCCCGTTCCGCCTCGTCTGATAACTAAATTCGAATTTAAAAGGGGGTTAATTCGAACAAAAACCTGATCTTTTCAAATCCTCAAAAATCCTGAAAATGAAAAGATCAGGTTTTCATTCGAATTAACCCCCTTTTAAATTCGAATTTAGTTATCAGACGAGGCGGAACGGGACAAGTCCCGTAAATTAAAGACTTCCGCTCGTGCCCGTTTATTTCCACTTTCTACCTGTGACTCCCCGTGTGATAACGTCCATAGAGTACAATAGAATTTAAAACATTAATTCCTTCCCAGGATCTCCTGCAGGTTTTTTAATGTTTAATACAGTGCAGGTGTCTGGGGAAGATTCCCCCCCCCCGTGCTATTTTCCAAGAAAAAGTCCTCACTGGCAAATAGCAGATGGGAGAGATTTCTTGGGGCAACAACATGAGGCAAAGGATTAACTCCTGCCTCCAATGCGGCCCTCAGTACTTCAATACAGGACTCTTCCAAACAACCGAATAGTTCTGGAAAATGTTGGGGCATTCTGTTACTGGATTTCAAGCACAGTGATGCCTTGTACAGTAGGCCCTCCATATCCACAGATTCATTTTCCACAGATCCAGCCATTCACGGCTTGAAGATATTTTTTTAAAATCCATAAATTCCAAAAAGCAAAGATTGATTTTGCCATTTTATATAATGGACACCATTTTACGATGCCATTGTATATAATGGGACTGGATTTTAGTATTTATGGCAGCGGGGGGGAGGTTCCTGGAACAAAACCCCAATGGATACCGTGGGCCCATTGTAGTGGCTTGAGTGCTGGTCCCGGGTTCGATTCCCAGCTCGGCAATGAAACCTACTGGGTGTTGGGCAAGTCAAACTCTCTCAGCCTCAGGGAAAGGTAATGGCAAGCCTCCCATGATAGGGTCTCCTTAGGGTTGCCATAAATCAGAAACAACTTGCAGGGGTAGGCAAACTGTCCCCTTTAAGGGCCAAAGGACTTCAGCTCCCAGAATCCCAGACTATTGGCCAACATCCCAAATTATTTGAAGGCACTCAACAACAAAAACAACAATGCCTTGTAACAGTGGTTTCTACCTCCATATCCAGTTGTACCCTAAATACATTGGAATTTGGGGCATTCTTTGTTGCTGGTTATCATGGATCTGCACATTACTCTTTTCTCCTGCTTCAGGTGTGGTTAAGCTGCTTCAGGTGTGGTTAAGTCGTTTTTCTCATCCCCTCCATAAATTCAAAACAGTATTTTTTTTCTCTTTTCTTTTTTCCCTTTCTTTTTCTTTTTCTTTTTTTTCCCCTTTTTCCTTTTCTTTTTAGTCATAGTGCTGAAATGCTATACCACTTCAGTAGGACTATACAGTAACTCTAAAACAGGGGTAGGCAACCTTTTTGAGCAGGGGCCCGGGTTGCTGTCCCTCAGACAATTGGGGGGCCGAAGCACCAAAAACAAACAAACAAATAAATAAATAAATAATAAATAAAAATATTTTTTAAAAAAATTAAAAAATATGCATGCACACTCTCTCAGCCCCAGAAAAGCCATGGCAAAACCCCTGTGGAAATTTTGCCAAGAAAACCTCAAGATATATAACAAGTAATAATAACCCCAAGATATATAACAAGTAATAACAACAATAATCAATATCATCATGGTGGGCGGGGGGGCGGCAGCCGCAGCCGCAGGATCGGCCTGGGGCTGGTCCAAAGGCCTTGGGGGGGCGCATCCGGCCCCCGGGCCTTAGGTTGCCTACCCCTGCTCTAAAAAGAAGGGAGGAGGAAATAGCTAGTCTTGGAACTGGAAATGTCATAAGGGAACACAGACCAGCAGGATCATACAAAAATAGAGCGGAGGAACCAAGACAGTGGATACAGCTATGCTATATTTCCTCCTGCCGGTATCAGAAACTACTGAGATGGGGGGGGGGGAATACCCCCTGTAGCAGTGGCATCACTAGGGCTGGTGTCACCTGGTGGGGTAACTCATGGTGTCACCCCCCACTTTCCATTTTACACCATACAGAATTCTTAGTAATGCTTTTTTGCACTGATGTTACTTGTAAACCGTAATTCCCATATACCACTGAATGTAATGGCAATAGTTGTGACATAAACAAGTAGCAATATTAAAAATTACACCTTCACATTACAATATCATATGCACAACTTACATATACATAGTGAAGATTTGGTTAAAATGTGATGCTTTTAATGAAAATGTTATATATATATATATAAATTTTTTTAAAAAACATTAAATTTTGAAATTTCAGATTTTAATTTTAAAAATTTCTGTGGCCTCTCCTTTCTCTTCCCATTGAGCTTCACCCTATGCCCACTATCTCTTAAAGCATTTTAAAAGGGAAGCAGGTGAATGCCAGAGCCCGTTTCTGCCCAAAGGTAGGTGTTTGGGAAGAAGTGGTGTCACCCCCCTTAAGGTCTCACCTGGAGCGGTCTGAACCCACTGCACCCCCCAATGATGCCACTGCCCTGTAGTAAGTATAAAAAGTTGCTGCTAACACTTGAATTTTAGGAGGACAAAAGCAGGAGTGGAAGAAAATCATATGCAGGGTGACCAGGACATGTCCTCCATTTCAGCCTCCTGTCCAGGAGGCATTCCAACATGTCCTCCATTTTGAGCATGACAAAGATGCATGAACCTACATGTATAGGAGTGTTTTTTGCTTTTATTTTGTAATGTCCAACATTTTTCTGCATTTTGTAGTGCTTTGTCCTCCTTTGCGGTTAGGACATCTGGTCACCCTGCATCATATAGATATTTTTAAAAACCCTGTTAAGTACAGCTATAGTCTGGATGAGCCCTAATCTGTGTGTGTGTCTCTTTGTCTTTGTAGCAAGTTGGCACAATGCCCTCGGGGATTCAGAATTTCTCTGCTAAAAAGATGCTGTTTTCTAAAATTCATAAGGGTCTTTGTTGTTGGCAGTTTTGGAAATTCTGTTTTCAGCCTTCCTTTACATGATGACGCAGAGCCAGGTCATTCCTCTTACTGCTCTTCTTTTAGTCTCATTTTCGCTTACTATTTCTTGTAAAGCTTAAGGGCAATAAAGTTTTCTTATCAGCCTTTCGTGACAGCACTGACTGAACTGCATTTCTGAGATAACCAGTAGCCAAACTGGAGAGAGAGGGATCTGTTTAGATTGCAAAACCATCTGGAAAAGTAGAGGCTGTAAGGGATCAAGCTGACCATGCAATGAATTGTCTGTATATGTTTGAAATTTTAAATGAAATTCAGTGTCTCCTAGTGAGTAGAGTGTTGGACCTGGACTTAGGAAACCAGAACCCCTTTCACACTGCACAGTTATAGCACTATGATTCCTCTTAAACTACCAATATTGTAACCCTATGAAACTCTGGGATTTGCACTTTGAGGAATGGCATCTAGAATTCTCAGACAGAGACCTATTAGTGCCAAACCAAACTACAAATCCCAGGATTCCATAGGATGTTGACATGACAATTAAATTTGAATCATAGTGCTACAGTGATGGGGTGTGAAAGGGCCCAAAAATATGACCCAACTGAGCAATGGAACTGTGTAGGGGACATTGTGTGCGTTGTATGCCTTCAAGTTGTCCTCGACTTACGGGACAAGAAAATCATGGGATTTTCTTGGCAAGATTTGTTCAGAGGGGGCTTGCCAATCATTATTTCTTTTCTCAGCCTGACCTAACTCAAGGAAGTGCTGTCAAAATAAAGTAGAGAAAAGGAGAGCCATTCATGCCACCTTGAGTCCATTGAAGGAAAGGCAGGGTGTGAATGTAACCAATCAATCCATCAATCAGTAATTCCTAGGTATGCCATGCCCTGGAGCAAGAAGAAGATAAGAGAGAGGGACAGAGTGCACAGAATCATAGGACTTTATCACACGAGGGCCATTTCCGTCTTTAAAGAGATAATAAAGCACAGATAAACCATCCCGAAAATAAAGCGAAAATAGTGTTTAATTGTGCGAATGAAGATCACACGCAATTAGAATAGCACGTAATAACGCGAAAAGCGAAAAAAACACCCACTTTTGTGTTTCATACAAAAACGAACGAATTCCGTATATGAAGCAGAAATGGTATACTCGCACATGCGCAAAGGGATGCATAGGTAATGCGTCACAGGAACCTTCCTTGCTTCATTTTTGCTTCTTCTTTGTGTTCCCACATTCTTTCGCCATTACAATCTTTCCTATTCTCAACAGTTGTATTTTTTTGCTTTATAAGAATGGATGCACTTTTGTCTGGCATGTTTGTCGCCAAGCTAAACAGGAAGTCAAAGCAGCCCCACAGAACCATGGGAAAAACAGAAAAATGAGTGAAAGGGGGATTATTGCGTGAATAAACCAAATTTGACTTTCACACTAGAGTAAATATGCAATTACAGTAATATCGCAAATGCATTTTCGTTAAAATCCTGAAAGTAAAAAGATCCGGGATAACACCACTTTCTGACCAATTTAATGATGGGTTTTGTGTGACATCATGTGAAATCGTTGCATATAACTACACATATTTTTTTCGGGATTTGTACAGGATAAACTATAAATTCGCCCTGTGTGATAAAGTCCATAGAACTGAAAGAGACTCAAGGGCCATCCAGTCCAAACCCCTGCCATGCAGGAATACACAGTCAAAGTACCCCCAAGAGATGGCCATCCAGCCTCTGTTTAAAAACCTTCAAAGAAGGAGACTCCACCACTCTCTGAGGCAGAGTATTCTGCTGTTGAACAGCAGTCACTGTGAATAGGTTCTTCCTAATATTAAGGTGGAATCTCTTTTCCTGTAGTTTGAATCCATTGCTCCCTGTCCTAGTTTCTGGAGTCTTGGGATTTTTATTTTGCAGTTTCTAGTGCATTCCCCCCAAATATAGCACTAGAGCGCTCTGGCACAGAATTTGAAGTACGTCACCAAATTACAAAGACCCACAGCAGTTAAAGTGGCAATAATAAAGCAGTGACAACAATATGCTATTCCTTTACACCAGTGATTCCCAAACTTTGGTCCTCCAGAGGTTTTGGACTTCAACTCTCAGAAGCCCCAGCCAGTTTGGCCAACTGTCAGGAATTTTGGGAGCTGAAGTCCAAAACATCTGGGCGACCAAAGTTTGGGAATCACTGCTTTACAGTCTTGCACTGTAAACCTAAGTAAACACTCAATCAATAATTGTATTATTTACTGTCATTGTATCAGGAGAAAGGTTCAAAATACATTACTAGCAACAGTGTTGCTGTGATAACTGACAGGTGAAAATTGGCCAAAAAAAAAAAAAAAAGAGGTCCATGCCATTCCTTTCCATTTCATATTAGATAGTTAGATCTACAAATTCTACACCCAACTCCTAAGCTTCAGACAACTTTCCTGCTTTTCTTGTCAAGAGTCCCATAGAATTACATCAGGATGTAAAGCCAGAGCCTTTACCTTAGCTAGAGTGTCAGACTGGGATTGGGAGATCCAAGTTTAATTCCCCACTTAAGTAAACTCAGGGCCTTTGCAGACTGCCAGAAATAGTGCACATTAAATTGAGGCACTGCCCTGGCTCAGTGCTAGGGAATCATGGGAACTGTAATTTATTGTGGCACCAGAGCTCTCTGACAGAGAAGACTTAATGTCCCAGAAAAAAAAATACAATTCCCATGACTCCCTAGCACTGAGCCAGGGCAGTGCCTCAATTTAATGTGCACTATTTCTGGCAGTCTGCAAAGGCCCTCAGTGGGGGACTTTGGGCCAGGCATTCTCTCTCATAGTACAAGTGAGAAGGAGTTATAGTACAAGTGAGAAGAGTTATGTACGCTCATTAGAGAGACTGCAGGACACAATGAGCAATCAAAGTACTTGGGCAATGAACAATCAGCCTGGAGGAAACATTTAACAATCAGTTTTAGGGAAACAGTTTAAAATGCAACCCATGAAGCACTCCTGCCATTTTTGTTGCATGTTATAAGCATGGATGCTACCTTCTGGTCAGTAATGCTTGGAAGGTAAGAGATTTTTCAAGACATCCAGGAGCAGGTGAGGGAAGCAATGCATGAACCAAATGCATTTATTGAGAAATAACTTGATGCACATGCTGCCACTGCCTAGACATATGGCCAACTAGAACATGCAAGAGGTTCTTTTGGGTGGTGTGAAAGAACTTGACAAGATCCTAAAGTGCAAAGATATAACCATGAACACTAAAGTTAGGATTGTCTAAATCAAGTTATTCCCCATCACCATGTACAGATGTGAGAGCTGGACAGTGAAGAAAGTGAATAAGAAGGTCAACTCATTTGAGATGTGGTGGTGGAGAAAAGTGCTGAGAATACCATGGATGGCCAAAAAGACAAACAAATGGGTCCTAGAACAGATCAAGCCTAAACTCTCCTTGGAAGCCAAGATGACTAAATTGAGGCTGTCATACTTTGGCCCCATCATGAAAGGTATGACTAATTAGAAAAGACAATAATGCTACGAATGGTGGAAGGTAGTAGAAAGGTAGTAGAAAGAGAGCCCACACACCAGATGGTTAGACTCAGGGAGATCATGGGCCTGAACCTGCAGGATATGAGCAGAGCAGTTGAAGATAGGGGGACTTGGAGGTGTCTCATCCTGTGGCCAACTCAAAGGCAGTTAACAAAAAAGCCTTCTCAAGAGAAGTCTAGTTCTCCCCATTACTGGTGGTTTTATGTGAGCGGTGGCAACTTTCTTATTCCATCTAGGCTTTGAACTGCTTAAATTTCTCACCTGCTACAATGGTTTTATCACTCTCTTCTCTCATTTTGGTTTTAGTAATCCGGCCAATTAACACTGTGAGAGCAATACAGTAGTAGTCAGAAATTTCACAGCAAACTAGGTCTGTCTGTCTGTCTGTCTTTCAAGGAGGAGACAACTGGGAACCCTCTGCAAAGGTTTGGAAGTGGCAGCTTCAAGACACTTTGCAATAAATGAGTAAATAAATGTTTATTTACCAAAGGAAATGGCTTGCATAGAAAAAGTACAGAAGTGGAGAGGCATCTCACTCAGGAAATGGACCTGTGGGACCAATGGTCTGACTTAGAGGAGAACATTTTATTGTCTATACCAATGGCCTTAACATTTGCCTCTTCAGGTTATAATATGAAAGACACATAAAAGAGAGGAAATTACAGTGTTTGTGCATAAAAGGACTGATGTCAGTTTCTTCTTTCTGCAACCTTTGCCCTTCCTTTAACCCACACTTATACAAGTTTTTGTTTCTCTTCCTTTTCTTACAACATGTTGAAAATGAAATTACCCCAAAGGTGTTTCTGTAACACATTCCAAAGCTGCAAAGGTACACAATCATGTACACAATCTACAATGGGTCTCTGCTCATTCCATAATGTGGCCTGAGGCCTCATTGCAGAGTCAGCAGAGACCCAGCGAGGAACGTGTATCAATACACAATTGGTTGTCAACCATGAGCACTTAGCAAGGATCCACATATATTGTGCTAAAGTGGTATTCAGAAACATAGGTTCTCAAGCCATCTGTTGGGGATGCTTTGATTGGGAGTTCCTGCGTGGCAGGGGGTTGGACTGGATGGCCCTTGTGGTCTCTTCCAACTCTATATGACCTGGTGACCTACAACATCCCTGCTAAACTACAATCCCTAGAATTCTTGGGTGGGGTGAAGAGGCACCAAAATAGTTAAAACAGGCACACAGAAGTTTTTATTCATTTATATTTATTTTCCATCTTCATTTCGGCAGGCATTTACTGTACCATTTTAGATTTTGCTTCTGCCCAGTTTCACTGTGACATCTACCTCTTCTCCTGATTTACAATGATTGTTTCTTGGCATTGTATTTTATGATTATTGCTTCCAGTGTATGCTGTTAGTTGCTCTCAGTATGTCAGGAAGAGAGTGGGAAAGAAACCAAGTATTAATGCTGTTGTGATTGTTATGTATGGTCATTGCAGTCCATCAACTCCAAGACTGAGGTGAGCAAGATTCCTGGAGATTAAGAGCAAAAGATGTTCCATTCATTCCCACATTCTACTCAACAACAGTTTCCAGGAACTGGCATAGTGTAATGTTTTAGTGTTAGACTACAACTCTGGGGGGCAGGGTTTAAATTCCTGCTCGGTCATGAAAACCCAGTGGGTGACATTGGACAAGTCACACTCTCTTAGCCTCAGAAAAGGCAAAAGCAAATCCCCTCTGAACAAATCTTGCCAAGAAAACCTCATGATAAGTTTGACTTAGGGTCACTATGAGTTAGAAATGTCTTGAAGGCATACAACAACAATAAACAGTTATCAGAATTTTAGGATGGGGGAAGTACTCATGACAATTAAAACAGGCAAAAAATTGCAAGGCCAGTGCAAGACACTGTTGTGGAAAAGTTTTCTGGTTAAGATGTTCTGAAAATTATAGGATAAAGTACACTGCTGGCTGGAAACTTCAGAGCTTGGGTTACTTTTTGAAGTAACTGGTTACAGTTAATGCGAAACCCAAATAGTTAGTTGTTATTGTAGTTGTAATTTTTTAAAAAACATAACATTCTCCTTTCTAATTTCTTAAAAGCAATATACCGTAAATAACTAAAAATGAATGTTATAAGCTGCTTGTTTGTGGTACAAAACACCCTCTCCTCTTGTCTTATTTCATCATCACTTCAACATCCACAACAAAGCACGAGGCAGCAGCGCAAAGCATAACATGAGCCACAAGCCAGTGCTTGAACCATGTAATCTTCCTCCTCCACCATTCTAGTGAGGCCATGCTCCCAAACACTATAGAAATAGCTAAACAGTTGAATAGTTCCACTCCAGGAGAGAAGTTATCCTCCATTAACTTACATTCGTAATGTAACTTCACTATAATTCCATTATTGGAAAAGGCCTTAATTATCAGCAACAAGTTGTTTGTAGCTAGTTACTTTCAAGTTCTGATGCTTTTAATAATCAAGTTGGGTTTGACTTATGGCGAGTCTATGAATAACAGACCTCTAAGAGGTTGTCTATACTGATGAGAAAAATTCAGTTTCATCTCATGTTTTCCTGGTTCGCAGTGGCCCCACAGTGAACATCTACTCAAAATAAACCAACTGAAATTGTACTGCCTGTCACACATTTCCCATACCCAAATTCAAATTGGTAGAAAAAAGATTAACTTTTTTTCCTTCCCAGTTTGCCAGTATGCAAAACCTATCAACCAATAGCCTAATTTTTTACTTCTCAGTTTGCATCCCACTGAATGATCATAAATAATAATAATAATAATAATAATAATAATAATAATAATAATAATAAAATTTATTTGTATCCTGCCCTTTGGGAAACCCAATCAGGGCGGCTCACAATAAAATCATACATAATAAATCACAACATTCCTACCCCCCCTTAAAACAGTATTAGGGAGGCAAGTCTAAATGTTTCCTTTCCCACTGATAATTTATTTTTAAAATTTATGTTGTTGTTGCAATTGCCAATAATGGAGCACTTCACCCTGGTTGCTGCCAACCCAGAGTGACCATATGTCATAAGCACAAAAGAGGACAAAGCACCACAGAATGTAGGGCATTCAATATAAATAGAAATTCATTGCACAAGCAATGAATGGTCTGTGGTTTAATGGAAGTGGATTTCTGGAAAGTTATGGGTGTACATAATGTACAAATGTACATATGGTTTATGTACATTTTTTATTATGTATACTGTATTTTATTATGTACTAAAACATATTTTTCTGATGAACTTCATTACAATGCCTTGTTGGCTTGCAGTATACTTACAGAACTCTGTGTAAGATGAATGCTTAAAATTTCACTTTACTAGCAACCAAACCCTTGACTGAATCTACCTGTAAATTATTCCTTTCATTTATCCATAGTGCTGAAATTAAGGGAAATGCCCTTTCAATGTTTGCATTGTGTCCTCAAGCAGCCCATTGCCTAACACCTTTGCTGTCCTTTCTCCCCCTGAGAAACAAATGTGTCCCAGCTCTGGAGCCACATCTTGTCTGCTGATGCTCCTAGGAAAAAAGAACTTTAGAAGGATCCATCCTATCCCCTATTCGCAGCCAAGACAGGTTGCCAAGTAGACACCTTTCTTGAAGGGAAACAGCAACCATGGTGCTACTCAATGTGCCTTTTGATCATGTTCAAAGTAGAGGACATTTTGGAATTCGTCCTGGACAGCAGATTGAAATGTAGAACATGTTCTGAAGTATAAGACATATTCTGTGCCACCCTCTCCTCAGAAGAGCCCCGCTGCAAAGTTGCTCTTAAGTCAAGTAACAATGAGGGGGTAGTTCAATCTACCTCCTCATCACTGATCTCATGGCTATGCTCAGCTGGAGAAGGGGCAGAAGCAACCAGGGTAAACTGCTCCATTGCCAGCAATCACAGAAAGGGGTATTGGCAGCTTTATTCCCCATGGTGTATCACAACAAATGGAGCTAATCATATGGATTTGACTACCCTCCCTCTTCTTCCACTGTCTGAGTGACCAAGCTAGTGAATGCCCAAGAGAGCGCATATACAGCCAGTTGCCCTTAACCCTGCAACTATGGAGGGATGACTGCATTTTAAAAAGTTTATACCACACTATAAAATATTTCAAGGGAAGTTATAATGCCACTGTATTCTGCTTTGGTTAGGCCTCACCTGGAATACTGTGTCCAGTTCTGGGCACCACAATCCAAAAAGGATGTTGACAAGCTGGAGCGTGTCCAGAGGAAGGTGACCAAAATGGTGAAGGGTCTGGAAACCATGCCTTATGAGGAGAGACTTAGGAAGCTGGGTCTGTTTAGCCTGGAGATGAGAAGGTTAAGAGGTGATATGATAGCCCTATTTAAATATTTGAAGGGGTGTTATACTGATGATCTTCTGGAGCAATGGGTTTAAGCTACAGGAAAAGAGATTCCATCTCAACATTAGGAAGAACTTCCCGAAAGTAAGGGCTGTTCGACAGTGGAGCACACTTCCTCAGTGTGTGGTGGAGTCTCCTTCTTTGGAGGTATTTAAGCAGAGGCCAGATGGCTATCTGTCAAGGGTGCTTTGATCCTGCATGGCAGGGGGTTGGACTGGTTAGCCTTGTGGTCTCTTCCAACTCTATGATTCGATAATTCTAGCCCCAGCTACTAAATATGCCTCCATTTCAGAAATCCTGCTAGCCTTTGGTTACTATAATCTGAACATGAAAAAAAAAGGTGACACCAAGCTTGCCAGACTAATCCCACCCTTCAGTTAGCCCACTCACCCTGATTCCACTCTAATTCTCTCACATGTATAAAAATTCCAGTTTTTCCTAAAACTGTGGTTTAAAAACTGCATTTTAAAAATTTGTATTAATGCCTAAAAGAAGCACTTTAACTGTGAAACTGTTAATACATTGTATGTTCCTATAGAACAGGAAACGAAGTGAGTACAATTTTTTCACCTGTATTGATGACCTTTAAGAGACCGTTTTGTTAACAGCGCTGCTCAGGTCTTGCAAATACAGGTCTCTGGCTTCCTTGAAAGTCTATGCACTTGTAAAGCAGTCTTCTGTGTTTCCTCATACCTTCAGCTTAACAAGCATTATAGTCATTTCCAAGGTTTAATATCATATACTGTTTTGAAATTCAACAGTCAACTGCTAGGAAATGCAGTGAATCTTCTTCCTTTGTAAACATTACCAAGCTGTCATCAGCAATGGTGAAATTACTTGGCATTCCCCTCTTTTGTTTTCTCTTCCACCATATGCTCAGAGTTAGGGAGAGATGCCTGCAGATATTTGCCAGGGCCTTTTAAAGTAGGTAGAAGTGGAGGCACAGTGGGCAATTCACCCAATTCATACACAAAAGCAGCCACATCGATATTGGCACAACTGCATTCTTGCCAACTTTTTTTCCCCAGATTTTCACTAACTTGAGCTCCAAAAATCTAGTGGAGGTGGGATCACAAAATAAACTGTATCATGGCCTTTTGTCATAAAATATGAGCAAGATGCCACAGGCAGTGCAAGTAGTAGCAACGTAGCCCAAACCATGGCGTAGTGGTTTGTGCATTCTGCTTATTTAATTTCTTTCCCCTCCTACTGCTGGGTTCTTGTACTCTTTGCCTAGTCCTCTTTATTACATTTGAGCTATTATCTTCAGCAGTTGATGAACTCCTGATCTCAAGAATACTCTTTCTCTCTCTCTGTCCCCCACATAACTCAGTTTAAAGCCCTCTTGTTCAGGTTTGTGAGATTCTTAGCAAAAACGTTCCTGCCAACTGCTGTGAGATGCAACCCATCACTTTCCAGAAATCCATTTCCATAAAACCACAGACCATGGTCAAAGAAGCCAAATCGTTCCTGGTAACACCATCTGTGGAGCCAGTTGTTCACCTCCGCTATTCTTCCTTCCCTTCCTGGGCCATGTCCTTCAATTGGGAGGAGAGACAAAATGACAACTGTGCATCAAGGTCCTTCAGCTTCCTATCCAGAGCATCAAAATCCCTACTTGCAGTGTCATTGATTCCCAAATGGACCAAAAGGAAGAGATAATAATCAGTGGGCTTGATGCGTCTTCTCAGCCTTTCTGTTACGGTACATGTGGATTTTTGTCCCAGAAAAACAGCACACCACTGAAGACATCCTGCCAGGCCCACAAAGTACAGCTTCTGTTCCCCTCAGCAGGGAGTTCCCTACCACCACCACACAAAATCCTCTGAGGATTGGCATAGCAGGGGCCATTGCATGTGCTGGATCTTCCAAGGTCATCTGCACGTTCTCTGAGGACTGACACTGTTGGTCTTATGCTGCTCCTCATCATGACTAATAAGGGAAAGAAACTGGAGCATGTCCAGAGGAGGGCGACTAAAATGGTGAAGGGTCTGGAAACTATGCCCTATGAGGAATGATTTAGGGAACGGGGTATGTTTAGCCTGGAGAAGAGACGGTTAAGAGGAGATATGATAACCCTATTTAAATATTTGAAGGGATGTCATATTGAGAAGGAAGCTAGCTTGTTTTCTGCTGCTCCAGAGAACAGGACCTGGAACAACAAATGCAAGCTCCAGGAAAAGAGATTACACCTGAACATTGGGAGGAACTTCCTGACAGTGAGAGCTCTTTGAAAGTGGAACACACTTCCTCAGAGTGTGGTGGAGTCTCCTTCTTTGAAGATCTTTAAACAGAGGCTGGATGGCTTTGATTCTGAGTTCCTGCATGGCAGGGGGGTTGGACTGGATGGCCCTTGTGGTCTCTTCCAACTCTATGATTCTATGATTTTATGATTCTATGAGAGAGTTTCAAATCAGTTCTCTAGCTTTAAACTCACAGAATAATCCCTGGTCCTTCTATGTCTTCCATTCATCTAAATGCCTGCTTCTTATGTATGGGAACCAACCTTCTCCTCAGAGACCTCCCTTGTGTGTTCCTCATCTGGGACAGCCTAATGTGCTCTGTCCAAGAAAACCTCATGCTCCCTAATATGCTAAAGAGCTTCATGGGCATGGGATTCAAGTTGCTGGACCTTTTCTTCCATCAGGGCAACCAACTTGCACTTGCTGCAGGTGTAGCTGCCAACATCCTCTGGCAAGAACATAAACATACCACAGTTGCTGCAGGTGGCTACAGCAGGTTCCTCACCATCCATCTTCAGTGGTCTTAAGTATGCATTGAAACAAAACTTCAAGGTTACCCCTCAAAACTTCCACACTAAATGGCCATACTAAATGCCTGTTGGCAATACCTGTTAGCTGAGCTCCAATGGCTAGGGCTGCAGCTATATAAAGAGCTAGGGGCTACAAACTCCTCCTCAATGCACTCTACTCTAAACACTACACTGTACTGACCTAAGAGAAGGGACCTCAAATAAATATTCAAGCCTGGATCCTCTTCAGGTCTTAAAAAGGCCTTGATATCCCTACATGCAAAGGTCTCAGTATAGGTATTACAGTGAGTTTCAGCTGAAAATCTCCCCCTTTCCTTATTTAATAATGTTGATTCTTCCTCCAGTGATTCATAACAAAGCTGGCACACAAAGCTCTCATTCATCCAAACATCAGACGGCTTTCCGTCTTGCATAAGCATGGAAAGCACTGAGTAAAATGCCACGTTGCAAAACAAAATTCCAACATGTAAATTCCAACATGTTATGTTTCACACCAATAGATGTAGCTTTCAGACTTCCTACCCTCAGGGAAATATTTTCTATGCCAGCTTGTCTGTTGAAGACACCTAATATATCTGGGTATATTAGAAAGGGTTCTTACATAGAAATATAATACACATCACCCATAGCTTGGGCACACAGAAACTAGGTGATCTATGAGCTTGCTGTCCAAGTGCTGTGAATGGTGTTAACCAAAGTGCATTTTTTCTGAATTTGGTGTATTGGGGGGGGGGGTATTCCACACGACCCCAGATGTGCCTTGCAGTTGACTCCAAGTGCCACCTGGGCAATGACAGGCAGGTCATACCAAGGTCACTTGGAAGACCGACAGAAACCATCTCAAAGACAGCCAGGTAGTGTGGGAGTCATCACCTCCATAATCAGAAAGAATGGGCAATAATTGTCTAAATGTCTCATCTGATGGGCCAGCTATTGACTTAATCCTTTTCCCATTCATCTTGAATATTGCCAGACCAGATTACCTCACCCATGCAATCTCACATCTTTGCCCTGCAGCTAGTTTTAGTCCTTAAAAAAACCTGGATTTCCCCCCTCAGTGTGCTAGTTCGGAGTTCATGGGGACACTATATCACTGTGATCTCTAGTCTAGTTACAGGCACCTCCGTTCAAACCCGCGCTCTCAGAACAGTGGTGTCTCACACCACTTCACCCAATTGGATCCCGGAGAAAGCCTCATCTGTAGTAAGTATCACCCATAGTTTTGCCTCAAGATCTTTTCCATGCTAACCCCTGAGTTCCTGAGCCTTGAATGAACGAGTGGATGAACGTGAATAACTGTGTGATTGTCCCTTTAATAAAATAATATTTTAATTGGAGAATTCTGTCTCTGCATCAATTCTTAGATCCGCTAGCCTCTTGGTATACAAGTGGGAGATGGTTTCGCAGGGTCTTTGTAGCCGACCCCCTCTCAGTTTGAGCTAAATAAAATTCCTCATACTAGGCTTTTGGCTACAATGGGTAACTTCAAGACCTCTGGAGGATCTCCCTTCTAAGGGTTCTTTATCTTGAAACTAGACTTCAGACTGAGCAGCCCTGCAAAATAGAAGAGTGTCCTCTATAAAGTGGAACACAGGACCAACCTGTCACAGACCCAGGCCTGGAGGAGAAAACAAAGGTAGCCCTGAGGCTAGTAAGTGCAGAGGGCTCTGTAGCCAGCCCAAGATACTGGGTTGTGGTGTTGTCAGCTAACATCTGTATTTTGGATCACGTGGTCAAGCTGCAGAATAGATTTGCCGCTGGCTATTCATCTACAACTCGGGAGATCAGGATTAGATTCCCCACTCAAACACAAACATTCACTGGGTAATCTTGGGCAAGTCATATTCTTTCAGCTTCAGAGGATGGCAATGGCAACTCCTCTGTGAAGAATCTTACCAAGAAAATCCTATAATTGGTTTCATTTAGGGTCGCCATGAGTAAAAAAAATGACTTGGAGGCACACAACAACAACTCATCTAAGGGCCTAAGCAGACTGCCAGAAATAGTGCACATTAAATTGAGGCACTGCTCTGGCTCAGTGCTAGGGAATCATGGGAACTGTAATTTATTGTGGCAGCAGAGCTCTCTGACAGAGAAGGTTCAGTGTCTCAGAAAAAAATACAATTCCCATGATTCCCTAACACTGAGCCAGGGCAGTGCCTCAATTTAATGTGCACTATTTCTGGCAGTCTGCTTAGGCCCTAAGTCCTCTAATATAGGAGGGGGAACTTTTTTAGACAGAATGAAAACTCCAACAGACAATTCTGGAGCTTCCAATGGATTGTATGTTTGTGTGTGTCCATGTGCAAAACTGGGGAATTTCATCAGAAAGAAGAAAAGATCAGTATTGTGGTCAGTCTATAAATATATCAGAACAAAACCACAGTGAGTGAAGGACTTATGAAAAAGCTCTATTTGGTGTTGTTAATGCCCATAAATATATTTAAACAAGGAAGAACAGTCCATGTGACAAAGCTATTTCGGGAAGGCTGGGTGTCACTGTTGCCACACCGCACTCCATGTCATAGATACAGAATTGTCAACATGGCTCTGAAGAAATTATGAACTAAAAAAGAGAAAACAACCCTCAACTCTTGTTTTGAACATTTCAGGGTGAAGCTCAGCCTCCGTGGAGTTTAGGAGCTAATGATAGACAGTCTGGCAGTGCCAAAAGAATAGCCCTTTTCATTCTTTTTGCTTTTCTCTCCCATGCCTCTGTTTTCTAACTAAAGAGGCTGCACTAATGCAAAACCACAAGCCAGCAAGAGCTCAGAATTAATCACTTTTAACAGTGCAATTGATCCTATGAATATTTTCTCAGAAGTAAAGCCAACTCAATTCAACAAGGGCTTACTGTCAGCTAATTGTGCGTGGCAGGTGGAGATTGTCCTCCAACTGTGTAGGACTACAACTCCCACCATCCCCAAGCAAATTTTATACATTTATTGCAATCTCAGTCTCATTGTGGGCACGCTTAGATTCTTCTCTCCAGAATGGATAGAATTTTAAAGTGCTTGATTTTGACCATTCTGAAAAGTAACTTTTCCAATCTGTAATGCTGATCCTACCATCCCCGGTGCTGTTGAGAAAAGCTTTTTCCATGCCTCTCCCATGGGTGTGATTGCAACACAAGTGTTTTGTAAGGGAGGCTGGAATGTGCTTTGCATTACAGGCACTTACCAATTATTCAGAAGGAATGATAACAGCAAATGCAGCCTAGAGGGCAATGAAACTGGAAACTTGTGTTATCTCTGGGCAAAGAGCCATTCTAGTCTTTAATATGTAGCAGACTTAAAACTATTAATGCAAGCTACTTTTGGAACAGGACACAATACAAAGCAGTCTCACTCACACCCAATGCCATCATGTGTTGACCACAACCCTCACCATCCCCAGTCACCATGGAGATTATGATTGTTGCACTCCCTACACGTTTTTAGGGCTACAGTTTATGATGCTGGGTAAATGTAAATCTTGGAAAAGTTACTGTTTGGACTACAGAAGTTGACCATACAGTCACACTGGAGGACCAGATATTCCTAGAGATAATGTATTAATCAAATCTGTGAATAATCAGATCCACAAAAGCCAAAGTTGCAAATGTGAAGGGACGACTGTATTCTTTACATCTTGACTTTCACTCAAGAAGATCATGGAAGTATGGAAAATTCTTCTCCCTTCCCCTCTTAGGAGATTATCGCACCTGGAAATCCCACTGGGATAGATGCAAGATTGAAAAGTCAAACACTGGTGTTATTGCATGCAGCTGCATGCACTGGGTGAGTGCAAACCATAGGCAGTTCTGGCACAGCCACATTTATCCAGCAGCTTTTCAAAAGCAGTAAACTCCCTTTTTGAAAAGCTGCTGGATAAGTGGAGCTGGGGTCCAAGCTGCATACGGGTTGCACTACCCTAGACATGTCTACATGCGATAACACCCATACTTGGCTTTTCAATCCTGTGTCTATCCCAGTGGGATTTCCAGGTGCGATAATATCCTTAGTTTCCCAACAATCCTGTAAAGTACCTCAGGTTGTCTAGCAAGCTGCCTAGCAGAGTGTTATGAAAGAAGATATGCTAAATCAGGTCTGGACAATGGTCAGAGATAAGGGCACTTGAGGACTAACTCTTTCTACATCTTCCCACCCCAAAAGCACCCCCCCCCCATGTTTTGCAAAATATCCAAAAATGACCCAAAGCAGATTTATTTATTTATTGTTCTCAAATGCCTCCAATGGCACATGTAGGCACGGAGACAGTGCTTTGGAGATCTTCAGGGCCGTTTGCAATAGAAATACCCAGCTCAGCCATGAAACCTACTGGGTGACCTTGAACAAGTCACATGCTCTCAGCCTCAGAGGAAAGCAATGGTAAACCCACTCTGACCAAATATTGCCAAGAAAACCCAGTCACACTAATAGAGTTTGCCTTGGGGTCGCCATAAATTGGAAACGACTTGAAGGCACACAACAATGAAAGTGATCACAATGCCTCTCTTGTGCCTAAACCAGTGTAAGGGGGGCTTATAGGACAGGAAAATTGCCCTGTGCTGCCAGTGGGCTTTGGAGTGCATTGTTGGTCCAAAAATCCCCCCCAAAAAATGTACAGGGGATTACTGGAAGTCCCTGAGAGCCACAAAAGTGGCCTTGGGGGCTACATGTGTCCTGCAGGCCTCACATTACCCAAACCCTAGGCTAAATTCAAATAGAGAGGTACGGTAGTCTGCCAAGCTTGCCCCCTCCTTACATGCTTCTACTATTCATCTTATGTGGATATTAGTTTTCTGAAGAAGAGAGCCTCCACAGATAAAGGAGGCTCTCCTCATGAGAGAGTCACTCTCCATGTGTAAAGAGTGACCAAAACGTGCAAGAAAGAGGTGGGGCCAATGTGCTCCTTATTCCAAGGAGTTTATGCACTTGTGTTTGGCCTAGCCATGTTCATAGCAAGTGTACAGGGCTACTATGTCCTGCCTAGGTTTGTGCCATTGAATTTCATGCTGAGCATGGATCTGAACTGGGAATTCCTCCATTCCTAGTCTGACACTTTATAACAGGGGTCGGCAACCTATGGCCCGCGGGCCGGGTCCGCCCCCCCGAGGCCTTTGGACCAGCCCCCGCCGACCCCGGCCACCGCCGCTGCCGACCCCTGCCACTGCCGTGCGCACTGCCGCCATGCCACCACCGCGTGTGTCGTGGCCGCCATTTTGTTTTCCAAAATGGCAGCCGCGACTCATTTGCGCATGTGCAGTACTCCTGCGCATGCGTGAGCGAGTCGCGGCCGCCATTTGGAAATCAAAATAGTGGCTGCAACTCGTTTTCCAAAATGGCAGCCGCGACTCACTCGCACATGCGCAGTACTTCGGAAGTACTGCGCATGCGCGAGCAAGAGCAAGCGCGGGCGCACAGTACTTCCGGTGTACTGCGCCGCCATTTTCCCCACCACCACCATCGGCCCACGGAAGACAAGGGGATCCCCGGACCGGCCCCAGGTAAGGGGAACTTGCCGACCCCTGCTTTATAACCTCTAAACTACACTGCCTCTCTTCTACTCTGTTCAGGAGGCAGATAGTAAACTCCTTGGAATAAGTCACCCAAACATTATGCTGGCAGGTTTTGGAGGCCTCATATAAAGATAATGTTAATATAGTTAAGAAACTGGGCATTAGATTTTTCAGGGAGGCTGAAATGATGGCAACCCCCTAATGCCCCCAAAATATTCTATAAAGAGGGTCTTTCTCTCCTTCTTGCCCCACTCACATTGACCTCATAGTGAGTTAGCAGTTATATGCGAAGCAACAGATGCTTCAAATTTTTTTGATTCCATTAATAATTAGAAGATGGGAGTAGTGGCAATATGGAATGAGGGATCCTATCCTTTGTCCTTTGGAGGGCTATGTGACAGAGGCCAGCCTCAGTATTGTTTCTGATGAGGACTATTTGGCAATGGGGGGATGTGATCTTGATATTACTTGGCATTTATGTTGCAATTATTGCATGATTACACGACTGTGCAAAAATATTGAGTGCTATAGTGCTACTGTTGTGTTAGCTTTCACTACCATGATTATCCTGCCGTGATAATCTCCATGGTCTCAAGGATAAAACAGAATTATAATTGGTCATAATAAAGATATAGATTGCCTGTAGATTTTGGATGTAGTTTTGTTCTTATGGATCAACACCATTCAGACATTCCTGTACCCAGATCAACTGGAAATTTAATACCATGTGTAAGGAGAAATTCTAAAATAACTCGGTACTATGTGTACCCTTATTTAGGAGAAAATCTAAAATAACTCAGTGGGTAAACACTTCTGCTTAAACATGCATTGGATTAGATTGCCAGAAGTCTATTATTTTATTAAACTGTCATTTCTGGTAGAACATTATGGATCCACAATGTATGTTTCATTTCTGGAACTGACTTTCTGTATTGCCCTTGTGTATGTTGGGGAAAATAATCTTGACATTCCTGGAAAAAATCAGAAAGCTCTGAGTAAGTAACCATTTGTTACGCTCTGTTTTTCCAAAACCAGAGACAATTGTTTTCAGTTTTAATGGATCATCACATGACTGTATGATTAACAAGGCAGTTGTGAGGACTGTTTTCTGCTGTGTGTATTTTGAAGCATGAGCCTGTGTGTGTGCATGGGCATATACACACACACACACAGAGAGAGTGTACACCTGGGAAAACCCCACCATATGACTTGGTGCTGAATTACAAGGCACTCATGTTACAAACCAGCCTTTTCATCACAGCCGAAAGTATTTCACAGTGTTACATCTGTCCAGCACGTTTCGCACATATTGCAGCATTTGGAAAGCAGTGCGGGGAAACCAGCCAGTCATCCTCAGCTTTTCAAAATTTACATCATCATAGTCCGTGTAACTCTGTAATGTTTTGCTCACTCCTGCCACATTAATGTTTAAACAGGGTTAATGGAAGACTTTCACACTCACTGAAGAAGCCAGTTTCAGGAACAATAAAGAGGTTGCAACCATGGGCAATATCCTCTTCCTGTCCCAGCTTTTTGGTAACAAATCGCAAGGGAATTTGTGATGACATTTTTAGGCAAGAAAGCAAATACTGTGATGAGATCTGTTTTGATTTTGTTTTGTGCAGATTGCTTGCTGTGCTGCTCTCAGGAAATAAGAAATGCAAGCCAGTTTCAAACAATAGGAATCTGGCCCTGCTGTCTGGGGATCCTGGGATGTATTGTCCAAAAAGTAACGCTTCCAGGTTTTGAGACGGATCGACATCCTGACCTGTTCAGGTTGAAGGGAACTTGGAAGAAGAGATTTTCTGGGTCATGGCTCAACTTTTTAGACCCTATGACAACCTCCCCCAACCTGGCACCTTCTGAGATGAGTTGGGCTAGAACCTGCATTCTCCGACTAAGTCATCCTGGTTGGGGATGATAGGATGTGTAGTCCAATAGTTAGAACATGGTTAACCAAACTGTGAAAAGAGCCATCATTCAGTGATAAGAGTATATGCAAAGGTCTCAGGGAGGGTTCACCTCTTGATATATCTAAGTAGGAGTGGAAAAGATCACTAGGAGAGTTTCCAACTATCCATGTAGTTGGAAGCAGGCAACCTGATGTTCTTTGGACCTTTTGGACTAAAACTCATATAGGCCCCTGTCAAAGGCCTTGCAAAACAAAAAAGTCTTTGTTTGCCTGTGAAAAGAGAACAAGGAGGGTGCCAGTCTATCCTCTAAGAACAGAGTTCCAGAATTTGGGAGAAGCCACTGAGAAGGTCCTCTCCCATGTTCTCACCAGTGGGACCTTTGGTGGTGGTAGGACAGAAATAAAAAGCCCTTTTCAGAAGATCTCAGGACATGGGCTGGCTCAAGTGGATTTACTTCCAGGAAAGTGTGCATTGGGAAAGATTTTTTTAAAAAAATGTTTCTCATTTTGAGAATTCAAATGATATGATTGCAATTTGTAATCGTAGCAGTTCTGATTGTTTGAGTAACAAAGTGAGATACAAAGACCTATAGTAATTAAAAACCAAATAAAAATAGGAGGGTCAGGTATCCCAAAACCACCTAATCTCATCTGTATCTGTCCAAACCACAAGACCATTTTCATATTTTGAAATATTTTTTTACCGTGGATTGTAAATTGCTCTGGTAGATGCCATTCTGAAGGGCAGGGTAAGAAATTTCTAATACAAAAAACAAGAATCCTGTCAGGATAGACCAGTGTTATTACCTTATCATTGGAGATGAAAACGGGGAGCTTCATTGTAAAGAGAATAGTGTGTCTAGTGACAAGTCACTGGACCAAGCTGGGAGATGAAATCACTAAAATAGTGGGGGAGACACCCCACATCTCACAGCTAAGCCACTGAGTTTACCTATAGCTAGCTAGTGATTTTTGTGGCAAAAGTAATATTTTAACCAACAACTTCCTACCTCATAGCTCAATTAAATATTACACTAGCTATTTCAAGCCCGCTCCTCACACTTTATTATCATAACCTGTTTTGAGTCCATCTAATTAGATTTACCAGTAACTAATGCGTAGTTACTTCACAACAACTGTACCAATTTTGTTAAGCAAAGAATTAAAATACGTAAGCTTGCCATTTCGAAAGGAAGATGGATGCTTATATGGCAAATGCACAAGTATTTAGCACAGTAAAGAATGTAGCTGAAATCACATGTGAAAAAACAAGCTTGCCATTCTGAAAGGAAGATGGGTGCTTATATGGAAAATGCAGAAGTATTTAGCACAGTGGAGAACGTAGCTGAAATCAAATGTGATTTTAAAAAATTGGCATTTAAATATGATGCTTAAATGTGGGTACAGCCTTAAATATAAGGAATATCTTCTGATGTTTCTGTGGCACCATAGTACCAATATAAGCTTTAGGTTCCTTGTCCTTTGCTCTTTCCTATCTTTTGGCTGACACAACAACTCCAGAACCTCCTACGCTGTATCACATTTGGAGACAAGGCAAGCTGATATGATTCAGCAAAATGTGATAGATCACTTGACTCTTGGTGGAACAGCATTCAGTAATTAAGGAATGTTTTATTTCCTCTTCTTCTTTTTTATCTATAAATACTTTTGCATAACTGCTGGGTGAAAGGTGTCCAAGAAAATCTGAATTAAGGAGCTAGTGTGATGTACTAGTTCAAGTGTTGGACTAGGACTCTAGAGGCCTGGGTTCAGGTCTTGGCTTGGCTATGAAACCCACTGGATGATCCTGGGTGAGGCAAACCTATCATGGGGTTTTCTTGACAAGTTTCTTCAGAGGGGGTTTGCCATTGCCATCCTCTGGGTTTACATGGCTGATCTGGGATTCAAACCCTGGTCCAACGCTCAAACCATTGCACCACACTGGCTTTTTAGACCCCACAAAAATATGTCTATTTTGTTCTTTTTGAGTCTGTGGACACTCCAGGCAAATATAAGCTTAAAGGTCTGGGGTTAGACATCTTACACTTTTTGCAGGACACCAACTACAGTTACTTTTGTGTCTTTGAACACTCTTATGCTTTTGCCAGCAGTTAACAAATGTTCGGAATCGCACTGCCCTCTCGTGTCATAAAGATGCATGCACATTGCTTCTAGCAAAAATACCTAAAATATTTCAAATGCCTTTCTCCTTCTGCTTCCTAAAGCAGCACATTTCACCTTCTTCACTGATGTCAATGCTAGCTATACTCCATTCTTATACATTTGCACCAACATACTTTCTTGTAACGTTGATGTAATGTAATAGGTCTTTGTGATATGGTCCTGATGTGGAGATATGTTGCTTGATATATCCTGGGCTATAAATATATGTATATCCAGTTTCACCATAGGACTTTATTGTGAATAATCTCTCACCTCTTTCCTCTTCCATGTCACACTCATCCCATGTTAACCACCAATTAGTTCTTCGGAAATCAATAATCCATGGCATAAGAAACCGTGGAGAGGTTTCAAAATATGCTCATGCCCATCCATTTTTAACTATGGGTTTGGAATCTGAGGATAATAGATCTTTTAAAAAGGGTGCACATCCTTTCTGAGTGTCTGTATTGAGAGCCACATGTTCCTATGCTGGGGGGGGGCAGTTGGACCATTTTTTCTGGGTCTGTAGAGGATGTACAATGGAGTGGGAAACTGCAGGCTACTTTTATGTCCCCTGATTGTTACATTATTTGGGGTATGATTTTGGGGTGATATTTCATCCTTAGACTGTGCCAAAACACATGCAAATGCAAAGAACTGCCATCCCTCACTTGGGTGACCAGGCATCCTCCTTTTCCAGGACATGTCCTATGTTTCAACCTTCTGTCCAGGAAGAATTTCAGAATATCCTCCATTCTGAACATCAGTAAGAAGCATGAATTTACATTTATATTAGTGTTTTCAGCTTTTATTTTTGCAATGTTGTTCATTTTTCTTGAACGTCCTACATTTTGCAGTGCCTTGTCCTCTTTTGTGTTTAGGACATCTGGTCACCCTGTCCCTCATCCACCAAAGCCATTTTTAGCTGGAATCTGAAATGATGTAACTTCACTTCTAGTTGTCCCAGTGTGGCCTGTGGAGTGGGGGAAATTAAAACTGAAACTTCTCCTCCCATGCAATTGCCCACCCCAATATACAAGGACAGGTCTGGTATTCAGTTTTTTTGAAAATATTTGAATTTTGGAGTAAACCTGCTATTGCCTATTTGCCTCTCCCATAACCCTCTAATCTCTGTGTACAAACACTTTACAAAGAGGCAAGGTATTCTATGTTTAAAGTGTGCAGGGTTCTTTTAAACTACTGAGACTGGGTTGCAAACCATAAGGCATAAAAGAAAAGTCAAAATTACAACTACAAGAGTAGTTCAATATATAATATATACTATACAGTCAGCCTTCCATATTTGTGGTTTCAACTTTTGCAGATTTGATTATTTGTGGGGTTTTTTTTTATTAACTCTCATACAGAATTCATACAAGTAAAACTTAGTTACAGAGAGGCAATTTCCATCAATTTTTGAAGTACAACTTATATATTCTCAATATTAAAGCTAAATAATTTTACCAACTTTGTTTTTGTTATCTCAGTATCTTACATTTTGCATTAAGTGCATACATTATTTCTCATTTAAACCTTTATCTTTGGGGTTTTCTTTTAATTAATTAATTCTTTGAAGTAAAAATTGGCTCATTCCATAGTTTTTCTATTTTTTCCCATTTCTTATTAAATTGTTGGTCTGGTTAACCCTTAATTAACATTGTCAATTTGTCCATTGTCATTAAATCGTACACTTTCCCTTTCCATTCATCTGTCATACCATCTTTTTCTACTTTCCAGTATGTGACAAAGGTTATACGAGCTACTGTCACTAAATACAATACCACACCGATTTCATCCTTTATCAATTTTCCTTTCAGTTCTTTAGTTATATTTAGTAGAAAGAGCTTTGGATCTAATTTTAATTTAATTCTAAATAGATCTTGTATTTTTCCATGAATATTTCCCCAAAACTTTACAGCCAATTTACAGTCCCACCACGTGGATCAAATCCGCCTTATTTTGTTCACATTTCCAACACCTACTATCTCCTTTGCCTTTCATCTTAGCCAGTTCTTGGGGATGTAAATGCCACCTGTAGAACATTTTGTAGTAATTCTCGATTACATAAGCACTTTTTGTAAATTTCGATGTGTTGATCCATACTTTTTCCCAGATATTTAAATCAATGTTCTCTTGGATATCTTGCCTCCACTTAATTGTGCATTCTTTGATTGTTTCCTCTCTTAATTCTATATCTAATAACAATTTATACATTCGTGACAGTATGCGTTTATCTCCTTTCTCTATAATTTTCTCTAGCTCTTTCTTCTCCGTTTCTATACCAATCAATTGCTTGTCTTTTTTAAATCTTTCTCTCATCTGAAAATAAGCTAGCCATTGCAATTCTTTGCCCTCTTCTTGGAGTTCTTTAAATGATTTTATGTTTTGTTCTTTTCCTATTTGAATCAATATATCTTCATAGGTGAGCCATGATTATTTGTGCTTTTGATTAATATGGTCTCTCTAGGAATCTCTCGATCCTTCAGCGCAACTCTGCCAGAAGTTGACCATACAGTTGTGCTGGAGGACCTAGAAGTTCTTGGGGAAAACACGTCTTTAGGCATTTGCAGGTCCTCCAGTGTGATTCCATGATCAACCTCTGCAGATGTTGACCATAGAGTTACACAGGAGGACCTGGAGATTCCTAGAGAGGTCTTCTCTTAGGTAAAAAGAACAGTGGGTTTTTTTTTTATTGCATTTTTCCAAATTCATGGGGTTCCTTCACTCCTAACCTCAGTGAATGTGGAGGGACCACTGTATAAACAATCTGGTGTTATAACACTATCATTCCTGATTATACAGCATCATACTACCCTGAATACATCCAACTGCATCTGGTTTTGCAAACTAGGCAGGGTCAGGCCTGGTTAGTACTGGGATAGATCACCACCAATCTGTGGGACTAAGAATCATGATCCAGCATGGGCTAGTGGTTTGAGTGTTGGACTGCAGCTCTGAAGGCCAAAGTTCTTTGGCCATGGAAACCCATGGGTGACCTTGGACAAGTCTCACTCTTTCAGCTGCAAAGGAAGGCAAGAGCAAATCCCCTCTGAACAAATCTTGCCAAGGAAATCTCATGATAGGTTCATTTTAGATTTTCACACAGCCAAAAGTGACAGGAGCATAGTGGGATGCTCTAGTCCCTAATTGCACAAAGATTAACAGATGACATCACCATAATCGTGCCATTATCTCATTAATAAAGAGGAATTCTAGTGCTGCTTTTCATTCATGGGAAAATGAGATTTAGTGCTCTGGACTTTCAGTTCTATGTACTTTCTCTGGCTTCTATAAACTTCAGAGGCTTTGAATGGAAAGGTTTGAGTTCAGGTTCATTTTTACAGGATGCACAAGTTTGGGTTGAATAGACTATTGGAGAGAGAAAGATAATTCCTTCTTCTAACAAATACCTTCTAGTCTAAGACATCACTCCCTTACTTACAACACTAGTGGTTCTTATGGTATTTGATATGTCAAGGGCAAGCACTGTATTGTTACAATAACTGATTTATATTTTTTAAAAAAACTTTTGTGGGTCCCTGCCATGACCCTAGACTAGGAGAAACCATGGACCCAAGGTGAGCACATCTCGTAGGCACCTGAAAGGTCACATCTGTATCTACAACAATTTGCAGATCAAAAGGGCCAAGCCTAGGAGCTGCAAGCAGGACATTTACACCCTTTGAATTCCACAGACACAGAGATTTACAACCTGCTAAGAATGAGATAACATCAACGTCCCATCTCCTCTCCCTGGAAATCGTCTACTTCAAAGGCAACCTATCTGGAATCCTTCAATATATAATAATTAATCTTCGCTCCAGGCTATTTTCAGCCTATATCAAGACCTCCAAAATCTGTGTTCTGAGATCTGGTTTTGGAAGATCTCTTCCCTCTCTGAAATTCCTAATCAAGTCTCCCTCGGCTGTCCCAACACAACTTCAATCCATAAGCAAAGAGCTGAGTGCATTTTTCTACAGGGAGTGCAGAGTTTCTAGGTAACTATTTTGTGTGTGAAACCTTTCTTACAGATTTCATGTATCCTCTGTGTATGGGTGTGCTTGCTTGTTGACTTATTTTTCTCCCTTAATAAAGTACTATTCTTTTGGGAAAATGCTGTCTCTGGAAGGGCTCTTACCTCCCTCCCCCTGCAGACAGTGGGTTCAGATCCTACTCATCATTTTTGAGCTAATTATAAATTCCCAAGGTCAAGTTCTTATTACAATACAGTGGTACCTCTACTTATGAAATTAATCCGTTCCACAGCCCATTTCGTAGGTGGAACATTTCGTAAGTAGAAGCAAATTTAACATTGAAATGCCCTAATCCGTTCCGCAGCTTCGGCCATTCCTTGGGCTGACCCTGGAAGCGGAGCCGTCCGCATCCAGGATCGGCCCAAGGAAAGCCCGAGGCTGCCGGCTTTCCTTGGGCCGACCCTGGAGAGGGAGGCATCCTCCGACCCCAGAATCGGCCCAAGGAAAGCCTCTTGGAAAGCTTTCCTTGGGCCGACCCTGGAGAGGGAGGTGTCCTCCGACCCCAGGATCGGCCCAAGGAAAGCCTCCTGGAAAGCTTTCCTTGGGCCGATCCAGGGGTCGGAGGACGCCTCCCTCCCCAGGGTCAGCCCAAGGAAAGTTTTCCAGGAGACTTTCCTTGGGCCGATCCTGGAAAAGGAGGCATCCTCCGTTTCGAGGATCGGCCCAAGGAAAGCCCGAGGCTGCCGGCTTTCCTTGGGCCGACCTTGGAAGCGGGGGATGGCTCCGCTTCCAGGGTCGGCGCAAGGAAGGGCTGAGGCTGCTGGCTGTTCCTTAGGCTGGCCCTGGAAGCGGAGGATTCCTCCACTTCCAGGACCAGGCTGAGGACCAGCCGAGGCCGCGGCTGGAAGGAGGCCTCCTTCCAGCCGCAGCCTTTCTTAAGTCGAAATGCTTCGTAAGTCGAAGCAAATTTTTCCCTGAGGCGCCTTTCGTAAGTTGAAAAATTTGTAAGAAGAAGCATTTGTAAGAAGAGGTACGACTGTATTTATGAACATTGACTTCTTCCTGGTCACTTGCCGCAGACCAATGGCCAATACATTGCACACTGGCATTGGTCCACAGATCAATGCTTTCCCCCCCATACACAGTGTATGTGTAAGTGTCTTCAACTCACCTATCTACTTAAAGCTACCCCATGAATTTCATAGGGTTTTCTTAGGTAAGGAATACTCAGAGGTGGCCTGTCAGTTCCTTCCTCTGAAATATAGCCTACAGCACCTGGTATTAATTGGCAGTCTCCCAATCTAGTACTAATCAGAGCTAACCCTGCTTAGCTTCAAGGACAGAGAGGATTTAGCAGGGGTATCACAGAGACAGTGCAGGTAGTTTGAGTTACATCTGGTGGCACACAGGGGCTGGTGACACCACCACTCCTGAAACATCTGTCTTTTGGCAGAAATGGGCTGTGGTGTTCACCTGCATCCCTTTAAAATGCTGAAGAGATGGTGTGAGTAGTGTAAGGCTCAGTGGGAAGAGAAAGGAAAGACCCCAGGTTTTCTTTAATTCTTTAAAAAAAATTTAAAAATCACATCTTAACAAACTTTCACTTTAACCACATGAAACTATGTACATGTAAATACATTTAGGCTGTAAGTATGATATTGCTACTTAAAGATATAACTTTAATGTTGCTAGTTTTTTACATCACAACTATTACCATTACATTCAGTGATCTGCAGGAATTACAATTTATGAATAATATTAGTACAATTTTTTTTACTAAGGGTTCTGCATGATGTGGTATGGGAGGAGGTTTAGGGGCGCATGACACCATACCCCATGAATGCACCAGGTGACACCAGCCCTAGCAATGCCACAGGGAACTGGTGCTTTTAGGGTATTTAGGTCATACACATCTGCTGAAAAATATGAACCATAGGTTCATATAGGACTACACTCTGACAGTCACAATGTCACATTGATCAGACAACATGTAGGGGAGGGCAGTGCTTCTCAAAATTGGGTCCTCCAGATATTTGGGACTTCAAACTGCAAGAAGCCCCAGCCAGCATGGCCAATGGCCAGGAATTCTGGGAGTTGGTCCCACCTATCTGGAGCACCAGAATTTGAGATGCACTGGGAGAGGTAACACATGGTCCTCCAAATGTACTAGCCAGCAGCACTAGTGGTGAAGCGTGACCCAGACTTCAGCATTTGGAAGGTTACCAGTTCTTCATCCCTGCATTAGAACCTACTCAGCCATCCTTTGCAACAATCAAGTTATCATTGCACGTCTTACAGAAAGGGGTACAAGATTTGGCACATACTGGGGGGAAATGTTATGACTGCATATTAGTAAAATGGACTCCATTCAAAGACGGTCTAGCAGTGGATTCTATGTCAGTGGGACTAAAATCCACGTAGGATCCAGTGCTTCACTGTAGCCATTGCTCCCACCTAGATTATGCTTCACTTGATTTTGAATTGATTCTGAACTCTGTTACAGTACATAACAGGTCCTTTGCAGCAGCTGCTCTTGTTCATCATTCAGCTCACAGGCAGGCATCCACATTATATTAATCTGAGTGAGATTAGAAGTAGCTGAAGGAAAGGAGTGAGTCTGTGTTATCTGAAAGCCAGACATGGGCTACAAAGACATCTGACATCTTTTGAGGATCAGCCAGGCAGCACTCAAGACCTCATACTTTACACAAACAACTGGAAATGTTAGATTAAATGAAGGAGAGGATACACAACATTTTTGGTAAACTGTCTGATTACAGGAAGCAGACAGATAAGCATTGAAATAACCCACTCTGAAACGTTTTTGAAACCAGCAAACAGATTAGCAGCACATTTTTAAAATTCGGAAAATAGAATAGAAACTAAGAAGATAGGTTGACATGCTGTAAGAGTGGGAATCATATGGCCTTCCAGATGTGGTTGGACTATACATCCCAGAAACAACCAGTCAGCATAACCAATGGTGAGTTATGCTGAAAGTTGTAGTTAAACATCTGGAAGGCTATATGATTGCCAGAAATTGCAGAGATGTTCCCTTGAAGGGAAACTTCTTACCAATAGATTATCAATATCTGGTATATTAATAGTGTTATGGAAAAGCCACATACCCTCCAACAGATTTGGCAGGCCCCAAGAAGGCAAACAATGGGTTCTAGAACAGATGAAGCCCAAAATCTCACTGGAAGTCAGGATGACTAAATTCAGGTTGTTATACTTTGGCCACATCATGAGAAGGCATAAATCGTTGGAAAAGACAATGAGGCTAGGAAAGGTAGAAGACAGTAGAAAGAGAAGACAACCACATGCCAGATGGTTGGACTCCATCAGAGAGGCCATGGGCCTGCAGGACCTGAGCAGAGCAATGGAGGACAGAAGGTATTGCAGGTATCTCATTCACAGTGTCACCATGAGTCGGAGTCGAGGGCAGTTAACAACAACAACAACAACCTGATTAATCCTTTATTCTCTCTTTTCCAGCTGCTTTTAAAATGTTCCATCCTCTCTCCTCCTTTCACTTTTCTCCTTAGACCTCAAGTTACTTCAGCTCATGCAAACTGAGGGCCAAAACCACACTGCAGAAATAATACAGTTTGACACTGCTTAATGAGACTACGTGTGAAAGGGATCTAGGAGTCCAGGTAGACCACAAGTTGAACATGAGTCAACAGTGTGATGCAGCAGCTAAAAAGGCCAATGCAATTTTAGGCTGCATCAATAGAAGTAGTGTCTAGATCAAGAGAAGTAATAGTGCCACTCTATTCAGCTTTGGTCAGGCATCACCTGGAATACTGTGTCCAGTTCTGGGCACCACAATTCAAAAAAGGATGTGGAGAAACTGGAGTGTGTCCAAAGGAGGGCAACTAAAATGGTGAAGGGTCTGGAAACCAAGCCCTATGAGGAACGACTTAGGGAGCTGGGAATGTTTAGCCTGGAGAAGAGAAGGTTGAGAGGTGGTATGATAGCCATGTTTAAATATTTGAAGGGATGTCATATTGAGGAGGGAACAAGCTTGTTTTCTGCTGCTCCAGAGACTAGGACCCGGAACAATGGGTGCAAGCTCCAGGAAAAGAGATTCCACCTTAATATTAGGAGGCACTTCCTGACAGTAAGGGCGGTTCGACAGTGGAACACACTTCTTTGGAGAGTGGTGGAGTCTCCTTCCTCAGAGGTCTTTAAGCAGAGGCTAGATGGCCATCTGTCGGGGATGCTTTGATTCTGAGTTCCTGCATGGCAGGAGGTTGGACTGGATGGCCCTTGTGGTCTCTTCCAACTCTACAATTCTATGAACTGCTCTGGCTCAGTGCTAAGGAAACCTGGGAACTGTAGTTTGTTGTGGCACCAGAGCTCTTTGATAGAGAAGGCTAAATGTCTCAAAACTACAGCTCCCAGAATTCCCTAGTGTTGAGCCAGGACAGATAAAGTGGTGTGAAACTGAATTATTTCTGTAGTATGTTTTGGCTCTGAATTCAAAGTGCAAAAATAGTTTATCCTCAGTTAATAAAGCAGAAGGAATGGAGGGATGAAATTTTGTCCTTCAAAGGTCTGTGTTCTTCCTCATCAATAGATTTTGCCATCTTGACCACACTGATAATTTCCAGGTACATATGTTCTGTTTTCACCTGTGAAATATTGAAAGGAATGAGATCAGTGGGTGATCGACCATAAAGACCAAAGTAAGGTAGAACCATCCCGAAGGAAAAGTTTCCTCACCTGTGGAAAAATTTAGAAGCAGAAATATTTTAAGCTCTTAGGAATCTCAGGAGAAATTACCAAGCAAGCACCAAATTAAAAACAAACAAACTATTCATGCGGAAGCTTTTCCATATATTTCAGATCTTTATTGTTATTACTAGAGTGTCAAGATAATAGGATCAAGATGATCTGTAACTGCTCCATTTGCTTTTCCTTGATCTCCCCTACATTAGATTCATTAAAAGGAGGTACAAACTCAAACCGAATAGTGACAGGCAGACTCTGGAGTTTATCACAAGAGCTCCTTCCGAATTACGATCACACTAGAAAGGGGAACTGGATATATACTGGTTTTGAAGCATTCCCTCTACAAGTCTCCATAATAATGCAAATGGGGCCTTGCGCTTTCTTCCACACTTCTCCCTAAACCCGCCTCCCTGCCCTGCCCAACATGTCTTTAGGGTTTTATTTTTATCATTTGGGGTTATTTTTAATGCAATTCCAGCAGTATGCTAATACATATTTTAAAAGGAAAACCATGTTTTTAAAAGGAGGAAAAAGCTTAAAAGGAGAAAAGGGGGGGGAGGATGAACAGGAGGAAAGGAGTAGACTCTGTAAGTAAACCAAAAGCCCTATTTTTGGACTTTAAAGGTGGTTTAAAAGAGCAGTAAAGGAAAGGGGGTCTTAGAGATGTCTCATCCACAAGGTCACCATGAGTCAGAGACAACCTGAGGGCAGTTAATAATAATCTAGACAGAGTGCTTAGGGGGATTTAGGGGCAATTTTTAAATTATTTCCCCCCAGGATTGAATGTGGTAGAGGACACAGTCTTTCAGGGCCTCCTGGGGAGCTAATGCCCCCCACCCCAGTTTTCCACAGTTGTACATTTCTGCAATAAAGTTCCCCTTTGGTTGTCTTTTCTTTTCTTGTCAGCAAAGAACCCCACCACAACAATGAGAGCAGCAACTTAAAATGTGAGGGAAGGGGATCTAGGTGGTTGGGTTTGCACTGGTAATGCTGGGATCATAGGATGAGCGGAGAGTGAGAGACAAGCAAATACATTGCTCCCTCCACATTCACTGGGGTTAGGGAAGGACCCCTTCGTGAATGTGGAAAAACTGTAAAAAAAACACTATTCTTTTTACCCGCAAGAACACCTCTCTTGGAACCTCCAGGTCCTCCAGTGCAATTCTATGGTCAACATCTGCTAGACACTGACCACATAATTGCACTGGATGAGCTACAAATGTTCTCCAGCACAACTTTATGGTCAACTTCTAGCGGAGTTGCACTGGAAGACCCAGAGATTCCTAGAGAGATCATATTAATGGAAACCGCAAATAATCAAATCTGCAAAAGTCAAAGCTGCAAATGTGGAGGGCCAACTGTAGATCCAAGAAGAGTCAGATTTGAAGCCGAAGGCTTTCATGGCCGGCCTCCATAGTTTTTTGTGAGTTTTTCGTGCTGTGTGGCTATGTTCTAGAAGAGTTTCTTTCTGACGTTCACCAGCATCTGTGTCTGGCATCTTCAGAGAATACTGGAATGGAAGAGGGCAGTATATATACTGTGAGACTCTAGGTAGGGAGGAGTGATTCCCATGTAAACTGTGTATTGTTCTGTTGTTGATGGAAGGGCCTCAGGGTGGAAGGATATGCAAACGAGGATTAGCGTCTGCTAATTGGTGATCACTGTCTGCTGGGAAAGCCCCTGACATACATCCGACAAATTTTTTCAGAGGACATCACAGCCCTGTTCAAACATTGCCTCACCACAAGCTATTTCCAGTGGGACAATGGATTCTACCAGCAGAGAGATGGGGTAGCAATGGGAAGCCCTCTAAGCCCTGTGATAGTAAACTTTTACATGGAACACTTTGAAAAGCAAGCCCTGGAAACAGCACCAAAAAAGGCCACAACTTGGTTCCAATACGTGGATGACACTTTCACCATTTGGAGCCATGGAGAAGATCTGGCTGTGCTCCTCAACCACCTGAACAATATCCACCCTAACATCCAATTCACTATGGAAAAAGAAAAAGAAGGAACACTGCCATTCCTGGATGTCCTAGTCATCCGCAAACCAAACCAACGTCTGGGTCACACAGTATACAGAAAACCTACACATACAGACAGATACCTGCACAAGAACTCCAACTATTACCCAGGACAAAAAAGAAGCACAATAAAAACACTGGAAGACCGGGCAAAACACATCTGTGAACCCCACTTCTTGGAAGAGGAATTGAAGCACCTAGACCGGGCTCTACAGGCAAATGGTTACTCCAACTCAGACATCAGAAGGGCTGCCAGACCCAGAAAAACCCAGAGGACTGAAGACAAGCAATCACCCAAAGGGAAAGTATTTTTACCATACATCAAAGGAATCACAGACAAAATAGGGAAAGTGGTGAGGAAACACAACCTCCAAATGGTTTACAAACCAACCAAGAAAATCCAATAAATGCTGTGCTCAGCGAAGGACAGGAGAGACCCTCTCACAGCTGCAGGAGTTTACCGCCTACCATGCAGCTGCAGATAAGTCTACATAGGGACCACCAAACGCACTGTCCAAACACGAATCAAGGAACATGAGAGACACATCAGACTGGGCCAGCCAGAAAAATCAGCAGTAGCAGAACACATTATAAACCATCCTGGGCATAAAATGCTGTTTGAAAACACTGAAATTCTGGACCATGCCAACAACTATCAGGTCAGAATGCACAGGGAAGCCATCAAAATCTGCAAACACTTGGACAACTTCAACAGGAAAGAAGAAACCCTTAAAAAAAACAAAGTTTGGCTACCAGTCCTGCAAAATAGAAAAATCAGCACTCAGCAAATGCAAATGAGAAACCAACCAGGGTTAGGGGCTTTCCCAGCAGACAATGATCACCAATTAGCAGACACTAATCCTCGTTTGCCACCCTGAGGCCCTGCCTTCAACAAAACAATACACAGTTTACATGGGAATCACGCCTCCCTACCCAGGGTCTCACAGTGTGTGTGTGTGTGTGTGTGTGTGTATATATATATATATATATATATATATATATATATATATATACACACACACACACACACACTTCCATTCCAGTATTCTCTGAAGATGCCAGCCACAGATGCTGGCGAAACATCAAAAACTCTTCTAGAACATGGCCGCACAGCCCGAAAAACCCACAAAAAACTAAGAGTCAGATTACTTACATAGCCATTCCCCTACCCTGTTGTGATTCTGGGAAGTGTATTTTGTTGTGGCACCAGTTCTGTAATGTGGATGCAGCCCTCATCTGCGTTCAAAAACTGTTTTGAAGCATTTGAAAATCTTCCAGAGGAGGTTCTGGGATGATGCAGAGAGGCTGTAAGGAGATGGGAGGAGGAAGCAATATGCTGGGCTGCAAGAGGTGGTAGACAATATACTGTGCCAAACAGATTCTAAATTCAATTATTATATGTGAATATTTCCAGGTATATTGGAGCTTCTTGCACCGAGTTTGATATCATTATCATCCTACTGAAAATTTAGGGAATGAGATTGGAACTAGACTTTATGACAGTCAGGCTACTATCTCTGAAAACAGTAGCCCTGCAATTTCCCTTCTCCACCTGTAAGATCTAGCAAGACAAAACAAAAATGCCATACAAATTGTCTACGAGTTCCTGTCAGAGTTTGTAAATGTTAGTTTCTCAACTGTAATTCCCAGAATCCCCCAGCCATCAAGGCCACTGGCTCTGCTAGCTGGAGGCTGGGATCTGTACTTCAAAAAGCAATACATCCAAGTACTAGGTTAGATGGATCTGCAGCCCAACTTGCTATAGCAGTTTCTTACAGCTAACGCAATAACAAAAGAATTTCGGTTCATTTTCTAGCCCCTAGAGCTCCATTTTTAGCCCCCCTTAGGGCAATCTTCTCCAACTTAATACTCATAGAGTTAGAAGATACCACAAAGGTCATCTAGTCCAACCCCCCTGCCATGCAATCTTGAGACATGCTGAACTACAACCCTCCTATCATCCTCATCTCTCCTTGCTGGGAAGGATAACTGTAGTCCAACATGCCTAGAGAGTTGAGGAAGGCTTCCTTATGGTAGACGTTCTCTCATATCTTTTTCTTTTCATTTATATAAGGATCCTTGACAATACACTTGTTTTTTGTAATGTACATGCACAAAACCCCTGAAAGAGAATAATGAGTAAACATTTACTCTTCAAAAGAAAGCAGAGGGGAGGTTAGTTGGGGACGGGACATTGTACCTTTGGAGAATTGGGAGCTGCTATTCGACACCATGTGGCTAATTCAGGCTGTCAGGTAAATCAACATAATAAGATGCAAGCTCCTCAGGCTACCACAAGTCTTGTGGTGAACATCCATTTGTCTAACGAAAGCATTAATGTTATTCAGCACTCCTGCAAATTAAGGCATGAGAGATTTACTAATAGGCATCAGACAGACGGATGAGTGTTCCTCTTTTCTTGGCAGGCGCTGGAGATAATGGAAATTAGGTAAATATCAAAAGAAAAACACACAAGAGCACACTCAACCTTTTCTCTCGGGATCTGAAATAAAATATGCCCAAGCCACAGAGACACAGTTATCAAGACATCCACATAGAGGTTTTTATGTATTCAGTGCTGAACCAGCTTCTACAAGCCACATGCGCTGACTCTCATGCCCCAAAACTGGACCTCTCACATATTTGCACTGCATGTACACAGGGGATCAGAGTAGGTCTATTACAAGCTGTGAAATCAGGAAAGTCCAGGTAAGGCATTCTCACAGCAATTAATACCTTATCTCTGCAAAATTCAGCCAGAATTGTCTGGCCAGATCTAATTTGGCCTCTGGCATCTAAAATAGGGCAAAGGGTGAGATTCCTTCATCTCTCTCCAGGCTCAGTGAGACTGGGTGGCAGCATACATCATGTTGTTGTCCTGACTAAAGTCCCAGGTGAAACTCTTTAGTTAGGCATCGGGCTTCTCTTCTCCACCCCTTCATCACAGATCATTAGTCCACATACTCTTAGCCCACTGTGAAGGGGAAAAGGAGCCCCTGCTAAATTTGACCGTTGACCATAAAGGGCTTCCTTTCCCAGCATGGAAATGGCAGGAGGGACCTGGAGGCTCTGTCTAATCTGGAACTTCTGCATGATGGAGTGGACAACACTACTCAGAATCTCTCAACTAACAAGGCCAGTCCAGGTTCTGAATATACATAGGCCAACCAGAGGAAGACACCCAAAAGAGCGACACTCATTCAGTGCCCCCTCTCCCCACAATTGACAAAAGGCCTTCTGTAGCATCTATCCAGAAAATTTTAGGTCATACATAACAACAAACTCATTCTCTATGCAACTAAAAGTGACACCTTCCCAGCACACAAGGAAGATTACCTGCATAATTTCAGAGAAAACTAAGATTTGCAAAAATTATTGTTGTTTTTAAAAAGGGAGGAAAAATAAAGGGGACAATAACACACACACCATGAGGACTGGACAGCATCATCCGTGGGTGCAGAATGCCGACCAGCCAAGTCAAAAGAATGGAATGCAGAAACCTAGAAAAGGACTTGGCTGGTACAGCTTTGAAGGGGAGTGCTCTGCCCTACAACATTTTTGTTACAGGTTGCACTGGATAGGACTAATACCAGCCCATTTTCCTAGTGTGTATACAGTGTGTGCGCATGCAGTATTGCACACATTTATAGAATATGCATGTGTGAATAAGCCATGCTCTGTGCAGGGGAATAACCCTAGGCTGGGATGAAAGGGGGAAAGAATGGAACTGATAATATTTTTGCAAACCACTGAATATTCCCTTCAGGACTTGCATTTAATTAGCAAATCCAAAGGCAGGTAGGAAGGCACTGATATGAAACACCGCAATCTTGCCTGGATAAAGTCCATATATTATAACTTTACTCAGTCATTTACTCGAAAACAAGGGCTCAGAAATGTTATCCCTGGACTACAACTCCCAGATTCCCCAGCCAGCAGCATTCTGAGAATTGCAGTCCAAAAATAACATTTCTGAGCTATCTGATTTGGCCAATTTTGGTCTATTTTTTTAATCATCATGTGAGGTGGATATCCATAGATTCACTGGTCTTTGATCAAAATTCATCCTTTATGGTGAAGTGTGGCTGGTCTTCAGGTTTGAAGTTTGGATTGGGGCTGCCATCTTCATTGAGAATCCTTTGGGCAGTATAGCCAACAATAGGATACTTGGCTTTGTAGACATTATTGAAGGTCTCGTCCAGAGATTTCAACTCCTCTTCTGTAAGCCCAGTCTCAAGGAAAGATGATTGTACAAAGAAATGTGAGGGTGGGAGAGAAGAAAAAGGGAGAAATAAAGAAAAATTGTAATTCTCTCTGCATTACATGATTGATTGATTACTATTTTGGATCATGACTCCCACAAACCCCCAGCAATTTTAATCAAAAAAAGTAACTTTTTGTGATTCTACCAATTATATAAAATAGCGGTGGACAACTGCAAATGGAGAAAGGCATATATTTCACACACTACACCATCTCAACAGGCCATACTGGTACATCTGATGCAACCAGTTACAAGTTACATGTCACTTCCAGTTTTGGTTCTGGCCAATTTTTAGCTGACTTCCTTTTGGTGATTTTCTTCATTTTTAAGATATGTGCGGGATTTAGGGGATTATGATAGAGAAACTGCAGCAGTTTTATGCCATTCTGGGTGGCTGGGGGTGGGGGCGGGTGCTTCCAAAGGACCAGGAGCTCTGCAGGATTTCAGGACCACAGGCCCCACAGACTGCTCCTCAGCCCAGTATAAGAAAAAGATGCATTGGTGGAATAACTGGCAGGGCCAGGCCAGGACAAATTTGCTGCCCAATGAAAATAATTGTGTCTATTCCCATTCCACCTACAGAAGCTGACCAGCTGGGCTGCTCAATGTTTTTTCTAACACTGGAAATGAGACAGCATCTTCCACTACACTAGGGCAATGGGCTAGGCTAAGGGTCTGCAGTACAGGGTGCATGGTACACAACTCTCTCCTCCAATAACTAGCTGCTGCCTCTGAGCATCACACCTATGGCAACTGCTTCACTATATAATAGCAGAGCTGGCTGTGATAACTACAATTACTATCATACAGGCACTGAACATTCCCCAGTCTTTTGGTAGCTGTCCTCCAAGAGTTTCTGCCTACCATCCATCTTTGATCCTGCAAACATTTGGTCTATATACAGATGACACTTAGACTGGAAAGAGCTACATGCCATAAAGCAATTTCCAAGATCATGGCCACAACTTGCACCACATAGAACAGATTTCTCATTTCCTTACTGTATCATGAGTGAGATCTTCAGGATCAAGAGACATCTTTGCAATTCCTCGTGTTGAATCCTTGCCAACTAGCGCATTGTATGGTGCTCCTTTCCCATAAAATTCTGTCCAAGAAAACAATATATCAATGAAGTGAAGCCTACATCCATGGTGTTTTTAAAAACTCTCACATCACTTATTTCCAAGTGATTTCACTGATATTTCAGAGGCTAACTTATTTCATTTGCAGTTTGCCGATGGGTAAAAAAAAAACACTGTAAAGGAAGCTTGAACAATTCCAAGTATCTTGTTCAGGGGTTCTCAATCTAGAATTGGGGGGGGGGACACTAAGAGCGGGTTGTGTCCTTGAGAGATGAGTCACAAGACATAATTCATTATTTTCTGAATAAATTAGGATCTAGTTGCTCAATTTAGATTTACATTTTATGCACTGAGTTACAAATTTCTTAAAGTTCAGTTTGTTCACCCGCAGCATTGTATGTGGTTCAGTTTGTGGTACAAAAATAAGAAATTAGACCTCTTCATTTTCAAATGTGGTAACACTTTTGTAGTGGGTGCAAACTTTAATCAAACATTTCCTGGGCTATGGGGCATAGAAAAGGCTGGGAACCACTGATCTTGGGCCTTTACAGACTGCCAGAAATACTGCAAATTGAGGGCACTTTAACTGTCCTGGCTCAATGCTAGGGAATCATGGGAACTGAATTTTTTTCTGGGACATTGAGCTTTCTCTGCCAGAGAGCTCTGGTGCCACAATAAACTACAGTTCCCATGATTCCTTAGCACTGAGCCAGGACAATTAAAGTGGCCTCAATTTGCACTATTTCTGGCAGTCTGTAAAGGCCCCTTGTTTGCTTGAGACCCTAGAAATCTGGTGCCTGAGCAACAAATACTGGGCCTTTAACCCTATCCTTGCTTAGTGGCTATGTGTAAAAATCAGATTCCATCATCAAGAAGATACTTAGCATCCATCCATTCATAAAAATGGTAAGCAAATTATATTACTAACATACAGTAGTATAAAGCCTGCAATACACTCCATTATGTCCCCACATATCTCTTTTACATGTTAAAAAATGGCAGTTTTGCTACCACTATAGTTAATTTGATAGTGAGGCGAGGGGGTCCTTGGTGGAGACCATAAAGGTGAATATCCTATACATCAGTGTAGTTACGCTGGATCCACAGTTAAGGGTGTCACCAGGGGATGCAGGGGGTTCTGACCACATCAGGGTGACTCCACTCCTCCCCAAACATCTGCATTTTGGCAGAATTGGACTATAGTGTTCACTTGCATTCCTCTAAAATGCTAGAGCTCAGGAGAAGAGATGGTATGAGTGCAGCAAGGCTCAGTGAAGGGGAAAGGAGAGGCCTCAGGGTTTTTTAAAATTAAAAATTAAATTAAAATATTTTAAAATTTTCTTTTGAAAAATCACCTTACCAAATTTTCACTTTAACCACAGTGTACAGGTAAATACATTTAGGCTGTGCATAGCATATTGTAATTTAAAGGTATAATTTTAATTTTTCTAGTTGTTTATGTTACAACTATTGCCATTACATTCGGTGATATAGGGGAATAATGATTTATGAGCAACATTATACAAAAAACATTGCTAAGAATTCTGTATGGGGTAGTATGGGAGGAGGTCAATGTAGAATGGATGATGACACCATGCGTTACAGGTGATAATAATTGGCAATTTAATAATAATAATAATAATAATAATAATAAATTTTATTTATATCCCGCCCCTCTGTCACGCAATCGAGGCGGCTCACAACAATTTAAAAACATCATACAATATTAAAATACCATCCAAATCCCACAAACCCCCCCACCCCTTAAAAAAGAATTAAACAATTTTAGCATTAAAAAAATGATTCAAACACATAATTAAAACAAACCATAGTCAGACAGACAATAATAGGCGGGGCAGCATTTAAACCAAATGTTGAAGGGATAATAATTAATTTGTACAATTATTATACTAATAATAATAACAACTATTATTATTATTATTATTATTATTACTATTACTATTTATTATGTTAGCCTTCTCTTCCAATGGGATGGAGGCGGGGATTACAACAATTAACAGAAACACCACCTCAGTTAAAGCACATCAATTAAAATACACATCTATTTAAAAGACAAATAAGATTGTTGTTGTTAGCTGCCCTTGAGTCGACTCTGAGTCATGGGGCCTTTGCAGACTGCCAGAAATAGTGCATATTGAGTCCATTTTAACTGCCCTGACTCAGTGCTAGGGAATCATGGGAACTGTAGTTTATTGTGGCACCAGAGGTCTCTGACAGAGAAGGCTCAATGTCTCAGAAAAAAAATACAATTCCCATGATTCCCTAGCACTGAGCCAGGGCAGTTAAAGTGGACTCAATTTTCACTATTTCTAGCAGTCTGCAAAGGCCCATGGTGACCCTGTAGATGAGCCACTTCCAAGACTCCCTGTCCTCCACTGCTCTGCTCAGGCTACATATCAAAACAAACCATATTTATAATTCATCATTTAAAATTCACAATTTAAAAATAATCTGGATAAATAGGCAGGAATGGTTTGCTTGGAGGATGAGGAGGAGTTGGTCAGTGCCCCATTTGCCCTAATGGACTGGACACCTACAAGTCCTGAGGCAGCATTAATAACTAAGAAAAACTCACATTTAAAGACAGTGACTTCACGTCCAAAACACACTGCAGAAATGATCCAGTTTGAGATGGCTTTAACTGCCCTGGCTTAATGCTAGGGAATTCTGGGAACTGTAGTTTTATGAGACATTTAGCCTTCTCTGTTAGAGAGCTCTGATGCCAAAATAAACTACAATTTTCAGGATTTCTTAGCACTGACCCAGGGGAGTTAAAGCGGTCTCAAACCAGATTATTTCTGCAGTGTGTTTTGGACCTTCTGTCTTTGACCCTAGATCAGGGGTAGGCAACCTTTCGGCCCTTAAAGGGGAAAGGTTGCCTACCCCTGCCCTAGATCCAATGAAAAGCTGAAAGGTGTGGCTGAGGAAAACTTTGAGGGGTTGCAGACTGCCAGAAATAGTGCAAATTGAGTCCACTTTAAGGGTTAGGGTTAGTGCTAGGGAATCATGGGAATTGTTTTTTTCCTGAGACATTGAGCCTTCTCTGTCAGAGAGCTCTGGTGCCAGAATAAACTACAGTTCCCATGATTCCCTAGCACTAACCCTAACCCTAAAAGTGGACTCAATTTGCACTATTTCTGGCAGTCTGCAACCCCCCTTTATGTAGCAAAGAGAACTCACCTTTTCCAGAAGTGACATCAAACACCACACCTTTCACAGCTATATAAATAGGCTGGTCTTCCTAAAAAACAAAGACATGTGCTTTTTAAAAAAGATAATATTGATATTTTCAAAATCTCTGGATATAAATTAAATATATAAGGCATGCAACACAACCAACCCCAACCATCATTAGTTGGAGTAGCTGGGTGGCTTCTAGAAACTGGAATCCAAAAAAGTAACATAGGCTGTATCCGCACAACAAAAATAATGCAGTTTGACACCACTTTAACTACCACGGCTCAATGCTACAGAATTCTGGGATTTGTAGTTTTGTGATATATTGAGCCTTCTCTCTCAGAGCGCTCTGGTGCCACAACAAACCACATATCCCAGAATTCCATAGCACTGGCACCATGGCAGTTAAAGTGTGATCAACCTGGATTATTTCTGCAGTGTACATGCAGCTTTAATTTAGCACTGCGGAAAAGTACAAAGAGAGACAAACCAGTGAAGCAAATTAATCTGCACTGCAGAAATAAAATAGTTTCACCCTGTTTTAACTGCCAAGACTCCATTCTATGGATTTCTGGGATGTGTAGTTTGGTGGGGCACCAGCGCTATCTGAGAGGGAAGGTGAAACAGCTCACAAAACTAGAAGTCCCAGAACTCCACAGCATTGGAGCCATGTCAGTTAAAGCCAGGGTGACCAAATGTCCTCATGGCAAAGGAGGACAAGGCCCCACAAAATGTGAGACACTGAAGAAAATGCAGGACATGACCAACTAAAACCTGCAAAACATTAATATAAATATAAATTCATGCTTCTTAGTCATGCCCCAATTGGAGGACATTTTGGAATTCGTCCTGGACAGAAAGCTGAAATGGAGGACAGGTCCTGGAAAAAGAGGATGCCAGGTCACTCTAGTTCAGGGTGACCGGATGTCCTTACTGAAAAGGAGGGCAGGGCACCTAAAATGTAGGACATTCAAAGAAAAATGTAGGGAATGACCAAAATAAAAAGCCTATAACACCCCTATAAAGATCAATTCATGCTTTTTAGTCCGGCTCAAAATGGAGGACATCTTGAAATTCCTCCTGGACAGAAGGTTGAGGTGGAGGACAGGTCCTGGAAAAGAAGGTCATCTGGTCAACCTAGTTCAGTGTGTCCAGATGTCCTAACTGCAAAGGAGGGCAAGGCACTGCAAAATTGAGGACATTAAAGAAAAATGTAGGACAATAAAAATAAAAGCTGGCAACACTCATATAAACCCATGCTTCTGAGTCAAAATGGGAGGACATTTTGGAATTCCTCCTGGACAGATGGCTGAAATGGAGGACAGGCCCTGGAAAAAAGGGGTACACCTGGTCACCTTGCACAAAGGAGGACAAGGCACTGCAAAAATGTAGGACGCGAGAAAAGCTTTTTTAAAAAAACCACTCCTAGAAATGTAAAGCCCATGCTTCTGAGCGATGCTCAAAATGGAGGACACTAAAGAAAAATGTAGAGAAACCCCCCAATTTTTTTTTTAAAAAGCTAACAAGAGTCACATGAATATAAATTCTTGCTTCTGAGTTAAAATGGGAGGACATTTTGGTACGAAAAAGTTGTTGAAAGGTAGCCCTGGAAAAGGAGGACCTCTCTCAACAGAGAAGGCTAAGCAGCTCTCACAAAACTCCCAAGGCCTAGGGTTCCATAGGATGGAGCCGTGGCAGTTAAAGCGGGGTCAAAGCGCGTTATCTCCTCAGTGCAGACGAGGCCCCAGTCTTTCCCTCCCAAGCGCAAGGCCAGGGCCTGGTCGCCAGGGGGCAGCCTCGACCCGCAGGCCCTGCCTACCTCCCTCCCGTCGTATCCGCCCAGCTCGGCCTCAGTGAAGAGGCGGACAGGCCTCTGGCGGGGCGCTGGGCCGAAGCGGAGCTCTGGCTCCCTCTGCGCCGCCTGGGAGGCCACCAGCAGCGGCAGGAGGAGCAGGGCCAGCGCCCTGGACGAGCCCTCAACCGCCATGGGGCCCTCGGAAAAAGACGAGGAGGGCCGGCCCTCAGGGAAGCGCCTCCCTGTTTTCCGCCTCAAAATGGCCGAAAGGGGCGCTTGGCGTGTTCCTTCCTCCTCCTTCTTTATAACCCGCTTTTGCCTCAGGGCCTGAACAGACTGCCAGAAATAATCCAGTTTGAGGCCACTTTAACTGCCCTGGCTCAGTGCAAGAGAATCATGGGAACTGTAGTTTATTGTGGCACCAGAGCTCTCTGACAAAGAAGGCTCAACGCCTTAGAAAAAAACTACAATTCCCATGATTCCCTAGCATTGAGCCAGGGCAGTTAAAGTGGTCTCAAGCTGGATTATTTCTGGCAGTCTGTTCAGGCCCTCAGTTTGAGACTCAAGTTGATAGGAGTTTTGGAAAACAGCAGTATTAATGTGCTTTATTAAATCTTTGGGAATCAGAACTGGGAATGGCAATTGCTATTTTAGCAAGAGATGGGGTTTGGGCTACACTTTATGTAGAGCTAGATAGAGCCTTTCACAACTGGGTGCCTTCATATGCATTGCAAGCCCCATCATCCCCAGACACTAAAGGGATAATATGGGATTGCAGCCTAACAAAAGTTGGGGAAAGCTATTTCTACAGCTTGATGTTTGAAACCTCCCCTGACACAATAATATATTTCAACATTATACTGTTTCATTAGGCTTTTTAAATACCTATCTATCTATATCAGGGGTAGGCAACCTTTCCCCTTTAAGGGCCGAGGGACTTCAGCTCCCAGAATCCCAGGAGCTATTGGCCAACCTGGGACTATTGGCCAACATGGCTGAGGCTTCTGGGAGCTGAAGTCCCTCGGCCCTTAAAGGGGAAAGGTTGCCTACCCCTGATCTATATAGTATTTATATGACCCATCATTTCAAATTTATATAAGGTATTTTCAAAGTTGTTATAACAAACAGATTTTTTTTTAAAAAAATTTAAGCATACTTGAATCTTATCTACAGTTATTGTACGCACAAATGATTTCAAGCCTTCCTCTCTTCCTACTTCCCTCCACCTTTCCCAGCCTTCTCTGTAAGAGAGAGCTCTGGTGCAACAACAAACTACAAATCCCAGAATCCCATAGCATTGAGCCAGGGCAGTTAAAGCGGCCTCTAACTGGATTATTTCTGCAGTGTGGATGGCCTCAGTATGCCTCACAAAACTACAGTTCCCAGAACCCCATAGCATAGAACCATGGCAGTTAAAGCGGCCTCAAACTGGATTATTTCTCCAGTGTCGATGCAGCCCTGGTCTATTTTGTTCAATTTGTTCTATGTCTAATCAGGTATAACGGCCCCCCCCACTTTTTTTGTTTCTTTTTGTCTAATTTAAATAATAATAATAATAATAATAATAATCTTACAGAATTTTTTAAAAATTGAAAATGATGTTAATTACAGGCCTACATTAGTGCATTTTGTCCACAGGAGCTGAGACTCGTCATAAACTACATTTCCCAGCATCCCATTCTCTCTCCCTTTTCTGAAGAACGTTCAAGAGCGATCGAGCGGTGAGCGGCATGTCAAAGGGAGGGAGAGGTTTGTGCGCCTGCGCAGTGGTGGTACCTTCTGGCCGGACCATGTCTTTGCACTTGAAAGGGAGTCCTTTGAAGGAGGCAGGGCTGCGCCTCTGGCTCCTGGACTTGGGCTTTCTCTCAGCTCTCTCGCCTCTCCTTAGCCTCTGGGCTGTTGCTGCCCCCAGGTTCCCTTCCCTTCCCCAGGGCCATGCTCCGACAGCAAGAGACATCATCCTCTTACCAGGAGGTAAGTGACTTCTTCTTACCAGGAGGACGATCACCTCCAAAATCCACCAAATAGAGATACCTTTATGGGGGCCAACCAAATGCAACATGTGTATTTTATATATATATATATATATATATATATATATATATACACACATATACATATATATATATACATACATATATATATATACATATATATATATATGTGTGTGTGTGTGTGTGTATATATATGAATCTGGTTGGCCCCATACAGGTATCACTACTCCAAAACCCACCAAATAGTGATACCTGTATGGGGCCAACCAGATTCATATATATATATATATATATATATACACACACACACACACACACACACACACACATGTTGCAAGGTTTGCAACCTCAGAATCCACTTGCACCATGTATTTTCTTTTTTTTTTTTTGCAACATGCGAAGGTTGTAAGTGTTTTGTTTTTGTTTTGCATTTGGTTGGTCTCATAAAGGTATCCCTGTTGGGTGGATTTTGGAGGTGATTGTGCTTTGCAACATGGCCAACACAGCTACCACTGGATATCCTTACCAGGAGGCAAGTAACTTTTTACCAGGGTTTCTTACCAAATGCATCTGAGGAAGTAGACTTTAGTCCATAAAAGCTCATGCAGCCAGCTTCTTTCTTTCAGTTAATCTCAAAGGTGCTACAAGATCTCTATATATACTGATCCTACAGATTAACACAGCTATATCTTTCAGTTCTTACAAATAACTTCCAAAATCCACTTTATGGGGTATGCAAACAAAACACTATGCTGCAAGTAAAGCTGTTTTGTGGATTTGGGAGATGATTGCACTTTGCGACTTGGCCAACACAGCTATCCCTGGATATCCTCGCAAAGAGGTAACTGATTCCTAACCAGGAGTACAATAACCTCCAAAATCTACCAAACAGGGATACCTTTATGGGGCCAATCAAATGCACATTTATATATATATTTGCATTTGGTTAGTCCCATAAAGGTATCCATGTTTGGTAGATTTTGGAGGTTATTGTACTCTGCTACATGGCCAACTTCCTTACCAAGAGGTAAGATTATTATTTTTTTACCAGTAGGTAAAAATACATGTTGGAAGCAAACCAACATATATACAAAACAAAACTTGCAACATGTATTATTATTTTTTGCATTTGGTTGGTCCCATAAAGGTATCACTATTTGGTGGATTTTGGAGGTGTTAGTAGTTGTCTGCATGACTAACACAGCTATCCCTGGACATCCTTTCCAGGAGGTAGGGAGGTGACTTTGCTTTTGCCTATTTGAATTGGGACTTGTGTGTCAGGAGTCAAGCACAAAATGAGAGGCTGCCTTTATTTATTTATTTTGCAAAGCTGAGTCTGTCTGATTTTGTGTAAGAGAAATGGTACTACCCTAAGGCAATCCTATCACAGAGTTTTTTTGGCACGGTTTATTCAGAGGGGGCTTGCCATTGCCATCCTTTGAGGCTGAGAGAGTGTGATTTGCCCAAGGTCACCCAGTTGGTTTCCATGGCTGAGCTGGGATTTGAACCTTGATCTCCAGACTCCTAGTCCAGCACTCAAACAACTAGACTATACTCGGGAGTAAGTCGTATTTTACTCCCTAGAAAGTGTTGCAGTGTTGGGTCTGTAAATCCATCTGCAAAGATAGATCCGATTGCAGTTTAGGACTGGCATCTTTAAAAATGAGAGGAAATGACTACAGGATACAAAGCTACACATTCTGTCATGGGAGTAATTTCCACTGAACCCAGTGGAGTTTGTTTCTGAGTAAATTTTACAGCTGCGGTGAGTGAGTTGAGTTCTGAAGACATTTGCCTGAAATTTGGAAATAAGTGTTGTTTCTGGAGGTATTTACTTCTGAGCATTTTTGTATCAGATGAGATTATATGCCCTCCACTTTATTTTTTAAAAGGCATGTTATAGTCAGGATGGCAAGAATTCAGAAACAGGAGATCAAAACTGCCAGACATACAGTGAATTATTCTGCCACAGTCATTAATAATGCATTTTATTCATTATTAACAGTTCTGGAAAACAGAGTGGAGTGCCACCCTGGAAGAGTTCTGATGGTCCTATGCTTTAAATTGTTTTGTATGCTTATATTGCATTGTTCTATGTAGCAAGTTCTAGATCTAGAGAGGATAGTTAGGTGATTGTCACAGAAACTGTGAAAGAGACTTGTGGAAATTAAGGAGATGACAGTTTGATAATGACACAATCTTTAGAAACTCATCAAAACAGATGCCATAAGAAATGTTACTGCAAGCTTCACCCTATGGATGAGACATCTCCAAGACCCTCTGTCCTCCACTGCTCTGCTTAATTCCTGCAACCCCTTAATACCCGTGACCTCCTTAATAGAGTCCATCCATCTGGCATGAGGCCTTCCTCTCTTCCTGCTTCCCTCCACCTTTCCCAGCATTATTGTTTTTTCCAGAGTCCTCTTTTCCCATGATGTGTCCAAAGTACGACAGCCGCAGTTTGGTCATCTTGGCTTCCAGGGAGGTTTCTGGCTTGATCTGCTCTAGGACCCATTTGTTTGTCCTTTTGGCTGTCCATGGGATCCTCAGCACTCTCCTCCAGCACCACATCTCAAAGGAATTTATTCTTTTCCTATCATCTTCATATAGTGTAAAAACCCACTATGCCATGATGCATACAGTGTAAAAAAACTTCAAGTCTTGAAAGTGTCACAACACTTTTTGGATTTTACACTTTTTCACCTGATCTAAGTTCAGTTTATTTCAGTGGAGTTGACCCCCGACTTGCCCTTTCACTTTTTCCATTGTGTGTGGGGTTCCAGTGAAAACTCCATCACCAGCTTCTCCTCCTTAATTTTTAATTTTCAGAATACAGAGAAGTTACGTTTACATCCCCAAGAAAAGTTGCCTGAATTGCTGGGTTCAATTTCAGTATCCTTTTCCACTTTAATGATGATCTGAATGTTTTGTTTCTCTGAGCAAACTTTTCCAAAAACATGATATCTGGTTGCCTCTCTCTGAAATGCTCCTCTTGGGTCATTTTCCTGCTGATCTGTGGAACTAAAACCTGTGTGAATGCAGATAACCAAGAAAGAAAGGGAAGGAAAAAGTGGAGGGTAGGGAGAGAGAGAGAGGGCCTTGCAGACTGCCAGAAATAGTGCACATTAAATTGAGGCACTGCCCTGGCTCAGTGCTAGGGAATCATGGGAACTGTAATTTATTGTGGCACCAGAGCTCTCTGACAGAGAAGGCTCAATGTCCCAGAAAAAAATACAAAATAAACTATAGTTCCCAGAATTTCCTAGCACTGGGCCAAGGCAGTTAAAGCAGTCTCAAACTGGATTGTTTCTGCAGTACGTTTTGGATCTTTCTCATCCTTAAGGAAAGGCAGCAATAACTGCCTCTGAACAAATCTTGCCAAAATAATCCTCTGACAGGCTCACCTCTATAATGATTTGAAGGCACACAACAATAACACTGTATATACAATAAAATAAAAAATACTCAGTGTGGTCAAAGCTGTGGTAGGCCAACCAAAAGATGCAAAATACATTACTCTGGCTTTCAAAGCACCCTGGCTTCTTCATCAGGCAAAGATGTTTTTTAAAATGAGTGAGTGTATGTGTGCGCATATGTCTACCTTCAAGTCACCTGTCGACAGAAGGTTAGGAGGATCCACAGATCACCACTTTGAGTAGCACTGCGGCATACCATATACAAATTATATTCTCCCCCTACACAGCGTATGTGTAAGTGTCTTCAAGTCATCTGTTGACTTAAAGCTATACCCATGAACTTCACAGAGTTTTCTTGAGGAAGGAATGGGTTTGCCAGTTCCTTCTGAAATATAGCCTACAGCACCTGGCATTCATTGACAGCTTCCCATCCAGGTATAATCAGGACTGACTCTACTTAACTTCTAAGATCAGACAGGATCTGGTGCCTTTAGGGCAGGGGTAGCAACCCAAGGCCCGGGGGCCGGATGCGGCCTCCCAAGTCCTTTGGACCGGCCCCAGGCCGGTCCTACCGCCGCCGCCGCCCCCCCCCCCCATGATGATATTTATTATTGTTGTTATTACTTGTTCTTGGGGTTTTCTTGGCAAAATCTCCACAGGGTTTTGTCATGGCTTTTCTGGGGCTGAGAGAGTGTGCATGCATTTTTTTAATTTTTTTTTAATTTTTTTAAAAAAAATATTTATTTATTTATTTATTTATTTATTTATGGTGCTTCGGCTCCCCCAATTGTCTGAGGGACAGCAACCCGGTCCCCGGCTCAAAAAGGTTGCCTACCCCTGCTTTAGGGGACCAAAAGTCTGCTAAAGGCACAGGGGTGAAAAGTAACAGTATCAGTATCACAGGTCTGTATCTTGCTTGAGCTGTGCTTCCAAAGCTAAAGTGATGTATTTTGTACCATTCATTTGACCTATAAAAAGCTATCATTGCAATGTGTATTTTTTATTTTGCTGTATGGGCCAACAAGGATTCTGCTACAATTTTTCTTTAGCTACTCTGCAAACATTTTCTCCCCTGATCAGAGTTTGAGTTTTGCACTGTTTTGCATATCAGTGTGCCAGCTGTTGCAATTCTAAATGTACTTGATTGTCTTGGCTTGCTGTTCAGAGTTATAGAAGCTGAGGAGGCCATGGTTCATTTTAATTCAAAGGCACATTGGCTGCTGACATTCAATTTTAATTTTGAGATATTAGCAAAATCACAAGGTTGTCAGTTGAAAATTACATACACAGAAACAGGCGCCATGCACAAATATGTTTCTGCTCAATTCCAGGGGACACCTGCGTTAATCTGTTGTAGCAAAAAGAAAAAATATTGTCACACCTTGAAGACCCAATATATTTTATTTTTAATTTATTATTAAAACACTTCTGTCCCACCCTTCATCATAGGATCTCAGGCAAAAAATATAAAATAATATAAAACACTTCCAGATTAAAAGTATAAATATTTATGTTAAAAAGCCTCCAATATTTATTGCTATAATTAGCTTTCTCAGAAATCAGTTTGTCTTCAGCTTGAACTTTGTTCATTTCATTTGAAAACAAATTTGTATTTAAGAGATGGTTAAGAAATGGTATGATAGCCCTGTTTAAGTATTTGAAGGGGTGTCATATTGAGGAGGGAGCAGGCTTGTTTTCTGCTGCTCCAGAGACTGGGACCGCGAACAATGGGTGCAAGCTACAGGAAAAGAGATTGCACCTCAATATTAGGAAGCATTTCCTGACAGTAAGGGCTATTCAACAGTGGAACACACTCCCTCGGAGAGTGATGGAGTCTCCTTCTTTGGAGGTCTTTAAACAGAGGCTGGCTGTCCATCTGTTGGGTATGCTTTGATTGAGAGTTCCTGCATGGCAGGGGGTTAGACTTGATGGCCCTTGTGGTCTCTTCCAACTCTGATTCTATGAAATCCATCATTACATCACCAGAATTCCATAGCATTGAGCCATGACAGTTAAAGTAGTGTAAAACCGGTTTATTTGTGCAGCACAGATGCCTCATATCAATCCTTGTAGGACTGTTTTTCCATTTGATTCCCCCTGCCCTGAATATTTTTTAATACATCTGCAAACTTTGGGTTTTTCCCAAGCCTGCTGGTACTTCCCTCCTCTGAATGCATGGTTCTGTTTTGGTCAAATAAGCAATGACATTTTGCTCCGAATGCCAGAGGATACAAGATACTTCAAGCATTTAAACATGATTCACAAACATTGTCTCTACCATATGGTGAGACCTTTAGGAGGATAGGGATGGGGATGGGCAGGAAGCGATGAGGGAAACGGATGTTGCCTGGTAGCACTAGTAGAGGAAAACAAAGAAAATCTCAGCTTGCAGTCTTAAAATGTGGAAGTGTGATACAGACTTCAGTTGAGTTAGTCTTACATGCTGTAAGAATGACCTCAAGTTGCCTTGAAAATGAATGGGACAAATTAAAAAAAAGGATTTGAATATAACAAGCCTGCGGTTGTCCTGTTTGATTGACACTACTAATCTCAGCACACATCCCTTGGGAAGCAGAGAACAGAAGTAAGAAAAGAGGAAATATAATCTTAGCAAACTTTACAACAGCCTTGAAAGGTACACAACTATTCTTACATTGCAGATGGGAGAAAGGGCTGAAACAACTGTGGTGTGCCTCTCATCTAATATGAGTTCTGCATTAGGAAACAGGCTTCACAGTTCCTTCAGCTTCCCTGGAGGAGGTTAGTCTGTGATTAACAACTAATTAATCTGTAAATGACTTCCCTGCTATATTTGCCTCTCACACTTTTCACAGTGAATTGCTTATTGAAATACATCATGAAGGCATAATAGTGCAGCTAAGGAAGATCGGAGAAGAAAGTGCAAAGGCAGGCTTACTGTTGAACATAAAAGAAAATAAAAATAATGACCACAGAGAACTTACACTCTCATTCAAACTAGACAAATGAGGAAACAGAAATCGTAAAAGAGTTCTCATATCTGGAATCAAACATTGATCAGAATGGGGACTGCAGCCAGGAAATCAAAAGAAGATTAAGAATAGAGAGGGTGGCTATGAAAGAACTAGGAAAGATACTAAAATGCAAAGACATACAACTCAGTACAAAAGTCAGAATCATACAAGCCATTGTATTCCCTATTACCATGTATGGATGTGAGAGCTGGACAGTCAAGAAAGAAGATAGGAGGAAAATTAACACATTTGAGATGTGGCGCTGAGGACTCCATGGACAGCCAAAAGGACAAACAAATGGGTCTTAGAGCAGATCAAGCCAGAAATATCCTTAGAAGCCAAGATGACAAGATTTAGACTGTTATACATCATGAGATGGCATGAATCATTGGAAAAGACAATAATGTTAAGAAAGGTGGAGGGAAGCAGAAAGAGAGGAAGGCCTCATCCTAGATGGATGGACTTTATTAAAGAGACCACGAATATGAGTTTGCAGGAGCTGGGCAGAGCAGTAGAGGAAGGGGGACCTGGAGATGTCTCATCCATAGAGTCGCTATGGGTTGAGATCAACACAAAGGCAGTTAACAACAACAACAACAAACACTAACTTTGGAGAGCCAGCATGGTGTAGTGGTTTGAGTGCTGGAGTCTGACTCCGGAGACCAGATTTCGAATCCTCGGACAGCCATGGAAATCTATTGGGTAACCTGGCCAAGTCACACTCTCTCACAGAGAGGCAAAGACAAGCCCCTTCTGAATTTTTTTTGCCTAGAATTGCACTGGGATAGGTTCTCCTTTGGGTCACTGTAAGTCAGAAACAACTTAAACGCACACCTCAACAACGCTAACTTTGGACCTGTCACCCAAAGAACAGGTGGAGGGGAACTGGAGGTCCCTGCCACCTTTCAGCAATACTTCAAATTAAGAGTCGGCAACCTATGGCCCGCGAGCCGGATACGGCCCACAGAGGCCTTTGGACCGGCCCCTGCCCGGTCCTGCCACCGCTTTTCGCGGCCGCAGGGGTCCTCCGAGACGCCATTTTGGAATCCAAAATGGCGCCCAGAGTCTCGCACGACCTTTCCGGGTGCCATTTTGGAATCCAAAATGGCGCCCTGGAGGAGCCCTGCAGCGGTGCCTGGCCTCTCAGAGGCCCGGCGCTGCCGAGGGAAGCCTCCTGGGGAGCCCCCACGGTGGCGCCGGGCCTCTCGAAGGCCCAGCACTGCTGAGGGAAGCCTCCTGGGGGGCTCCCCGCCACCGCGCGCATGCGTGTGCAACGCAGGAGGAGGCGGCTGCCATTTTGTTTTTCAAAATGGTGGCGTGTGCGCGCCCGCGAAAGTGCACACGTGCACCGCCCCCCAGCGCCATTCCCCCCCCTCCCGGCCCATCGGCAAAAAAGGTTGCCGATCCCTGCTTCAGATGTTGGGGAAACTAGCTTTGCAAGAGGCTTGGGTAACTTTTGGACTGGAGAGTACCAATATATACCAGTACTTACTGGGAGGAATCCAGATTCTTTTGAATTAAGGAATCTTTATTTAAAAAATGTGCAGAGTACAAATGCACACACAAGATAACAATTCAGACACGTACAGAGCTAACTGAAATGGAAATATGGAAAGGGGATAGTGGAGTTTTAAGGCTTGCAGTGGGGTTATACCTATCTGAAGAGAAGATGACGGAAGGCTGGAGTGACTCAGACTGTGAGGTCTGAAGGTGACACAGAACATACACAGAATGCGGATGTATGTGTGGGCTGGGCTGTGTGCACAACGGCTAAGTTTTGAGGACATATTTATACCTTAAAACTACCCTGAGGCAACGGGCTATCTAGCCAGGTAACAAAGAGTGAATGACTTATCCTAGGAATTGACAATGGAATTCCCGGCTGGTTGATGGATTTTACAAAAGCAATTATTGGATAAAGCCAGCCCTGAGATAGGTAGGTGAAGAGGTTTGGCTGGGAGAGTAGGCAGAGAAGATAGGCAGAGAGATTGGCTTACTGCTTTAGATGCAAAGAAATCCTTTGTGTCAGGTTTGGAGAGGGAATGCTGACTATTTGGGGGAAGGATGAAGCACTTTAGATTTTACGGTCTTGTTTACTTGGAAGTACTCACGCCTATGTGGGCCAGCGCGGTGTAGTGGTTTGAGTGCCAGACTATGACTCTGGAGACCAGGGTTCGATTCCTAGCTTGGCCATGTAACCTACTGGGTGACCTTGGGCAAGTCACATGCTCTCAGCCTCAGAGGAAGGCAATGGCAAACCTCTGAACAAATGTTGCCAAGAAAGCCCCATAATAGGGTCACCTTAGGTTGTCCTAAGTCAGAACAACTTGAAGTCACATAACAATAATAGCAACATCCCTGCCTTTCCCCCAAATTGAGGCTCAATTCATGAATTACAAAATTAATTCAGAAAGAACCACATACAAAGGCATAGGTAAGACACATACAGTAAAGATATTGTTAAAATACAATTAAATTATAAAGTTTCAACCATTTAAAACAAATCCTTTAAAAAGGCAAAAGAAAAATCCATTAAAATAACAATCTGTTAAAAGCCTTAGCTGTCAGTTCCCAAAAGCCTCCTGGAATACAAAGATATTCATCTGCTGACAAGAAGGACAACAAGGGCATATGCTTATATACCCATTCCCATACTAACCCAGGGACCCGCTACCAGCGTGCACTCCTTACCTTTCTGTGCTGTCGCTGCATCTGACATGGAAATGGGATGCCTGGATGCATCAGATGCAGTGGTGGGCTTCCCAATAGGATCAACAGCTCAGAAGGGAAAAGAGTGTGTGGGGACTGTTTCAACAGCTAGCATTTGTCATGGAGTTTCCAGGAAACTCTATGGCAAAGTAGAGGTCAAATTGATGCATTTAGATGGCTTTTTACCCCAGGCTCAGGGGTAACCAGGGCAGCAGCAGCAGGACCAGGACATATCCATGTCCAGTCTACCAGGATTCAACCCAATCCTGACCCCAGGGTTTTGGCTTGTGTCATTGAAACAGGATGATGCGAGGCTGGGGGCTGAGGACACAGGCCTTTTGGCTCATGTGGACGAACCCCATGTCTCCTTGGGAGGGCATTTCAAAGCCTAAGAACAGCCACCACAAAGGTTTCCAGATCATAGCTCTCATTTCCTATTTCTTGCTTGAAACATGAGCAGATGCTGAAATGTGACACACTGAAAAGAAGGCATCTAATCACCGTACCTTGCTTACTTTGTTCAAACATTGTCGTCTCAGGGTGATTTCTATACATTATGTAAAGGCTGCAGCTGTGCAAAACCAGCTCACCATATGGTCACTGATCATAGTGAGCCTTGAACAGCTGGGGAGCCTGCTATTTACACTGCCTCAAGAACCAACGAAAACACTAAAAGCATGGGCCAGAGAGCTCCTGTTTCTGGTTCCAGACATATAATCATATTTTTTTCCTGGATACACAACCCAGTACACTTTACTTTGTCCTTAGAGCAACCCTCTGAGGTAGATGAGCCTGAGAGAGTGTGACTGGCCCAAGATCACCCTGTGAATGTAATGGCTCAGTGAGGACTAGAGAACTTGAACTTATCAAGTCCCAGCATCAGTCCCACAGCAAGACATCTCAGGACTCGAAAATAAAAAATACAATCTGCCACCCAGTGTCCCTCCCAGTTTAGAATTGTGTTTCCTTCCTTTGGCCAGATTTAAGGTGTCTCTCACTCTCTTTGGCACTGGAGGTTAGTGGGAGATGGCTCTTTAAAAGAACAAGGCATTCAGAGTCCATCACAGAGACTCTCCATTAGATGTTATTTATCCCCTTGGCTTGTTCCAGAAATTGAGGCAGCCCCAAACATCTTACAAGAAAAAAAACTATGACAGAATATGCTTGTGTTGAGCCAGACCACTTCCATCAGAAGCTTAGATACTAGATGTCTAAATATTCACTTGTATGTGTGTGTTGTGCACCTTGTTGTGCACCTTCAAGTTGTTTCTGGCATATGGTGACCCTATCATGGGGCTTTCCCAGCAAGATTTGTTCAGAGGAGCTTTGCCTTTGCCTTTGCCTTCCCCTGAAGCTGAGAGAGTGTGACTTTTCCACTGGGTTTCATGGCCGAACTGGGAACTGAATGCTGGCCACACTGGCTATCAAATACCCACTTGTATTTCTTTTTTAATTAGGAAAAAGAAAACCATGCTTGGCTCGTTCCTCCTTAGCATGTAAAGGAGAAAAATAGGCCACTATTGAAAACCTAATTATGGTCATACTGGATCATATTAGAGGCTTCATGATGATGCAGCATTGTGTTAATAAATCACAGTGTTCATTCGGGTGACCAAGTGGAGGTCACAGGTGGGACATGCGCTCCAGTACTCTGCAAATAATATGTAGTCATAACAATTCATAGCCATTGATAACCCCATTAATTTGTCAAATCTCCATTTAAAAGTATCCAGACTGGTAGGGTGTTCCATCCATCCTTCCACCCATCACTTTGTTTATATCCCGCCTTATACTGGGACTTTTAGTTTAACTGTTTACAGTTGCCCCTCCGTTCTCGCGGACTTGAGGTCCGCGGTTTTGCATATTCACGGACGGGCGATCTCCGTTAAAATCAATGGGGTGTGCCCCATTCAAGCCTATGGTTAATGATTATATTTTTTGAATTTCTTACTATTCACCCTCAGTCATTGACCCTGGATCTTGGCATCAAGTGCTATTGTTATTTTGATACGATAACTTTGTGTACTTGTGGATGTTGATAATTATTTTAATGATAGAAGTTTAATTGGCAAAAGCAGGACTTTTAAAAAAATGCCCTAGTTTTTCTTTGGGAAATGGAAGGGAAGAGATATGCAGAGGTTGTGACTATTTTTCCTGCTGGTTCAGGACACCAGGAGCGAAGAATATGTGGATGGAAGAAACAAAAGGAAGCTGAATCTTTTGTGATATGCCTTCGGTTATTTTCCATCTGTTTTTGGGATTAACTGCTGTGCAGCACGGAAGATGTGATGTCTATGAAATGTGACAAGCTTGTGACATTGACAAAAATGTCTTTGCATTTTGGGCCCAGGGCTTTGAACAGCGGAGCAAGAAAACATCTGTTCTGTGTTGCCGACTGCAAAGGTGTTTATTCCTTCATTATTCTGGGCATTTGAGCAGAAATACAATGAAGCAAAGGCCTGTAGATTTTTGTTTCATTTTATTTTTTATCTCAGTGCTATTCATTTGGTGGTGAGTAGGATGGGAGGTGCTTCTGCTGAGTTAATTCATGATTAAGGATGCATCTACACTATGGAAATAATGCAATTTGACACTCCTTAACTGCCATGGCTCCATTCTACAGAATCCTGGATTTGTAGTTTTGTATAGCACCAGTATTCTTGAGCAGGGAGACTTCAGCCAGGGGCTGAAGACCTTGTAAAACTACAAATCTCAGGATGCCATAGGATGGAGCTGCAGCGCTTAAAGTGGTATCAAATTGCTTTATTTCTACTGTGCGCCCTAAAACTGAGATGTTGCCTAATTTACACAGGAATTTCTACAGCCCCCAAATGTTATGATTTGTCTTGGTTGGATTTATCCTGACTTTCTTGTTACAACTGTTGGCAGAGGAGAGAGCAAAGTTTGGAAATAAGGTAGTACAAGTAGCAATGTTAATGTTAACGTGAATTTTTGGCCTAATGAGGATATATGCATGTTATTTTTTTTAATAACACAATTAATTGTAATGTGGTCTTAATGTAACATGCTTTTAATGTGATGAATTATGTTTACTCATTACTCCTAAAACATTGCCTTTGGAAGTGGAGATCATTTGGATTATTTTTACTCCATTTTTGGTTTTTTTGGGGGTTTTTGGGTTTTTTTGTATATATGTTTTTTAAAAAGTACCGGTAACAACATTTATATGTGTGGAAAGTGCTACTCTTTAACCAATGAGTATAGGTCACATTTATAAAAAAAAATAGTAATTAATAATTTATTAAAAACTGTCCCGAGTGAGGGTTAGACCCAGTTTCAGATGGTGGCTTCCATGTCAAAGAATTCACTCTAGGTTTTGGTCTGAACTGTAAAAGAACTGTCTAAAGGGTCAAACCTAGTTTGGGCTTAGGTCTCAGCACTCTTTAGCAGCACCGTTACAGATTAGTCTAAAACCCAGAGCAAATTCATTGCTCCATAGACATGGAAGCTATCATTCACCACCACTGGTTAGATTAGAACAGGGGTAGGCAACCTTTTTGAGCTGGGGGCCGGGTTGCTGTGCCTCAGACAATTGGGGGGGCCGAAGCACCAAAAATAAATAAATAAATAAATAAATAAAATAAAAAAATATGCATGCACACTCTCTCAGCCCCAGAAAAGCCATGGCAAAACCCCTGTGGAGATTTTGCCAAGAAAACCCAAGAACAAGTAATAACAACAATAATCAATATCATCATGGAGGGCGGCGGCGGCGGCGGGGAGCATCGGGGGGTTGCGGTGGCGGCGGCGGCAGGACCGGCCTGGGGCCAGTCCAAAGGCCTTGGGGGGCCACATCCGGCCCCCGGGCCTTAGGTTGCCTACCCCTGGATTAGAACATGGAGCGAGGAAAGAAAAGGATCCACTAAAGCTGTGTACATACTTGGTTACCAGTTGTAATCAAAATTAGAGAGTTACGTTGAATTGATGGACAAAGCAAAGCCAGGAATTTTCAGGTCTCCCTCTTGCTTTGGTCTTATAATTTTTAATTAACCAATTGATGCATACATACAGAGAAAAATAGTAAACCAAGGAGTACAGTGGAGTTTGATTCCAGGACCGCCTTTGGATATCAAAATCCGTGGATGTTCAAGTCCCATGGATAATAAAATGGTGTCCCTTATATAAAATGGCAAAATCAAGGTTTGCTTTTTGTAATTTATTTTTTGGTTTAAATATTTTCAAATCGTGGATGCTTAAATCCGTAGATAAAAAAATCTGAGGATATGGAGGGCTGACTATTTTAAAACATCAGCCTTCCACAATAACAATTTTTCATGTTGTCAAACTGAACTTTATTATTTTACATAGTAGTTAAATGAATTGTTATTTTCAGATCTTACTATTTAGCAAAAACTCCTTGGTAGTGTTCTTCTTTAAACATGAGCACCAATGTGGTGTGGTTCAAGTGTTGGACTATGACTCTCAAGACGAAGGAAAGGGAATCCCTGTTTGGGTTTTGTGTTAGCAGAGTTCGGAAAAGCTCTTTTAAAAAACACCACCACCAAATACCACTCTACAAACCCCTATAGTGGCAGTGGAAAATGTGTGGCCCTTTCAAGGCTGTTTAACTGCAGATTCCATCATCTGTCAGCACTAGATATATAGGCAAGGGCTAATAGGTGCTGCAACCCAGTAGCATTTGAAGAACCACTACACTGAATCCCAGGTTTGCGGAAAAGGTTGGATATAAATAAAGATTATGACGACGATATTCTCCTGTCCTATCACCTTAAAGTGAACATTGTGATTGGGGCTAATTTTGTATTTTGAATTTGTAGCTGAGTGACGATGTGGAGCAGTTGGCTGTAAACACTGAGCCATCAGAGGAACAAGAAGGTGACCAAGAAGATGCAAGCTCAGCCATCCTTCCAGGTGAGACCTATTGATCCTGTTTTGAACTGAATGTATCTGGTTGTGTGAGCAGCCTAGGCCCTGTTGGATATTGTTTTCATTTTGCCAGGACACAAGCAAGGCAACTACATCTTTCCAAGGAAAGAAATAGTAAAACTGCATGGAGGGGGGGAGTTTGCCAAATTACTCAATAGAGTGCAAAGGGCCATTAGAGTATAGAGTTTATAGAGTATACATTCAGAGTATAGAGTTTGGAATACATTTTAAATTTTAATGTGTAAAGTTCTTAATTTTTAAAATTGTTTAACTGTTTTTTTAAACTTTGTATCTACATTTTAATGTTTGTATTGTTTTTAAACTTGTACCGTTTTAAATTTTTGTTAACTGTTTTAAGTCCCTATATCGGGAGAAACACATGATGATGATGATGATAATTCAAAATTGAGAGAGCTGATGAGATGCATTATAGGCCTCATACTGACTGCCAGCCCATCCCTTGATAAGAGTGTTGAACTAGGATCTCTTGCAGTACACAACTATGGGCCTGTACAGACTGCCAGAAACAATCCAGTTTGAGACCACTTTAACTGTCCTGGCTCAATGCTAGGGAATCATGGGAACTGTAGTTTATTGTGGCACCAGAGCTCTCTGACAGAGAAGGTTCAATGTCTCAGAAAAAAACTACAATTCCTATGATTCCCTAGCATTAAGCCCGAGCAGTTAAAGTGGTCTCAAGCTGGATTATTTCTGACAGTCTGTACAGGCCCCATGCCACTTTAACTATCATGGCTTTATCCTGTGGAATTCTAGGATTTATAGTTTGGCTACTAGAGTTGTCTGGCTGAGAGATCTAAATGCCGCCGCCCCCCAACTAGGATTCCCTAGGATGGAGTCATGGCAATTTAATTGGGATCTAAGTGGTACAATTGTGTAGTGTCAAAGACAGCAGAGATCCAAGCTCAGCCCTCCTCTTGGTCATGAAACACACCAGGTGACCTTGGCCCAGTCACTATTTCTCAGTCTAAGGATTGGTTATTAGTAAGCAGGTGGAGGATGTACATCTCCTTGTGCTTCTTGAAGGGACAGGCCAAAATACAAATGTAATGAATAATAATAAATACACACAAAATAAGAGCAGCATAGACCAAGCCCAGAGGTGGAAGTCTGGTAAACAAATAGACCATATTTGCTTCCAGTAGGCCATACCACACTCTGCTCTCTTCACATGGAAAAAAAGTATTCATACACATAAACTTACTGCCTGAGTTTTGGGTTTTCTCTTCTTTAAAATGGAATATCTTGAAATTCTGACCCCTTATGATTTGGTGTGTATTAAGGTGTCAGATGAATGTTTTATTCAGTCCTAGACAGCAGCAGTGCTTCAGTGCCTTTCAGCAAGTCCTGCCTAAAGAATGTCTTCTCAGTAATTCTCCTCTTCATCTATCTGCTGCTGATGGCTGTAGCCATCTTCCTGGTCTACCAAACCATTGCTGACTTCAGGGAAAAACTGAAGCACCCAGTGATGTCCGTCTCGTACAAGGAGGTGCCCTCTTATGATGCACCAGGTAAGACTGGAATTGGCCTGAATTGTAAGCTTTCCAGAGGGCAAGGCATAGCTTGACTGCATGCCTGAATGTCTTTCACACTGCAGAACGATAGCACTTTGATACCATTTTATTCATCACAGCTCCTTCCTATGGGATCCAGGGATTTGTAGTTTTGTGAAATGTTTACTATATCACCAAACTACAAATCCCAGGATTCTGTAGGCTGCAACCACAGCAGTTGAAGTGTTATCAAAGCGCTGTAACTGTGTAGTATGAGAAAGATCTTCATATGTCCATATATTTAGACCCTAACATGAAGTTAAACAATACATTCGTCCCTCCACAGTCTTTGGGGTTAGGAGAACAGGACCCCTGTGAATGTGGAAAAACCGCAAATAACAAAAACACTGTGTTTTTATCTGAGAGGACACCTCTCTATGAATTTCTTGGTCCTCCAGTGCAAATCTGTGGTCAACATCTGCCAGACATTGACCATAAAATTGAGCTGGAGAAGCTACAAATGCCTAGTGGAGTGTTCTCTCTAACAATCTCTAGGTCCTTCAGTGTGACTTTTAGTCAAAGTTGACCATAGAGTTGCTTTGGAGGACTTACAGATTCCTAGAGAAAATATATTAATCTGTGAATAATCAGCTCCGCAAATGTCAAAGCCGCAAATGTGGAGGGGCGATTGTACTGAATATTGTACTGTTTGGTGCAATCATGCTAGAGATAGCACAGCATTGGGGAACTTTAAAGGGATTGTCCATTAGAATTTGGCTGAACAGTCCAGGATATAGCGCTCTCTGACAAGCTAATACATTAAATGACATTAGGTAGAGGACTCTCAGATGACACAGCATTCAAGGAAATTTGGTATACATATATTGTTCATTCTAATACACTGGATTCTAATACATTTAGTCCACTGCAACAGATGAGGTAATGTTGGATGTCATCTTCTTAATATCCTGTTACAGCAAAAAGCACCATCACCAATCAAAGATTTTTCTTATACAGATAGATTTGTTTTCATATGCTGATACGTTGGTATTCTGTGTTTGATGATATATGTTCCATCTGACTGTACGGCTGTTGTCTTGATTATCATTGTTTTAGTGCAGTTGAATGCTGTTATTAAAATTCTCAATAAAAATCAATTTTTAAAAAGAAGGAAATACCTTGGTGTATTAATCTGGGTTAAAGTAGGAAATGATGACCAGCCTTAGCCAAAGTTGAGCATTGAGCATTGATCTTGGGTAATGACTTTAATCCAGGAGTGGGTAAGATGCAGTATATAACTCATAAATGCCTTCCTGCTCTCCTAATTATTATTTTACTGGAAAACTCTTCACAAACACATGTGGCTGTGGGAAGCAACTTTATTAGGTTTACAGGTTCCTCTCCAAAGCTGTTTGAGGCTAAAGTAAAGTCTTTTTCCAAAGGGAAAGTGACTTCACGCTACACAATTATAGCATTGTGATTCCACTTTAACTACTATGGCAACATCCTGTGGATCCTGGGCTTGGCAGTTTTGGGAGAGGCATTTAAAGTTCTCAGCCAGAGAGTTCTAGTGTCCCACTAAACTAGAGTCTCCAAGATGCCACTGAATACAGCTGTGCTAGTTAGTACTACAATGTGAAAAGCCTCTAATCAATACCTAACTGGGGGAAAAACCTCTGTTGGACCTAAAATGGATTGAAAAGGCCCCAAAGCCTAATAAACGTGCCCTCTGTTACTACAAGATGGGGGAACTTTTTCAGAAAAAAATTAGAGTGGGTGCATGCAGGAGGTACATCCTTCCCAAGTATGGTGTGTTTGTATGTGTGTGTGTGTTCATCCTGGACTTTGAAACAGTTCTGCACCTCTGATCCCATTCTTTATTAATGGATGCCTTTGCTGAATGATGAAAGGTTAACCAGGCTGGGAACTTGCAGAAGTCCTTCAGTTTTTCATTGACCCACGCCAAGTGTTTCTTCCAGCAGTGTTGAGGAACATGGGTTGGGTTTTGTCACTGGTACACTAGACCCTCTTCTCCTGCTAGCCACAGCTCTACCTACAACTTGATCCATGAGGAGACCAAAGTCAAAGAGGTTGTTGGCATGACAGCTTATAGTGTAAGTGGAGAAAAAATGGCAACACTTATAGCAGATTGTGGAAGATGGCTAGAAGTACATTTGAAGACAGCTGGTAGTACCTTCTCAGTTAGGCCTGTGGCAGGGCAGTAATGAAAGAGAGCCAGCGTGGTGTAGTGGTTTGAGTGTTGGACTACAACTCATGAGATCAGGGTTCGATTCCTGCTCAGCCATGAAACCCACTGGATGACCTTGGGCAAGTCACAATCTCTCAGCCTCCTCTGAACAAATCTTGCCAAGAAAACCCCATTATAGTTTCTCCTTAGGGTCACCGTAAGTTGGAAAAGACTTGAAGGCACACAACACCCACCCACAATGACCGTGTAGATATTTTCTTCTTCTCCATCAGCACTGTGTCCACTCATTTTCATCTACTGGGAGGTTTTCAGCTTTTACCTAAGTCCTCATTGTGGTGTCCTCACAAGAATATTTTTGCAAAACTTTCTGTAGAGGACATGCCCTATAATAACAAAAACAAAAATAACAACTGCTAGTAGTACTAGTAGTAGTTGTACAGGGATGTCTGGATCTCAAGAGAAGTTTCTTTTCTGTTGCTAATGGGAGTTTAAATTTTATTACCTGCCTTTTATTGCTCTTTGTTTCTAATACAGTGGGCCCTTGGTATTCACTGAGTTTTGGTTCTAGGATCCCTCGTTGATACCAAAATCCATGGGTAATCCAGTTTGAGACTGTTTTATCTGCCCTAGCTCAATGCTAGGGAATTCTGGGAACTGTAGTTTTGTGAGATTTTTAGCCGCCTCTATCAGAGAGCTCTGGTGTCACAATAAACTACAATTCCCAGGATTCCCTAGTTCTGAGCCTGGACATTTACAGCAGTCTCAGACTGGCTTATTTCTGCAGTGTGTTTTGGGCCATTGTCACCATTTTCCTCCTGTATGATTTTTAACATCTTTGCCTGATGGAGAAGCCAGTGAACCTTCGAAAGCTTGCATAATATGTTTTATGTCTTGGAGTTGGCCCCCTAAAAAGTATTGCTGATTGTGGATTTTGTTGTATACTAGTATTATTATTATTTTATATCCTGCATTTCTCTTAAAAATGGCACTTAAGGCAGCTAACACCATACTTTAAAACAATATAGATTAAAAACTATACAAAAATGTCAATAGAAGGATAGCTATAAAACTTGCTTTAAACTATCATTAAAACATTAAAATTTATTAAACGACTATATGCAAATCTTACAAACAGCATTCACAGCTTTAAAAAAACCACCCAGTCCATTTCTAAAAGCCTGGTGACACAAGAATATTTTCAGTTGTCAACTGAGAACAAGGAAGGACCCATTCTGGCCTCCATAGTGAGGACATTCGAAGGTCTGGGAGAAGCTACCAAGAAGGCCCTCTCCTTTGTTTCCATTGAATTATCCTATATCCATTCTGACATGGTTGGTATCTCAGGTACAGGTTGGGTATCCCTTATCTGAAATGCTTGGGACCAGAAGTGTTTTGGATTTTTTTCCCAGATTTTTAAATACAGTTGGCCATCCGTTTTCATGGGAGATCTGTTCCAGACCCCCCTGCGAAAATGGAGATTCGCAAATATTCAAGCCCCATAGATTTGAATGGGTGTGCCCCTGTGGACAGGTGTAAGGGCACGCTCCATTGATTTAAATGGAGGTCGCCCCTCCATGAATATGCAAAACTGCGGACTTGAAGTCCATGAGAATGGAGGAGCAACTATTTGCATATACATAATTATGTATCTTGGCAATGGAACCCATGTCTAAACATTTAATTCATTTATGTTTCATATATACCTTACATACATAACTTGAAGGTAATTTTATGAAATGTTTTTTTAATACTTTTGTTCATGAAACAAAGTTTGTGTGCATGGAACCATGAGAGAGCAAAGGTGTCACTATCTCAGCTACCAATGAAATAGAGTTTTGGATTTTGGATCATTTCAGATTTCAGGTTTTCGGATAAGGGATACTTTCAGCCTGTTGCAAGTTGACTATATGGGGATGGACAGGGAGAGTTGGCTGAGGGGATTCTGGGAATTTTAGCCCAAGAAAGTAACATTTCCAAGCTCTGGTCCAGAATCTCCCCTTGTCTTGTTGCATTGGATGCATTACAAATTCTTGGTGCAAAAAGCATGTGGGGAAAGCTCTTGGAGCAGTTTGCTGCTTGACCCTTGTCCCCACAACTGGTGAAGGTTTACTGGCCTCTCCTTGCACCCCAGCAAACTGGCTAGTGCTAATTATTAATACATCACTGAGTAAAGAAAGGAGAAGGGATCTGAAGACTTGCTGGAGGTACCTTCTTTTGTCTGGCTTTTGCCAGGATAAGGGGAGGTTAGGAGATTGGTGTGAATCTACTGGTAGATCTCTTGGTGATTTACAGCAGATCATCAAGGACTGCAAGGACTGTAGTTTTTTGTGGATTTTTTGGGCTGTGTGGCCATGTTCTAGAAGAGTTTCTTTCTGACGTTTCGCCAGCATCTGTTGCTGGCATCTTCAGAGAATACTGGAATGGAAGAGAGTGGGTACATATATATATATATATATATATACTGTGAGACCCTGGGTAGCACAGATGCTGCGAAACGTCAGAAAGAAACTCTTCTAGAACATGGCCACACAGCCCAAAAAAACCCACAAAAAACTATGGATGTCGGCCATGAAAACCTTTGACTTCACACTGCAAGGACTGTTGCACCAGATACATGATGCAAGCTTTCGAGATTCGTAATACCTTTGCCTGATGAAGAAGCCGGTGGAGCTTCAAAAGCTTGCATCATGTATTTTGTGCATTTTGGTTGTCTGAATAAAGGTATCGTTGTTTGGTGGATTTTGGACGTTATGGTCCCAAGCATTTCAGATAAGGGATGCCCAACCTGTATCTGATATATGGCCAATACAGCTGCCCCTGAATATGTTTATTGTGTTTCTGATCTTACCGTAGCCAGTAGGTTCCAGACGGTGGTGCTGTAGAATCCCTTTCACAGCAGCCAGGAAAATCTGGGGATCACTTGTAGAAATTAATTCTGCTCACAGGTTAATGCTTGTGTGTACATGTGTGTCAATGCCAATTCCTGACATTCTATGCCAGCACATAGGGGGGTTGCAGACTGCCAGAAATAGTGCAAATTGAGTCCACTTTTAGGGTTAGGGTTAGTGCTGGGGAATCATGGGAATTGTTTGTTTTTTTCTGAGACATTGAGCCTTCTCTGTCAGAGAGCTCTGGTGCCACAATAAAATAGTTCCCATGATTCCCTAACCCTAACCCTTAAAGTGGACTCAATTTGCACTATTTCTGGCCGTCTGCAACCCCCCATAGTTGGGCAAATTAAGACCCTTCAGATACAGCTGGCATCCTAATGCCCATCAGCCCCTCTAACCAGCATAACCAATGGGAAGGGATTATAAGAGTAATAGGAAAGGATTATGGGAGTTTTCTGCCAAGAGGAGTTTGACTAACACCCTTTTTGTCATTTTTCTGCAGACAGGTGAAAACTTCTTTTTTTGTTTGTTTGTTTCGGCAAGCTTGAGGACAGATGGATCAAGAAGAAAGGGCCCTGCATAATGTACTGCATTGTCCACTTATTGTTCTCTTTTTAATGGTTGTTTTTAACTGGTTTTAATTGTATTGAAACTTTATTTTTTAACTGTTGTATGAAGTGGTTTGTTTTGTTGTTGTTTTTTAAAAAAACCCACCATGTTTGTATTCTTCATTCAGTTTATATCATTCCTTTCTTCTGAGATGGGAACCAAGGTGGCTTACAAAAGTTCAAAACAAGCTTTACTAAATAACTTGATAATAATAAAAAGTTAAAAGGCAACAGTAAAGTTAAAAATACAGCACACATATCCCATAAAAGGCTCCCTACCACTAACTAATCAAGAAAAAATGTTTTTTTAAAGAACTGGGTTTCCCCATTCTTTTTTTAATTAATTTTATGATACATACAAGCAAGATAAATACATAAAAGAACATTTGTTGTTTCCTTTTCAACATTAAATCAAACCTATCATTCTTCCCTTTTCTTTTTCCCTTTTCTTGTCTCTAATTCTGTTCTAAAGTGTATGTATTATGTATGGTACATAAAACATCTTCCACACTATGTTTTATAATACGGTAATAATAAATTTTTATTTGTAGCCCGCCCCTGTGCAAGGCAATCGGGGCGGGGGACAGCAGCATTTAAAACAGAACAGCCTTAAAACATTCCCTCTCCCCATAATCCCTTCCTCCCCCCGCCCCATCCCCTTAAAATAGAATTAAACCAAGAAATAATTAAATACTATGTTAATTAAATTAATAGATTAAAAACAAAATTTTTCAATGGAGTCAGACAAATGGGGGCCCCTTTATGAGCCGACAGTTATTCCGGGAAGGCCTGCCGAAAGAGATCCGTCTTTACTGCTTTCTTAAAAGCAGCAAGAGTGGTAGTAAGACGGATCTCATCCGGCAGGCCGCTCCAGAGTCTGGGAGCGGTTGCAGAGAAGGCCCTCTGGGAGGTTTGGGACAGCCTAGTTTTCCCCTACGAGACTTGAAATGTTACTTTAGGCTTAACGGATTGAAGTTTCTATAATAGATTTTTTATACAAAGTATTTCTGTTCTTATTTTTGTTCAGACTCCTTAGTTATATCCTGGTACCAACATTTGTATAATTCCCCCCATTTCTTTTCATATTGTTGAATTGTTTTTCTTGCGATATACATGGACAGTCTGTCCATGACCGCTAAATCGTTTAGTTTTACTTTCCATTCCTGTAAGGTAGGTATTTTGTCAGATTTCCAGTATCTTGCGTACACCAAATGTACCACCGTTATCATATATAATATTACACTTTTTTCCTCCTGACTTACTTGACATTAAAAAAAAGGAAAAGAAAATCTTGCATGAATAAAAAAGCCTTTGGTTGCTAGCACAAGGAGAACAGAGAGGAGACCAGTCTAGTTTCCCGTAGAAGGGAATTCCACTGGGAGGTCTTTCATCCATGTCCTCATAAGACAAGCCTGGGATGGTTGTGGTGGGAGCAAGAAAAAGCCCTCACCGTAGAATCTTAAATCTCTGGCAGTTGTTGTTTGTGTCCACTGGAATCTGGAGAGCATGTTTTTCTATATTATGTTTAAGCAATAGTATATTTTAATTGCAGTGTTTTATCTGTGATGGGTTTACAGCAATCTCTACCCATTCCAGTGTACTGAAAATATAACAGTGTTTTTCCATGACAGGTATTGCCCTCTTCCCAGGCAAAGCCGAACTCCTGACCTGCAAGCATCACTACTACGATTACATTCCACCTCTGGTAAACCCAGGTCAACCAGGAGAAATCAAATGCACGACACAGAGAGTTAACTACACAGCTCCATTTACTAATAAAACCAAGGTAATAAATTGCAAAAGGACTGAAATCTATTGCATTGTGTAGTTGAGGAGCCTTGTGAAATTTTCTTTGCTGTCTTTGTTCATTTGTTTCCTCCCCAAGCATCGTTTGGTGATATTTGAAACAATGTTGGAAGGTCACATAATGCTGGAAGCTCATTTGTGACAGTGATGTGGATTAGATTATGGTGAGCAATGTGCTTTGCTAATGGTGTGCATGATAGATATGCTTATTAATATGCACTTCATTAGAGTGAATGCATAATATTCAGTCTAACTATCTTAAGAAAGGATGCAAAGTCTATAATTTTGACTATAGTTAGTGCAGTAGCTTATTGGCTAGTATCTGTGCCAACACTTGGGCCTTTGCTTTTGCACTCTCACAGCATTAATGTCTGGATTACCACCATGGATCCCATGTTGGGAAACAGGCAGGATACTAAATACATAATACATGCATACATACATACATACATACATACAGTAAGGCCTTGGTATCTGCTGGGATTTGGTTCCAGAACACACACACATATAACCATGGATACCAAAATTAATGGATGCTCAAGTCCCATTATATACAGTGGCTTAGTAACATGGTATCACTTATGTACAACGGCAAAATCAAGGTTTGCTTTTCGGAATATTTTTTGTATTAATATTTTCAAACCGTGGTAGGTTGAATCCATGGATATGGAGAGCTGACTATAGGATGAGGTTTGATAATGGAGGTGTTCACATTAATCCCACATATGAATTCAAAGCACACATAAATGGTTTGTGGGGCTACACTGCCTTCTTCCCATCCCTGCCATACACCCTAGCTACCTCCCTGTAGTCCATTCTGTGTAACAGCTGTATGCATGTAAATTGGTGTGCATGTACGTCTTGCAGACTCTTTTGACCAGGGGTAGGCAACCTTTCCCCTTTAAGGGCCGAGGGACTTCAGCTCCCAGAAGCCTCAGCCATGTTGGCCAATAGTCCCATGTTGGCCAATAGCTCCTGGGATTCTGGGAGCTGAAGTCCTTCGGCCCTTAAAGGGGAAAGGTTGCCTACCCCTGCTTTTGACAAATGTGTGCACATTGTTGGCAGAAAACATGGTAGCTGTCACCATCATTATGTATATACTGTCCTGAGCTGGCTGCAATGCTCTGCCTAAGTGCATCAGAAACTGTCTGATGTGGAGTACTGTCAATTTTATTTCCTCAGTTTGCCAGGGACTTGTATCATATTTATGTGGTTGCTTCCCCCACCCCCCATTGCACCTTATAACTTGTAGACAGACACTGGTCCTTTGATGACCACTTTTGACCACAGTGTTCACTTTTAGGTCCAAAACACACTGCAGAAATAATCCAGTTTGCGACCGCTTTAACTGCCCTGACTCAGTGCTAGGGAATCCTGGGGATTGTAGTTTATTGTGGCACCATAGTTTTTTGACATAGGCAGCTAAATTTCTCACAAAGCTACAGTTCCCAGAATTCCATAGCATTGAGCCAGGGCAGTTAAAGCAGTCTCAAACTGGATTATTTCTGCAGTGTGTTTTGGACCTCAGAGACCTAGCCATGTTAGTCTGGAATATCAGTATGCAAAGGGATCTTGTAGCACCTTTGAGACTAACTGTGAGAAATAAGTTGTAGTATAAACTTTCTTTAAGTCTACTTTCTCACTTTGGTTAATCTGATAAATTCCAAGATACTTTCGGCTTGGAGTGTCTTCTGTTATTAAGGAAGCAATCAGGAGGTACACTTGTCCCTCCACATTTGCGGTTTTGACTTTTATGAATTTGATTATTCACGATTTTTTAAAAAATGTTTTCTCTAGGAATATCTTAAGTCCTCCAGTACAACTCTGTGGTCAATTTAACCAAAAGTCTCACTGAAGGACCTAGAGATTCCTAGAGAGAACACTCCAGTAGGCATTTGTAGCTCCTCCAGCGCAATTCTTGGGTCAAAGTCTGGCAGATGTTGACCAAAGAGTTGTACTGGAGGACCTAGAGATTCCTAGAGAGGTGTCCTCTCAGGTAAAAACATAGTGTTTTTATTATTTGCAGTTTTTCCGCTTTCACAGGGGTCCTGTGCCCCTAACCCCAGCAAATGTGGAGGGACGAGTGTACAGTCTTTTTACATTGTATTTAAGAGCAAGCACTAGCATGTGAATTTTTCTTTAAATGTTTTCTTTATTTCTGCAACTGACAGAGACATTTGGAGGCAGTGAGGCCTCATACTTAAAACACCAGAAAATTCCTTCATCCTGATCTGACACACATGTTGAAACAAGAGACAAAGATTTCCCTTTTGCTTGTCTGACTCTTCTTTCCATGTACTTTTTCTGTGCCTTGCACTTGTAGAAACATGCCATCGTTGTTGAAGGACCTCGGGATGTGAAGAAACGGGAACTGGTCTTTATGCAGTTCCACCTAAATGAGACAGACCAGGATTTCAGTGCAATAGACTACCTTCTTTTTAATTCATTCCAGGAGTTCCTCAGCAGGTACAGACCTACACATTATTTTTGTTACTTTCCTGCAAAGAATTGGGCCTGTTGTTATTATTGTTGTGTGCCTTCAAGTCATTTCTGACTTATGACGTCCCAAAATGAACCTGTGATGGAGGTTTTCTTGGCAAGTTTCTTCAAAGAGGGCCTGCCATTACCATCTTCTGAGGCTGAGAGCATGTGACTTGCCCAAGGTCACCCAGTGTGTTATAAATCATTTCTATATCCTCTGAAGAACTTCAGACCTTTTATTTCCAAATAAAATAAGAGGTAGTTATTGTTAAAATCATGACAGGGTGGCTTTTATATGAGGTATGTGTTTTAGATTATGTTTTTTAGTTTTTGTAGGTTTTAATCTTAATTTTATATTGTTTTAACTAGGTTATTTTAATTGTTTCTTTTTAAAATGTTTTTATAGTATTTTTATCTTATGAGCCACCTTAGGCCCTTTTTTGGGCATTAAAATAAAATAAATAAAATAAACTGTATCTTTTCATTTCACTGGTGTTTTTCAAAATAGTTCCCCCCAAAAGATGTAGGCTGGTATTCAGGATTGCAGTTACAGATGCATAGCCTAGAGAGTTGTGGATCTGTAACTGACCTATATTCAGTAAGGCTGTGTAATCTTATTGTAAACCTATGAAAATATCATCCCAGTCCACCTTAAGAGCTAGCAGCCTGATTGGGCTCTTATGGTGGGTTGGGAGGGATTTGAACCAGGAGGCACAACTTAGTTTATAGAATCATAGAGATGGAATCAGGGTGACCAGAAGTTCTCCTTTCCCTGGACATGTCCTACATTTCAGCCTTCTGTTCAGGAAGAATTTATTTTGAGCATACCTAACAAGCATGGAGTTATGTTTCTATTAGTATTTTTAGCATTGGTGTTGGAATGTCCTCCATTTTTCTTGAATGCCCTACATTTTGCAATGCCTTGTCCTCCTTTACGGTTGTGACATCTGGTTAGCCTGGTTGGAAGAGATCCCCAAGAGTCATCCAGTCCAACCCCTTGTCATGCAGAATCACACAAACAAAGCACTCTTGACAGCTGGCCATTGAGCCATTGTTTAAGAACAGCATCTGGTCACCACTCTGATCTCCCTGCTGCTAATGTGTCATTTAAATATGTCTCCTGTGCACATTTTCAGAGGCCCCTGTATAACATACAGGGACTGAAATCTAGGGAGGACCCATGCTTCAGTGAGGCTGGTCCTAATTTTATATACATGCACTTCCACCCTCAGTATAAGCCAGCCTTGTATATTTAGATTGCAGGTGCATGTATATGATTTATTTATTTAATCTATTTATTTAATCTACTTAATTATTTAATCCTGATTTCAGCCATGTAAGCCCGCTGGTGACCTTGGGCAAGTCACACTCTCTCTCAGACTTGAAGGATGGCTATGGAAAATTCCCTCTGAAAAAAACTTGCCAAGAAAACCCCATGATAGGGACATGTTAGGGTGGCCATAAGTTGGAAGCGACTTGAAGGCACACAACAGCTTTTCTCCTTGTCCAGGATCCAAGGCAGCTCATAAGTGATTAAAAACAGGGGCTCGCATTCAATGTTGCTGTTATGGATTCATAACCTAGAGTTATAGATCTGTAACTGCTCTATATTAGTAAGACTAAGTATTCTTACCATTGTAGTATGTAAATTCTCCCTTAATAGCCAGTAGCCACGTCAGGCAAAGGAGGTCTGTTTAGCTGTCAGTCAGGGTGCAGAGAGGATGACATTTCCAGCAAGGCTGTGACAATCAGAAGCAGGACTCCTGCTGCAATTCCTCGTTGCAGACTTGCTCGCTGGTGGGAGGTTGTGGAAGTGTCCTCCTCCTCCTCACTCCGTTACCAGATGCTGCTGTTGGCTCATCAGGTGGGTTTTGTGGGTCAGTTCAGGTTATATTACTTAGTTAACACATACATAATTAAGTAGATGATGTAGAGTATCAGTGTGGATTCCAGTTCTAAATATTTGGGGCTGGTTGTGGTTCTCTAGCTAGAAAGAAACATTCTGCATAATTCAGGGATTTATTGTTGTTGTGTGCCTCCAAGTCCTTTCTGAGTTACAGCAAACCTATCAGGGTTTTCTTGGCAAGATTTGTTCAGAGTGGGATATGCCTTTGCCTTCCTCTGAGGCCGAGAGAGTGTAACTTGCCCATGTTACCCAGTGGTTCATGACCAAGCCAGAATTCGAACCCTGATCTCCAGAGTCACAGTCAAACCAGTACGCCACACTGGCTCTCTTCTCATATCTTTAGTATGGGTCTAATCATATTGACCTATCTTATCACGGCTGTTGTGAAGATTGTATCAGAATAGTAAGGTGGCTGGAACATCCAAATGAACTACATAAATGCAAAATATTATTAAACAGGGAATCTTACAGCAATATCCATTACCAAGACAGCAGGTTTAAACACCAATAACTCTGCTTTCTATTTCCCCCCCCCCCCAAAAAAAAAGTATTTGTAGCAAAAGGTTGTGACTTCTTTTCCCAAAGTAACCCTACCTCTTCCTGCTACAGTCCTGACAAATCAGAATTCATGAAGGTGTGCGAGAGTTCCTACTCCAGCTGGAAGTTCTCTGGGGGTTTCCGAACCTGGGTCAAGATGTCTTTGGTGAAAACCAAAGAAGAAGACAGCAGGGAGACGGTTGAATTCAGACAGGAGGTAATTTATTATTATTATTATTATTATTATTATTATTATTATTATTATTATTATTATTATTATTATTTTAGAAGGCTTTCTGACTTCAGTAGGCAACCAAGCACAGAGGAGACTGCTAGGGAAACTGTTACTGTCATGTCACCCAGGGCTTGCTACACAATGAAATCTGAACCTGTTATCACACCTTTGCTAAGTGTTGAAGCCTTATTGGAATGGCAGAGACTTCGCCATATCATTTGTGCTGTCTGCACCATCTTCCTAGAATCATAGAGTTAGAAGAGACCCCAAGGGCCATCCAGTCCATCTCCCTAACATACAAGGACACACAATTAAAGCACTCCCAACAGATGACCATCCAGCCTGTTTAAAAACCTCCAAAGATGGAAACCACCACACTCCAAAGCAGCATATTCCACTGTCGAACAGCTCTTACAGTCAGGAGGTCCTTCCTAATGTTTAAGTAGAATCTCTTTTGCATTGCTTAAATCCACTGCTCCATGTCCTAATCTCTGGAGCAGCAGAAAATAAGCTTGCTCCATCTTCATATATTTAAACATGGCTACCATTGTCGCCTCTTACCTTTCTCTTAGGCAAAACATACCCAGCTCCCTAAGCTGTTCCTCATAGGGCATGGTTTCCTCAGCCTCATTCCCCATTTTCCCAAGCAGTAAAATTCTTAGAAGGTTTCTTTTGGATAAGAGTTGAGCACTCAGGATTCCTGTTGTCTTTGTAAAGTTTGTTTATTTATAAATGCACAGGCAGAGCAAATTAGATGCAAGCAGATTCTTAAAGCATGCAGCATGTGCACTGATCCCGTACTGAATTCCCTAAAGCAATGATTTACTCCCAGTTTGAGTCAACGCTGCCTAGAATTCAGTAGTAATAATAAAACTCTTGTAGGAGTTTCCCTTCCTGGCCTGTGAAAAGTGACTGACAGCAAAAGAAGTTTTTATTTAAAGCAGCAGCTGCCTCAAAACAAAAAGATGGCAAATCTTGAGTAACAAACAAAGCTTTTATACCTTTAGGAACCTTATCTTCTCTACAGTTGATTGGCCTAAAAAATGCTGCATAGGCAGAATAAGAAAAGCGGTGAAGCAGCTGCCTTATTTTTTCACACACACACCTCTTGCTGGTGTTCGCATGAGTAAGCTCCTACAAGGCATTTGTTTTTTAGTACATTTCAGAGTGTAACTTCTTACCACTTTACTGCATTCCAAAGAACTCCATGGCAGAGTTCCCAGAATAGACAATAGACAGCATTTGAGGAATATAATCATAGCTTATCAGGCACAACAAACTATTAAGTCACAAGATGCTTGGCAGGTTTAAATTGTTGTTGTTGTTGATACTGATTTATTTTCTCAGTCCGGAAATCAAGGTTGCTTGGAAAGGTTAAAACAGGTTCATTTAAAAAATCATGTCATATAAAGTTAAATAATGCAATACCTACCTTAAACAAAATATCACCTGCTGGCTTTGCAGTTATTTATGTGATTGAATGTAGTCATTCAAGGTGCCATCTGCAGTATGTAGGCAAAACTACCACTCACCTGCATGGATGCTTCAGGAAGCATAAGTCTGCAATCCTGACCAGGAAGCTAGAACAACCGGTGGCCAAACAATTTCAGCTCTTAACATCACAGCTTCTCTGATTTGTCCTAGTTTGGTATTGATGTGTCTTCTCCTTCATGCATTTTGAGCAAAAAGGGAAAAATTCTGGATCTGTAAAAACTTTAATACCACGTGACTCATCTTAGAGGATAATACCATCATGCAGTAAAGGATGCTGGAAACAAGAGTGTTCTAAACTGCCGCCTTGTATGTAACTCAGCTTCCTTTTTAGCAGCTGAAGAAGGCAGAAGCAGAAACGTTTTGCTGTTAACAAGGAGCAAAAGGCACATCGATATCGAACTAGGACAAATCAGAGAAGCTGTGATGTTCAGAGTTGAAATTGTCTGGTTCCTGGTTGTTCTAGCTTCCTGGTCAGGATTGCAGGCTTATGGTTCTAGAAGCATGCATGCAGGTGTGTGGTAGCTTTGCCCATATATTGCAGATGGCATCCTGCAATTATTATTTTTTTTTTTTGTGTGTGTATAATAATTAACTGCATCTTTCTGGGATCCAGGACAAACATGAGAGAAGTGCTGTTGGTCTGCTTTTTAATCACCTATAAAAGTTAAAAAATATAATGAAACTATCAACAGAATTAAAAGCATTTGATAGCATGACCATTAAAAACAAAACAATGGTATATTCTGAAAGGCCCTTTCTCCTGAACAGTCAACCCTCAGATGTCTGCCAAAACAAAAAGTCTTCACCTACCTGCAGAAAGCAAGCAAGGAGAGAGCTAGCTGAAGCTCTCTAGGAAGGGAGTTTTAGAGTCTGGGAGCAGCCACCAAGAAGGCCTTCTCCCATGTTCTGATCAGATGTACTTTGTGGGGGTAGCGGGACAGAGAGAAAGGTCTCCATAGAAGATCTCATTATACAGGCAGGCTTAGATGGGAGAATACAAGCCACTTAGGACTTTACAGTCAAACCACTATCTCACTGAAGTCTGTTCCTTTTTAGTGGAGCATCTGTAGTCAAAATTCATTTAGTTAAAATCCATTTAAGCACATATACGCTTCATTTATACATAAATTTAACATTAATCATTTAGGAGTGCAGTGATTTCTTTGTTAATAATGAGTGAGGGGAATCTGAATAAATTTAAAAGTATGGTATTTAACAATGTTTAATTTCAACTAATTTAAATCTAGCTTAGATATCTGTAGCTAATTTTTAAGTTTTATAATTTTTCTAAAATTCACTGTAAAAAACAACAAAAAATTTGAGCTTCAAGCACTTGATCAACCAGAAAAGTTGTCCCCCAGTGGTTTCCAACCCTGTTGTAAATCTTGCTTTTTCCTGATGGGGGAAAAATGGAAAGAGGAGGAAGATAGAAGTTTTGACTCCATGTTCCTGCAAGAAAAGGATCATGGTAAGCTACCCTGTCTGTCTGTAAAAATTGAGATACTTGGCTGCTGAAAATCCTTTAAAATTCTACAGATAATTAAGTCAGAAGTTGAAACTCAGCTGGATAGTTTAAGAGACATAAAAGCAAATATGTCATGGGGAAACAGCATGAGAACCCCCAGCCACCATTGATCTACAACAGGGCATTGCCTCGATTAGTATCTTTTTTAAAAAGTCACAAAGGGTGTGCAAGCTTTTTTGAGTTCTCGAGAATCAGGCTAGATCAGTAAGTAGTTCTTAGCCTCTGGGCTTGCAATTGCTCATCATAGCCACATTGGCAGGCGTGTCTGGGAGTTGAATTCCAAAACATCTGGAGGGCCAAAACTTGAGAATTCCTGGAGTGGATGGCATAAATGAGCCAGATGTGACCACAGAGTTTGCGCCTGACATTCCAGTTTCAAGATCAAGATCAAGATTGCAGACAATATATGAGTCACTGGTTGTATTGCAATGTGTTTTTTCAGAAATTAGTTATCTGAGGGTGACATGATTGTAATAGGTTAAAAAAACCCCACAAACCCTTTCTCTCTTTCCCCTATTGTCAGATCAGTGTGGTCAACTACATTGAACGGAGGATGAAAGCAGAAGGTGACCAGTTGTTTTTTGTGGTCTTTGAATGGAAAGATCCTTTTATTCAAGAAGTTCAGGATGTGAGTAAATGCTGATAATTTTTATACTTTTCTTTCAGGCCAAATGAAACTATCACAGGTTATTTTTTTCTGGGTAGTGATACAGGGATGGAAAAGAAATGGCCTAGATCCTGCATCATCAGATGGCACTACATCATCATAGGTATACCAGTGCAACTTTAGATGCATCAGTTTATATGTAAATCCCACTGAGTTCAGGGAGACTTGGGTGTGCAGATGGGCAGCTCTGGGCTGCCCCAGGAAGCAGTAGATCGGGGCCGCGGCTACCCCATGCCACGACCCCGATCCTCCCTATTGCTGCCCCGAAAAGAGTGGCAAAATGCCACTCCTTTTAGGGGCGGCAAAAGGCCCTAAGAGCCGGCATGCAGCTCTTCCTCGCCCTTTCCAGCGCAGCGCATCAGAACGCTGCACTAGAAGGGCATCAGGACAGGGTCGGCGTGGGGTTGAGGCAGCCAGTGTGCGGCTGCCCCACCCCAACTGTGCCTCCAGGCCGGCCCTTTGGGCCAGTCTGCAGAGGCCCTTACATGGGAGCAAGTCTATATGTCAGCGGTCCCCAAACTACGGCCTGCAGGCCAGACCTGGCCCGTCGAGGCCTTTTAACCGGCCCGTGGCCGGTCCTACTGCTGCTGCCGCCGCCGCCACCACTTGCGCGCAATTCAAGCACCATTTTGTTTTAAAATGGCGTCTGGAGTCGTGCGCATGCGCCTGGCATCGCGTGCGCATGCGCACGACTCAGGGTGCCATTTTAGAACACAAAATGGCGCCTGGCATCACGCGTGCATGCACACGACTTGGTGCCATTTTGTGTTTCAAAAAAACACAAAATGGCACCGGAGTCGTGTGCATGTTGTTGTTTTTTAACCGGCCCGCGGCTGTTCTGGGGGACATCGAACCAGCCCCCGGACCCCTGCTATTCATGATTAGTCTAAGAGTATACGTTTAAAGAGGATAGATTCCCTATTGGTAGCAGAGGACAATTTCTTTCCAGACATGGCATGATTGTGTGAGGACATGAATAATCCTGGAGCACAATTTTTCTCTTCTTGGTTTTGGGGACAGCTCTAAAGATACCACAGAGCCGTAACACACTGAAACTATGAACCAAAGAATACTCAAAACATTTTGCAATGAAGGTCAACGAGTACTCTTATAGTGAACTGTTTAAAGCATAAGTTTATTTTCCCCCCATAGATTGTTACTGCAAATCCTTGGAACATGATCGCTCTTCTATGTGGCATTTTCCTGGCTTTGTTTAAAGCAGCAGATTTTGCAAAACTCAGTGTGAAGTGGATGATAAAAATACGAAAACGGCACCTCAAGAGGAGAACTCAAGTCTTGAACCATATAAGCTGAGGACCAAGTGCTAATGAGTTTTTTATTACACTGGAGAATACAAATAATGTAAGATTAAAGCAATACAGCAGTTGCACAGGGGAGAAAACAGCTGACAGAAAGACTGCTTGCTTTGATGAAATCTAAATGAACCTGACGATAGTAGGGAAACCTTGAAAGAATAGTTAACCTCTTTAACAAAACTCACAATCAGTGTGGACGGACAGAGCCTTTGTTTCATAGTGATGCAGAACTAGTCTTTTTAACACATCTGTTGCAGTTAAAATGAGTTATCACATTAATAGACTAGAGCAAGAATGAATTTAGTAAATCCTGTTCTGCACCCAAGGCACAGGATCTCTAGTACATTATCTGAAGAAAACAACCCTGCTAAAGGAAAGAGACAAGGAGTCTTTTTTCAGTCCAAGAAGTTCACTCAGTTTCAGAGAAGTTCTTGAGGACCACATCCCAGTGGGAAGAGGGCAAAGCCAGAAGAGGGATGAAAAAAATAGCAGCATATTTTATCTTAGCCTTTGAAGAGGCATTTCAGTCTTTTAGAACAGAAAAAGTAAATGCAAAAGTTAGGAAGCCAGTAAAGGATAGTATCATATGGAAGGAAGCATAGTCATCGGGCATAAGGCCAGAGGATCAGATTGAGGGACTAGAAGATCCAATAGAATCTCAATACAGGTTAGGTTCCTCTCCGCTTCCCTGAAGGGATACTAGCCTCAACATATGCTGTCTATAAAAGGGAAGAGTTTTGTGTCAGATTAATAACTGAACCCATTCAGTTTTTAGGTAGCCTTTTATAAAAACGTTTCAAGTATTGCTCTGGCAAACACACTCCAAGGGGTAAAAGTAAATTAGGATTACACATCTGCAGGTGTGTACTGGCTGCACACGGATTCATGGTGTTGCAGATTAATTTAAATCAACATCAGTGGGTTCATGGCATCCAGTACCAGATTCATTATTCCATATTTGTACCTGCAGTACAGCATTCTTTTAGTAACTATGTAATTAATTAAAGAATATGGTGAACCTATAAATATGAAAATGACCCATGTATAAAAGCCAGACTACCGAAAACATGGGATTTTTATCAAGTGTTCTTATTTGATGAAAAGGTATTTAACTGCATTGAATGTTTTTGAATAAAATTATATCTGTGAGTTATATAATTCACTTCTTAAACATATTTGTATTAGTCTGCTAAATGAGAAAGGTCTTCCAACTTTCAGGTTCCTGCCTGCAAGAAAACAGGGCAATCTAGCTCTGTTAAACCAAATGGGAATCCTGTCAAGATGACAGAAATGATACTGCATTCTTAAATACTAATAAATATTAGAGCAGTAGACCCACTCGCTCCAGTTTGGTTTTAAAACATAACAGTCCATTCAAATCCTAATACAGAAGTATTTCGCATCTCACCAATTATGTATCAATGTGTGTAGGGTGCTGCAATAAGCAACTGTAGACAGGCATCATTCTGAAGGTCAATTCCTTAATGGGGAGGCAGCCTAATCCTATGCAAAGTTAAGCATAATTTAGCCTACCGACTTCAATAGGTGCAGTAGTCACCTAAGCACAGTATGGCTTCTGTGGTGAAACAGAAGTTGCCATAACATATTTGAAATAGTCCCTCTTGATTCTAAGTTCATAGAGAACTGGACTTTCTGGTATGTTATTCGGAATAGATGGATCAGTTGACTACATTTGTTTGAACATTTGTAGAAGCAAAATGCTACCAGGAACCCTCTCCCATTTGCCCTGTTGCACCAAATGGCTGCCTTTCCACCTTCCTTGCATCAGTAATGCTATCGGCACACCCACTACGAGACCCCCTTCATGGGCTGCAGATCTCTTTCCAGCATGCAGATTGGAATGGGAACAGGAGGAAAGCCTATTCCTCAGTTGCCTCCTTCACAAACAACCAGAAACTCCTCCCCACTTAGTAAAAAAATAATCCCAGTCCAAAAGCAGCCCCCAGTCATTGAACAGATTTGTTGCTGGCAAACAACTGGGGTCCCCCCCACCCACCCCTGCACACCATTCACTGGATCCTGAACTCACTTGCAGCAGCCCTGACTGGGCAATCCCATTGTGCATGTGGAGATTTAGCTGCATGATACTGGTGTCCTGGTGGTACAGTGGTTAAATGCATGTAGTGCAGCCACAAGGTTGTGAGTTCGATCCTGCAGGGCTCCAGGGTTGACTCAGCCTTGCATCCTTCCGTAGGCCGCTAAAATGAGTACCCAGCTTGTCAAGGACAATTAGCTTACACATTGTAAACCGCCTAGGGAGTGCTTAAGTGCACTGATAAGTGGTATAGAAAGGTACTTGCTATCAATCATTGTTCTCCCCTACATACAATGGCCCATCAATAGATCCAGTTATCTAATACCATTTTACTTGCAAAGTCCTTGTGCTCTCAGTTTGATAGCTGGTTTAGCTCTGTAGTTATGGTTTCAAAACTTTCTAAGTGCTGCATTCAACTGAATATACTGCTTGAAAGCCACACTCATCATGCCCCAGTATAACCACTTGTTTACTCAGCATGCTTAAGCTACAATGATGGTAATATACAGCACTAATTACAAACATAAAGTCTTTATTGTATGCAGCTCAATCCCTCAGTCTTTCAATACAAAACCATTTTCCACACATTTGCAATAGAGACTGGAATGGTACTCTGATAGAAAGATCTGCAAAAAACACCCGACCTGATCAAGTAAAAACAGACAAAACTTACGCCAACTTTTGCCATGTTAAATACAATGCATTTTCATTAAAACAAAACAAGGAACTGTATTGTTGAAAAGATGTTTTGATACCTGAATAAAATTGGACAGCCCAGGGTTTTAATGAACAGTTGGACTATCTTATGGAGTCCAGAACAAAGCAAAAATTGCCAGGCTTAACACAAATTCTTGATAGGTTCCAGTCCTCTGTTACAGAACTGCAAACAGGACATATGTGGGCAACAAGGCAATCCTTGAGTCAAAGCTGATGATTCCCAATATTTTAATTGCACTCACCTTTCTCTTTTTTAACCTTTCAGCTTTTTCAAACCATGAACCCTATACCCTCCTACACATATATACCACTGCTCAAAGGGCAGAGCTGTTAATATTCCTACAGCTGTTCCTGCTGCAATTTGCATACTAAGGGGTGAAATGCAGCAAGGAGCCTTTTGTTGAGTGATCCCCCTACACAATGTAGAATGCTGATCTTCCACGTCCTGAATATCACCAGGAGCCTAGTCAAGTAGATAAGGCACCTGGATGCAGATATTCAGCCATCAGTTTATGTGTGTGAGAGAGAGGTTGCAAGCATAGTGATGGAGATGTGGAAGAAGGAGTAAGGCCAACAGGCTCACCTCCATACCAACAGTAATCATTTCACTGAGATAGTTGAGAACGCCAGAAGAGGGATGCACACTCTGCTTTCTGAGAACTCTGTACAGCAAAAGCTTTAAAGTCTGTAGTGAGCAAATGGGAGATCATCTCATCCAGATACAATTACAACCCAATCCAATGTATGTTAACTCAGAAGCAAACCCCTCTAATTTTTAATGAGGCCCACTCACATAGTGGCAGGCATAGAATTACAGCCTCCATTTCATTTGAGAAAACACACTGAAGTTAGTCTCTTTCAGAATCTTAGCCAAAGCTTGCAGTAATGTGAAAAGCACATGGGGAAAACGCAAATAGTTGACTTCTATGCCTATGTGCAACACAATCAAAAGAAAAAAATTCAAGTCATAATTTTCACCACTCCCATAATTAAATCACACATATCATGGATGATAGAATCGTGTCTGTGAAATGTCAGAAGTGACAATATAGCAATGATTAGAGACAAATTTACAGTATGCTGTGGTAAATAATGTCACATTCAATTATTGTATTTCAGTTCAAAAAAAAATCATTTACATTTGCCAGAGGAAAAAAATGGCCATTTCAAATATACTGATGAGGTTTCTCTTTTGCATTTTTTACATATTTAAAAAACCCTTGTATATAAAAGGTATGCCTCACAAAGAGAGGCTGTCACTCTCATTTGGCACTTTTTCATTTGGTGCATTGGTAATGGAAGATGTATTACTCAGTGGGTCAGACAGAGCTTTTGTTAATTTTAATTCTTCCAGCTTCTTCCACAGTTCTTCACGTTCTAGCTCCTTCTTTTTCTCTCTACAAGGAAGCAAAACACTTAATTGAGCAATTCTTTGGACACCATGAACCAAACCTAGTTTGATAAAACAGGAACAAATTTCATAAAAGAGAAGCATTAGAAATGCTTAATGTCTTGGATATTAATGGGCTTCTGTTCTCTAGCAATCAATGCCGAAAGAGTACTAGCTGTCTTATTCAATATGAGGAAGTTTCTTTATGTTTAAGAAAGAGCAATTCCAAAGATAGTAGGGCAAGCAAGATTGTAACTAAAGCTTTATCTGAATAACCCAAACCTGCACTTGTACTGCTATTAGATGGAAGACTCAAATATTTTCTAAAGGGGGGAGGGGGCAGAGGGAGTTTACTTTTATAGTGCAGAAAGCATCCTTTTGCCTTTAGCTGATATCCTTGTTACATGAGTAAACATATAAATATGTGCCCAACTAATATAGAAATACTGGGTGGGGGAAGGTTGTACTGCAGTGCAGTGCAACTCTATTCCAGACAAATAAGCTCAGTGACAAAGACAGAAAATAAAGTAAGTAAGATTAGTACAGGGGGCCCTTGGTATCTGCTGAGATTTGGTTGTAGGACCCCTTGTGAATACCAAAATCTGTGGATGTTGAAGCCCCATTATATACAATGGCATAGTAAAATGGTGTCCCTTATATAAGACAAAATCAAGGTGTGCTTTTTGGAATTATTTTTACTGAGTATTTTCAACCCATTGATGGTTGCATTCAAGGATGCTGAATCCATGGATACATAGGGATGACTGTATTAACCCCACAAACAGCCATCTGGTTATTTCCAACAGAAGTGTCAGAGTCAGAGGCAGACAGAGGTAGGGAATCATACTTTACTAATTAAGGAGCAGAGGGAGTGAAACATGGCTGGGAGGGAACACATAGTAAGCCCTTGAGTTTTGATTGCATGGAATGAACTACATGAGAAGCAGAATGAATAAATTGAGTGATTTTAGGTGACAAGGGAGAAAATAACCTCAAAAGTGAGTATATTCACCATGTTTCAGAGTAAGGAACACAGAGACCTCATTATCTGTTTGGTGGCAATTACAAACTACCTTATACGTTTTTGGCCATGAATTCCCAGGTGCCTAAAGATGTTGCAGTCTTCAGTCCCACCTAGTCCAGGCCCATGTACAGGCCAACCTAAGGTGGACAGACCTACTCATAGGCTTCTAGGCAACAATGAGGAAAGTGACAATAGCTAGGTCACTATTATAGATCTCCTGAGTCCAACAATTTTGTTTGCAAGTGGTGGAATCCTTAGGTGGAAGTGATCATATTCTCCTGGAGTTTCTTATAAAGTGGAAAGGAAAAGCCAGACATAGTCAGACACGCATTCTAGACTTTAGGAGAGCTGATTTCAATAAGCTTAGGGAAATACTGGGGGTAGTCCCATCGTCAGGAATACTAAAAGAGAAGAGAGCTCAGGATGAATGGGAGTTTCTCAAAAAGGAGATACTGAAGGCACAATTTAAAACAGTTCCAGTGGTGAGGAAGAATGGGAGGTGTCTCAAGAAACCAGGATGGATGACTAATGAAGTTTCAACTGAACTAAGTTTTAAACGGAACATGTATAAGAAATGGAAAAAAGGGGAAATCACCAAAGAGGAATTCAAATAAATAGCGAGCACATGTAGGGATAAAGTCAGAAAAGCTAAAGCGCAAAATGAGCACAGGTTTGCTAGAGAGGTTAAGAACAACAAAAAAGGGCTTTTTTGGATATGTCCGTAGCAAAAGGAAGAAGAAGGAAATGGTAGGGCCACTGCGCAGAGAAGATGGCAAAATGCTAACGGGACAGAGAAAAGGCAGAACTACTCAACACCTTCTTTGCCTCAGTCTTCTCAGAAAAAGAAAAGGGTGCTCAACCTGAGGAAAATGGAGCAGAGGATACAATAGGGGAAATGCAGCACAGAATAAATAAAGAGGTAGTACAGGAATACCTGGTTAATCTAAATCAGGGGTCGGCAACCTACAGCCCCCGGGCCGGTTCCGGCCCAGGACGCTGGACTTACCGGCCCAGGCGGACCCCTGCCGCCACCGCCGCGGTGCCTCCACCGCCCGTTTTCGTCAGCGCGCGACCGCACATGCTGTGGCCGACATTTTGTTCACCAAAATGGCGGCAACGACGCATTTGCGCATGCGCAGGATTTGCGCATGCGCAAACGCGTCGCGGCCGGCATTTTGTTCTCCAAAATGGTGGCCGCGACGTGTTTGCGCATGCGCAAATCCTGCACATGCGCGAACGCGTCGCGGCAGGCATTTTGGTGAACAAAATGCCAGCCACAGCGTGCGCTGTCGCGCGCCGACAGTACCAAGCGTCAGCAGCTGCGGAGGCGGCGGCTATGGAGGCGGCAGAGGCAGAGGCTGCGGAGGCAGAGGCGGCGGCAGGGGTCCGCCTGGGCTGGTAAGTCCGGGGACCCTCGATGGCGATGGGCTTCCAGGAGGCCCATCGCCACCGAGGGAAGCCTCCCTGGGGGACCCTTGGTTGCGACAGGCTTCCAGGAGGCCCGTCGCTGCCAAGGGAAGCGTCCCCACGCGCACCCTCCACCGACGCGCGCGACCCCCCCGTACATGCAGCTGCCACCACGCCATGCACAGCGGCGGCATGTGCGGGGTTTGCGCGCGTCAGTGGAGGGTCCCAACAACTATAATCCAGTTAGTCTGACATCAATATCAGGAAAGATTCTAGAGCAGATCATTAAACAAAGTCTGTGAACATTTAGAAGGGAATGCCATAATTACAAAAAGTAAACATGGGTTTCAGAGAAACAAGTCATGCCAGACAAATCTGCTCTTTTTTTGATTGAATTACCAGCTTGATAGATGAAGGGAATGCTGTAGATATAGCATATCTTGATTTCAGTAAGGCCTCTGACAAGGTTCCCCATGACATTCTGGCAAACAAGCTAGTAAAATGTGGGCTAGACAAGGTAACTGTTACATGGATTTGTAACTGGTTGACCATTCAAACCCAAAGGATGCACAACAATGGCTCCTCTTCATCCTGGAGAGAAATGACCAGTGGGGTGCCACACGGTTCTGTCCTGGTCCCAGTGCTATTCAACACGTTTATCAATGCCTTGGATGAAAGAATAGGGGACATACATATCAAATCTGCAGATGACACTAATTAGGAGGATTAGCTAATACCCCAGAGGACAGGTTGAAAATTCAAAAAGACCTTAATAGATTAGAAAGCTGGGCCAAAGCCAACAAAATGAATTTCAACACAGAGAAATGTAAGATACTGCACTTAGGGTGGAAAAATGAAATGCACAGATATAAGATGGGGGACACCTGGCTTAACGCAACTAGGTGTGAAAAGGATCTAGGAATCCTAGTAGACTCCAAGTTGAACATGAGTCAACAGTATAATGTGGCAGCTAAAAAGGCCAATGCGAATTTAGACTCCATCAATATAAGTATAGTGTCTAGATCAAGGGAAGGCCCTACCTGGAACACTGTATCCAGTTCTGGGCACCACAATTCAAAAAGGATGTTGAAAAGCTGGAGTGTGTCCACAGGAGAGTGACTAAAATGGTGAAGGGTCTGGAAACCATGCCCTATGAGGAACAACTTAGGGAACTGGATATGTTTAGCCTGGAGAAGAGATGGTTAAGAGGGGATATGATAGCCCTCTTTAAATATTTGAAGGGATGTCATATTGAGGATGGAGCAAGCTTGTTTTCTGCTACTCCAGAGAACAGGACCTGGAGCAATGGATGCAAGCTACAGGAAAAGAGATTCCATCTCAACATTAGGAGCAACTTCCTGACAGTAAGAGTTGTTCGAAAGTGGAGCACACTCCCTCAGAGTGTGGTGGAGTCTCTTTCTTTGGAGGTTAAACAGAGGCTGGATGGCCATCTGTCGGGGTGCTTTGATTGTGGGTTCCTGCATGGCAGGGGGTTGGACTGGATGGCCCTTGTGATCTCTTCCAACTCTATGATTCTATTATATATTATTTTTATGTTATCTATTACATTTTTTGGAATAACAAGGACTTTCTTTGGAACTTGACTAATCTGAGGGAAATGCTTTCTTTCTTCAAGCAAAGCAAAACAGAGGGAAATAAAGGATGATAAATGAAGGGGCAAGAAAAGGAAGGTAGATGAGAGTATTGGCCTGTGGCTGAGCTTAGTGTGAAAAGGTGGCTAAAAGCCATAATGGATGCTTCACACAGGGTAAAGCACAGGGACTACAAGGCTGTGGGTTTGTCTGGGCAAAACAAAGCAGAAAGGTGGTTCAAGCAAGAAAAAGGTCTGGTTTGAGAAATGTCGACTATGTAACAGAATGGGGATGTGCTGTAATAGAGCATGAGGAATTGGTTCTGCCCAAGTAAACCACAACCAATTCTTGGAGCTGAAAGACAGGGAGCCCCATATTGAGTTCCACAGTGAAGGGACAGGTACACATTAAGTACCTGAACTCAATGGCAGTTATAGACTTCAAAGGGGCAATGGCTTGGAACAAATCGAGGATGGGCTACAATAATTAGCTTGGTGCTAGTGAATGGAAAATCAGAAATTCATGTGTAATCATATTAACCCAGAAACCAAAACAGAAAAGGGGCTGCATAAATATGTTAGCATATTGGACAGATCGTCTGTACATATGGAACATAGGCTCTTCCAAAATCAGAACTATTTCACTCCTTCCTGAACAGTTTTACAATATTAATTGTTGACCAAAGCATTTCTTACTCAGGATATCCATCTGGCAGCTTACAGCCACAGACATCACACAGACACTCCCAACATCTACTAAAAAGGAAGGGGCAGTGACTCACACGCTGCTCTTGGCCTAGCCCAACAGCTGCACATGAAGCACGGTTTCTAAGCTGGTAGGGTATTAGCAAATTGAAGGATGCCTCTAGGGTATCTTTCCACTGCAGTGCTGGGAAGGAAGCCTGATATTGGCACAAGCCCAGTTAAAGCCAGCTCAGCTGTCAGGTTTTCAATCCAGTGCTCTTCTCAATGCTAATGTAGAAGATGCCTAAGAGGCACATTGTTCCCTTTAATGCTGAGAGCAGTTTTTCTTTGCAGAGGTGGGCGGGGTGGGGATATAAATGATAGGGTCATGGCTGGAGCGTCCAGCCTCCAGCCACCTTGATTGGAGAACAGCCATCCCTTTCTGCTAAGGAAGCTGTAAATTCCTTGTGCAGATAAACACTATTTATATTAACATTTTATACCACTTTTCTGCTGAAAACGCTGACTTAGTTGGAAATAAAGAAAGACAAATCACATTCCAAATATTAAATATACAGATAAGCTAGATAAACTAAGGGCCTTTGCAGACTGCTAGAAATAGTGCAAATTGAGTCCACTTCAACTGCCCTGGCTCAGTGCTAGGGTATCATGGGAATTGTATTTTTTTCTGAGACATTGAGCTTTCTCTATCAGAGAGCTCTGGTGCCACAATAAACTACAGTTCCCATGATTCCCTAGCACTGAGTCAGGGCAGTTAAAGTGGACTCAATTTGCACCATTTCTGGCAGTCTGCAAAGGCCCTAACTGAGAACAACATGCTTTTTTAAAAAAAAAATTACAAAGCAAAGCCTCAATAGACAAAACGTTTTTTAATAAAGTTTACAGAGTGAAGAATCACCCCAAAATTGCCACTTTCCCCTTTCTTTTGTTAAAAAAATTAGGGGCTCTGTTGGGCTTCAGGGGCTGGGATTCCTAGGGTTACATAAAGCCTGCATGCTGTATTTGCCCACCCCTGGCCCACAAGCCTCTGGAAGTTCGGATAGGACAAATAGCAGCAAATACTGCATTTAAAGCATTTAAAGACTTCTGCAGACTGAGCAAGGAAGACAAGTTTAAGAAAAGCTTGTTGAACGAAATGGTTCTGAAAGATATTACAGAGAGAGAAGGAGGGAGGGAGGGGAGCTTTTTCAGAAGGTTCTGATTGGTCTGTTTAGAGCCACAGAGACTATAAAGAACACCTTAACAGTTCTCCCATAATGTCACCTTAGAATTCATATGGTGCTTTCAGGTACATTCTCTTCAATCAAAATGAGAATAAGGCAAATACCTTTGTCTTTCTGCTTTATAAGAGCTTGTGAGTTCATCAAACAGTTTTCCATTCATCTCCATAAGTGTTTTCAGCACATTATATACTAATGCTACAATGGTCCTAGAACAAAAGGGAAAGTACCATACTTTAAATTCAGGGAAAACTGTTCTGTACCAACATCTGTTTTACCTGTCTGGCTTTTTTTATTTTCATAAAGTGAAAAAAGCAATGCAATTTGAGTGAGCTTTAGAACATATGCTTCTTCTTGAAGATATGGAATTTGGGAACTTTTAACTTGTGCATGGGGGATATTTCTTATTAATCAGGCTTTAAAGCAATAGGGTGCCTCCATCTAATCTAAATGAATCAGTGTTTGTTACTGCAACAGTAAATAGCTTGATAGGTTATAGGCTATAAGAAGTTAATGCAAATGAAAGGCAACTGTTAAAACAACATCAAAATAAGGAAATGTTGTATGCCTAATAAAGGTGAATGGACGAATGAATAAGGAAAGGCATTTTATTTACAAGTTTATGAACTAAAGTGTTGCTCTAATACAAATTGCAAATGCCAAAGGGTTGGCATTTATACTGGCCTGTATCCTAAAACACAAGTCTACTTAAAATTATAAAGAATCATGACAATATTTTGCTCCCTAAACAGAGAGATTTGTTTACAACTTTCAAATAAGAAAACTGTTAACAAAATTATCTCCCAATTATTTTGGCTATCTGTAATACATTTTTAATTTCATTCTGTCCTCAATCTATTATTTTAAGGGGATCCCTGGGAAAGAATAGGTTAAGAACCACTGTTGTAGAATATCATTTTCATAATGGGAGAATGTCCCACCCCTTTCCTATATTTTCTGTATTTAGTTTTGTCTGTTGATCACCAGTATTCTTGAACACAAAGTGATGGCGAACCTTTTAGAGAGCGAGTGCCCAAACTGTAACCCAAAACCCACTTATTTATCGCAAAGTGCCAACATGGCAATTTAACTGAAGACACAGCTGGTGGGGGAAGGAAGAAGAGGGAGGATGTGATGGCTGGGGAGAAGGAAGAGGAGGGAGGGAGGATGCGACAGCTGGGGAGGACGAAGGGGAGGAAAAGGTGGCAGCAATGTGTGCCCACAGAGAGGGCTCTGAGTGCCCCTTCTGGCATGCGTGCCATAGTTTTGCCACCACTGTTTTAGGGGCTATGAAAATTAGATGATACCCTTACAAAAGTGTCCACACTGGTATAATGTTGTCTTACTACTGAAGTGGATAAACTCCTCCTCTTTTCTGAATGGATAGCCATCAGGATGTGTTATTTCTACAATGATTTGTTCTGAAAACCCTGATTCACAGGGGACTCTACAAAACTGAAGATTACTTGACGACAACCACCACCAAGCAATTTACAAGTTCCACTTTTCCATTTTTCATTAAATGCTGTGCCAAAACACTTCTATGAGGATATTACACTTCAGCAATGGCTTGGAAATCACTACTACAGAAAAAAACATTTTTGGATGAAAAACTATGCAAACAATGGAACTCCCTTCCTAGAGAGGCATGCTTGTTGCTACCAAGGTTTTAGGTCCTGAGAGTGAAATCCAGTGGTATCCATCCCCCAGCAGAATCCTCCACTGATGCGGGACACTCCAGAGCAAGTTAAATGGATGTGGAGGGAAGAGAGTGAGTGCAATACTGATCTTCTAAACCCTTTCCTGATTTGTAATAGTTTTCTTTATTATTTTACTCTAACTTTACTGATAATTTTGGTATTTCAATTTGAACTCATTTCTTCTCTGATGCAATATACAGTAAAAAGGTAAAGGTATTCCCCGTTGACAAGGTTGTCAAGCCATATCCAACCGTAGGGGGTGGTGCTCATCTCCATTACTAAGTCGAAGAGCCAGCGTTGCTCGAGGACTACTCTGTGATCATGTGGCCAGCATGACTGCACGGCCTGGGTGCTGCATGATGGGGTGAGCAATATACAGTACATAGGATAAAACCTTCCACAAATCTCAAAATACTCCACCAGTCACAATGACTATGACAGAGCAGTTGTAGTTCTCAGTGGATATATTTTCATCTTCTTTTTCATCTAAATATTAATTCAAAAACGTTGATTCATTGCTCTTCTGGAGATCTTTGAATGCATATCATGACATTTCACTTCATACAATCATAACCTTTTATGATAAACTGCATCTCTGTTATGATAGGAACTGCCTATCTGAACTAAGCTTGAATTCTTACTAAAAATTTAAGACAGTGAAGTGATACAGTAAGATATAAGGGCACTTTAGTAGAATGAATTACAAAAGAGTACATACGGATTCCAGTGTTCTTTGGAGATTTTGTATAAACTGCCAAACATAATTGGCAGGATTTTGTCTATATTCTCCTCAATCAGGCCAAGAATGTATTCATTATTCCAGAAGTACAAAGCCCTCTCTGCAACCTGAAAAACAGATTTCAGACTATCAGGACAAATGAGGTTGAGCAGTACCAGTTATAAAAATTAAAATGCCACATTGTACCTGAAAATGCGAACTTGACACACACTTGGCTATCTGTTTGAAGAGAGGCTCCTGTATTTTTCTGAACTGTGTTGGTTCTATCACATCCAAGATTTCTTCTATTTCACCTAAAAACATAACCTGTTATAAAGAAAAAAACATTTAGTCAAGAAACACAGCATGACAGGCTACAAGCTGCTATGAGCTATATAATGAAGGCTAAAAATATTCCAGTATGACTTAAGTAACTTACACCATTTGCTTAGATGTAAAACACAATTAATTTGTATGTAGGCAAGTTAAATCAAGATACAATATTTGTTTTATTGTACATATATCTTGGCTCTTACATGAGATCTCCCATCCTAAGTGATGGCCAAGTCCATACTCTCTTAGCTTCAGTAATGCTACAGCATATGGCATTCTGAAAAACGGAGGAAGGTCCCTATATTGCACAGTTAACAATACAGAAAACCTTTTTCAAGGCTTACTTGTGTAGATTTTTACTGCTTCACATTAAAGGTTAATGTGTAAGCAGAGTAAGAAACCTTCCATGTATAATCTAAACATCAGTCCAAAATATGAGCCAGAATTAAGGAGCAGCAACGTTTTGAAGCATAAAAGCTGTGAAAAATCTGAATCTACACAACATATTATTCAGAATGCCCAATGTATTCACATACTGGGATTAATAGAAATTACAATTTTAGTAAGGTTTTCTAAAACGTATACATATATTTAACATGTCAGCCTCCATAAAATAAAAGTCTTTATAGTAAATATAGAAGAACAATAGCTTTCTTTCAAGGAGTCAATTTTAACTATTTCTTGAGAATATATATTATTATTAAAGTTTATTTCTAGAGCGCTGTCAGTGTACATTTGGATACATTTGTTTGCCACATAGGTAGAACACAAGGCTGGAGGAATCCTCATAATGCACATATTCCTACTTTCCCCCTCTTCCATTATATATACATAGGGAGCAAGCCAGGACAGTAATGGAAGCTCTGAGCAGACCCCTGATCCCCAAATATCCTTCCCTGGAGATCATTCAGCTTGAGCAAGGGAAGGGGGGGAAAGGGCTGGCAATCCTTTTCATGGCCCACCATGCTGCCTGTGTGCATACTAGTACCACTGGGTAGTTGAATAAAAGAAGAAAAAGAATCCTCTTGAGCCCCAAAGGGATTCCTCCAAGCAGATTGTGCTGTAAATGTTATTTTATACCAGGGCAGATCATGTGCATCCTGCAGCTTTCATGTGGCCCTCACAGGCCAACCTCCCCACTATTCACACATCCACATCCCCAAATCACTAAGTCTAAGTGATTACTTTAGAATTCTGTATATAAGAATTAATCAAACTGACCTCCTTCTGGCTGCATGTTTTTGGCCAAAATTTGAGCAATCCTCTGATAACCTAGGTTGAAAAAATAATTGTAAAACCCAAGCCAAAGCATACCTACAAAGAATGCAACTGATATACTGTACATTGTAACTACAAGTTTGAATGATTAAATATATACTATGACTATACATGTCTTAAAAATTCAAAAATTCATTAGTGTGTATGGAAAAGCAATATACAGTCAGCCCTCCTTCTGCACTGATTTTTTATCCATGGATTCAAGCATCCACAACTTGAAAATATTTTTAAAGTATCAAAAAGCAAACCCTGATTTTGCCATTTTATATAAGGGATACATTTTACTATAACACTGTATTTAATCGGACTTGGGCACCCATGGATTTTTGTATCCACAGGAAGTCCTGAAACCAAATGGCAGCGGATACCAAGCGCCTGCTGTATTTTCAAAATGTTTCTTATATGATCCCTTTGAATTCAACCATTTTCCCATTACTATTTATTTAATTATATTCTGGGTTCTCTAAGCAATGTGCAACAAATAATTTAAATCATAAAGTCTTTAAAAAACAATACAACTTCAGCAAACACAAAAAAATCCAAAAGACAGATCCACTGAAACCGTAATGCAGATAGGCCAAAAAAAAAAAAAATAATAATAAAAAAATAAAATAAAATAAAAAGTCATAGAGCAAGACACACCAACCATCAATAGCAAGGACTCAGATCATTAATAAGATGTTAAGATGATACTGAAATATTACACATTAAGCATTAAAAAGCTCTGATACTTATTTCAGAAGTCATTTACACATGTTACACATAGGAACACAGGAAGGAATATAAGAAATTGGCATAATATTTTGGTAAGTCACCTTTAGTAAGGTTAGCCAAATCAACATTGAATAGGAAGATCATTCATCTTCCCTAATGTCAATAATTTAACATGGTTAAGGGATGAGGATGGAATGTTATTAGAAAGTGCCAGCCTGTCCCATTTTTCCTCGCGCTACTACCTTGGCACAAAGTCTCCTTTCTTTCTTCAAATATTATCTGACAATGGTTATTAAATTAGGACATATTTGATTTTCAGGTTATGTTGGCATCCATTCCTGAAATTCTGTACATTAGTACAGAAACTCTTGAAAACACTATACCAGTTCTCTTCCACGACTCAGTTTAATCAAGATAATTCTGAATTCACTACTGTGTCACTACCTAAGCCCTTCCAATTAATACTGAAGAAGACCCAGAGTTAAGCAGTTTTCCAGGCTGAAAATTATCATCCCAGAGAGTTTATTGATGTAAGATCCATTTTATCAGGTGGGAACTTAAGGAATACTTCCAATTCCCACCTACATTTCTGTTAAAGTGTTCTGTTCCAAGATTGTAAACAATTTTGCAAACCTATCATAACAGAGATGCAGTTTATCATAAAAGGTTATGATTGTATGAACAGTGAAATGTCATGATATGCATTCAAAGATCTCCAGAAGAGCAAAGAATTTCAAGATATCTTGCTGCATCTCCTTCCATGATGGTTTTGTTAAGATAGTAAGGAAAGAACATGTGCACACAATCTTTCTAGCTTTTCCCACTTCTAACACTCTTGGTGACACACCTATTGTGACCCAGCTATTGTTGTTGTTAGGCAACAAATATTCCACACTAGGCACATGGTCAATTTGTTGGGACCAGCAAAACATCCTGTATTCCATACTCTGGAATCACTAACGTTTGCTGAGCACCTTTCAGAACACAAAGAGCCCGTGCCTTGCAATGGAAATATGCAATATGGCTATCACACTGCTGTCTTTTATGTTCAATGGTTGATTCTACTGGCAGTCAAGAGTGAGGACAGTTATGCTACAATCTTCCAGTCCTGAGCAAAATACATCCAATTTTTAGCTGGCTTCTCTCCCTTCTCTCTTTCCCTACAGTTCCTTTGTCTCTATTCATGATTACTGTTTTCTTCAGGCTATTCGGGAATGCAGAAGAGACATGGACTCATTGATTTCTATTCCAAATTCTGTTTTTGAATTACATTCTTTATCACATCAGATTTGGGGGCTCCTAACAACAATGTGCTCTTAGCATCCCATCATCAGCTAAAGCCTTTATTTTGAATGATTGTAGACAGTGTAATGTCTTCTATTATCAACAATACTGAGTTGATTACTCAATAGCAGTTTCTTACCTGGAAGCTGAAACAGCCTTGCTCATAGTGGGCTTCTAAACAGCTGCATTTAACTGAGAAAAACAACCTTTTGTGTTCCCTTTTCCTCTGAAAAAATATGAATAAGCCCTAATCTAACCTTCCCTCTAAATCTAGTTGTTTTGTCCTTCACATGATACATCTATATTACTGAAATTCCTGCTCCTTATTTGGTGAACCATGACTACCTGCTTCCATTTTTACTTTCTCAGTGAATAAGAACAGTCTGCCAATCCAGTGCTAGAATGTGGTTTCTATAAACATCTATGGTACAAAAGAATTGGAATGTTCCAAACTTAATGTCTTGTCGCTCTTGAGTAAGTCTCAAACATAATTTCTAGTGAATGTTCCAAAATTGCCATGTCAGTCAAGCACACATGTATAGCTGCAAATTCAAATGTGTGCAAACAAAAAAAGCATGGCACCTGCTCAGCTATCCTTCACCACATTTCTCCAACTTGAGTGCAATATAAGACCTCCTTTAATTAGTTTTGCTCAGGATTATATAGCCACCATCCCAGGCTGGCTTGGTGAGGACACAAGAAAGAGCCTTCTCAGTGGCTGCTCCCACCCTGTGGAACCCCCTTCCACAGGAGGCTAGACTGCCCCCCTCCCTGCTGGCCTTTCACCAAGCAAAAACATTTTTATTCAAGAAAGCTTTTTGAAATCATGCAAGCCTGGTTTTTTATTTGGGGGGTGGGGGTTTAGATTATGTTTTTAACTTTTGTATGTTTTAAATTTTAATCTTCTAGTGTTTTAATTAGGTTATTTTAATTAATTTTAAAATGTTGTTTTACTGTGTTTTTATATTGTGAGCCGCCTTGGCCCCCTTTTTTGGAGGAAGGTGGGATAGAAATAGAATGAATGAATGAATGAATGAATGCCTTCTAAAGATTTAAGACCACACTGTTTTATGGGTCAGAAAATAAAATTGGCTTGTCAGCTTTGCTAATATCAAGTTCAGCCTGAGGCAGCCTGCCATAGCTACTGGATAGCTAAACTGATCTAATATTTCCTGCCAAAAAGCCAGAGTGAAATATTTTCAAATCCAGAAGATTCCACAACAGTTCTTACAAATGAACAAAGCTACAGTCAAGAGAAATGTAGGGTCAAACTAGGTATGGCAGTGACAGCCGTATTTGTTTACACTATTTGTACATCTGCCACATTCACATATATAGCAAGGCGTAAGGTTATCTGACTTTACATTCAACATGTATATGGGTGAAGGGAGCCGAGACCTTCCCCACCTTACCTCCCTGCACTCCACTGCTTCAGACACTTTTCTTCCTTTGCTGATAACGTCCTGCATTGAAGCTGGGCTGGGAGAAAATGTGCCCAGGACAAAAAGAAAGCTAGGGGATAAGATGCCATTTTTAAAGTAAAGGCAGCAAATGCCAATTTTTATGTAAAAGCTTCCCCTAAATATGAATGGGCCAGATATGGTCAAAAAGCATAATTGCTGCCATAAAATGAAGTTTTACCCTTAAGCACTGGGGAAGAAACACGAACTAATACATGATACAAGTTAGATCTGCAAACTTCCAAGGGAGTCAAAAGCTCTCAGGTTTTGTTTTGTTTTTAATATGGTCAATAAAAAGCAACTCTTCCTAACTTAAAGCTATGCATAAGTTTTACAGCAACTTACTGCAAACTTATACAGACTTATCTAGGAGTAAGTCCTAATAAACATAATGGACTTATACAGTAAGCATGCACAAGTTAAGTCTATCAGACACTTTTTATAAAGATAATGATTTTCAAAGCTTTTCTTTGCAATAATAATAATACATAGGAAAGCTAAATTTGATGGCATGTATACACATTTCAGCCCATCTGCCAGCAGTTGGAGCTTCCACTGCTGTCTCACACAAGTAGCGTACACATCAATCAATATACATGCTCCCGGAAGTTATACAACCATGTTCCTATGGATGTGCTAAAAAGAGGCTGCAAATCTGTGCTAGATCTTTCTTTCTGAAGTTGCTGCTATTCTCATCTGAATCCTTACTATACTTATTATCACAACTCTCACACTGTCTGGATTCTAAAGAATAATCACTTTTGAAAAATATTTTGAATAGATTTGGAATTGATTTGCCAATACATCTTATTGAGAATTACAGGTAGATTCACTGTGAAAATGACAGATTAAACATCGAGGGCAGATTTAAGTGGCATCTGTATAACAGTGTTAAAATGCTTTAAAAAGAATAATGCAAAGTTTGCTTGCTATGTAGGCAAATCAGCTCAAGTCAAGCAAATGAAGATGCTTGTGATTAATTCAGGCCATAATTCACCATGCACAGTAGGCGAGCATCATGCAACACAGCACATGCACTATCAAGGCTGAATTAGGGTAGTTAGGCCCCTGGATACTTTCCTAAAATAGGAACCCTTGGTGCACATGTGTAAGATATCTAGGTATGGTGTCACAGAAATTTTTTAAAACCCCCACAATAAATACATTGCAACATGCAATAGATAGCCGCACAACAATCTTTTGAGCATGTGAACCTATGTTCATCTCTGCAACTTCAGTGAAACCAACAGTTTGATCTTTTGTAATTTTACTCAAATATTGCATAAATGATAGCAGAAACACTAGGAGATTCAGGAACTGAATAAGAAGAAGCTACATCGCTTTCCATCAGTTTTGACCTCTAGCCAGCGACAGGCCTGAATCAACTGCACTTTTGCGAATCCAGTCCAGTGAATTATATAGCTTTCCACCCAATTTCCACTGAAATAAATGGCAGAAAAAGACACTACGTTCCATCTGGGCTCCATATGAATTATGGGCTATTGGTGGAAAATCTGATTGCAGTAACTAATTGACTCAAAGGCTCAGATATCATTCATGGTTCTGGAACAGCTATCAACGGCTAACCGAATGTATGTTCATATTAAAACGCATGTTCATATTAACCAGTGTAAAAATACAAAAAAGGTTCAAAATGGACCAAGCTACACTTACCGGCTCTGTTAACGTCATATCCTTTTCCAGGAACTGAACAACACAATAGGCCAGCTAAAACATAGGAAAGGTTTTCATGAGTTTGTTGATACCAATAACATTGCTTGTATTTTCTTATTTTCAAAAGGCAATTAAACGTATTGAATACTATGTGGTTCATGCACTTTATTATTAAATCCATGGAGGATGGGGGGAACAGAAATTTGGTTTCATGTCTGTTACATTATGATCTGAGAGACCTAGATTCAAATTCAGATCTCAGGTTTGTAGTCCCTCTCTCATTACTTGGAAGATAGAAAACTGATCCAGAAAGTATCCAACTAGAGCAGGGTTGAGCAACTGTGAAAGGCTACAGGTTCGCATCTGTTCCCTGAAAGACCCTTTCCCCTATTGCTCTGACCACGAGGGGGGGGGGGGGGAAATCAAAACTTTTTTTTTTTTTGTTCCCACTAGGGTAGGGTATGGGGGGACATTCATAAGAAATATTGCCCATATGCACTTTACTACCAAATCCATTGTGAATGAGGGATTTAAAGCCATTATCTCTCTCATGTATTTTTTTTAAACTGAAACTCTAACAGACATTATACATTCAGAGAACAGATCTATGACCTATGAAAAACAGCTAATTGAGCAGATACACTCTGGTATTTTCTTTGGTGAACAGTATTTCTACTGTCTGATATATTTTAGAAATATACATAAAAGTTAAACTGAAATGAGCTACTTTTGTCATGAGAATCAAGAGCATACAATCAAATTTCTGAATATTCTAGTCATACATTAGAAGGCAATATTTCTGCAATTACAACAGGTGATTTCCTCAGACAAACATACCTGTGCATGGAATAAAGCTAATCCCTTTGCAGTATGCATGGGAATAAGAACCTTCATAAGAAACTGTTTATGTTCTGCTTTCAGTGGCAATGCAAAACCATTGATAATACTGGAAAAAACAAAATCAAACAAAGCAAACTATTACTGTATAGTACTAAAGTATAAAAATTAACATTGTAAGTTTAGCACAGGACTGGCCCATCAATGCACAAAACTGCTAATTTCTTTGGACAGATTTTGTGAGATCTGGCTGTACTAATCTCTTTTTAAACATGAGTTAGCAACAAGCTCTGGGCTATGACTCTGTTTCCCCATTAGCTGTGAGGATTTGCTGCATTTTAAAACTTGTTTCTGAATATTACAACAATGGAGCAAGAAAGCCCAGGATTGGCTTGTAAGGTTTGCTTCCCCATGTTAGCAATCAGCTGCAACATGCTGTTAGCCACTAAAAGTGCTTTTGATATCACAAAATAAATATATCAAAAAGAGATTTAACGTAGCCAATTTTGTACTACTCCAGGCAGAGGATGGAATATATTACAAGTAACATCATTACTTTGTGTGTAACAAATCTATCATTGCCATCAATTTAGTAGCAAAAAGATTTTTTAAATTTTACTTTTAAACATTTTAACATGAATGGAGTAAATGTTAGGTTTTTTGCATAATGAATAATAGATGACTTGAAAACACTACTTTTGGTGGTGATTTGACAAAATTATCAGGCATTTTGTATTTTTATGTTCAAAATCAATGTAAATGTTAGCCTATTATTAATGAATAATGTTATGCAATCCATATAATTATCAGAAAATCGACCCCTGAAACATATATTAATGTCTCTTTTTTTTTTTTGAAAAAAAGTAACATTCCCAAGCTCTAAATACTTCCCAGGCTGTTTAAATAATTTTCCATAACAGATACACTATGGTACAAGGGGGGAAACCCAACTGCATGCCAATGATTACATTTCTCTTTTATGGCATCTACATATTGCATTGAGCTGTAATAAAACAGGTGCATGGGTGATCAAAATGGAATTGTTTCCACGCAGATTATAAACTACCACTGGTATTACACAAACAGACTTCAACAGGACTTTTCCTTTCCGAATGTCCCCTGCATTCCCCCCCACACACACTTATCAATTTGTCCCGTTTACTACAAGCAAAGCAGATGGGGAGGGGGACGGGATGACATTTTGGGCTTCAGGGAGAGAAAAACCATTGTACTAGTGGGTAGGCAATGCTGGATATAACCCTGTATGTTTCTACTTTAATGGAAGAGTTCTCCATACAGACAATTAATTGTGAATTTAATATTTAATAATCTTTAGCATTTTGAAGAAAGGCTTTAAGTTCAATGCTGAATTTCTACTCTGTTCCAGTTTACTGACCATAAGGCTGCCTTTTTCTGAATACTCTTGGGGGTAAAATACTATACTTTAGCTGAACTGGAAAGACTGGTGTTTCTATGAACTGCAGATATAACTGATAATTTAATTATTAGGAACTGGTTTGGAAAAAGACAGACAGGCATTATAGGATATGTTCAGCCAACTTATGTTCCTTCCAGTCATCTCATAAGCAAAATATCACATAGTATTTTGACAAATTTGGTTTGAAAGGCTACTGGGAAACAGATTTGAAACTTAGCAGCACAGTGTGGTCATTAAGGAATGATCCTGAAGCCATTCTGGAACAATATGTTAATGCATGACAAATAAAAGCTTGCACAAAGAAGAGAAGTGCAACATTCAGGGTTAAGCAAAATAAGATGGAGGCAGCATGGCAAAGGGCCTAAACTGCCACAGCTACATAGAAAGGGTCCAATTCTTAATAGCAAAAGGGAAACACTAGTAAAAACTACTGAGAGCCTCTCATGTTTGCTGTTTATCCCCCTATTGGTCATTTATAAGCATTTTCTCCAATTACAAGTTACATCCAGTGTTAGAACTTGGCTAGAGAGATATGCACACTGAGAAAAGGTCCAGGGAGATATGCTACTAAAGGAAGGAGCCAGGAATGAAGCTCTGTATTCACCACCAGCATGCCCGCATTACTATTAAAATCATATTCCCTACCCACCTCTTTCTGTTTTTAAATTAACGGAAGCAGTACTTTCACACTCAAGGGACAAAATGAAACAGAGTCCATCATGCTTTTTGAATACAACCCCAAATGGTTTTATGCTTTGTGCAAGCAAAGAAACTGGGGAGGGGAACCACAGATGGATGACTACTTGATTGCCTAAGTAATAAAAAAGTTAACCTACCTTCCTAGTATCTCAAGGAGTTCAGCAACACCATTGAAATGTTCTGTTTCATATATAAACCTGTTTGAACAAAATTTCATCAATATAAGAAGAAAACAGAAACATGGGAAAAATACCAAAAACATTGCATCTGACATCTTTTTGTTTTGAATGCATCTTGTCCTAAACTTGAAATTGAATATGCTCCTCAGACTTAAGCCAGGCGTTAGGCACTGAGCTATTAAGTAGAGGAGCATGTTAAGAAGGTTTTAGTAATATCAGCAAAGTTGCAAGGCAGGCTGCAACAGATAAGCTCTACTACATTTATTTTAAAAATCAATGAAACCATTTACTGCATTGTACAACACTGCCCCAGCTCTACAGGTAGATAGGTCAACTATTCATTGTGCATCAAGGTCACATTGCACTAGATATCAGATTTTGTTGTATGTCACCCTCAAAAAAAATTCATTCAGTTCTCATGAAAAATATTTCTCATTCACAGATAGGCTCAATTACTTTCTAGAATCTTAGAGAGCAGGGAGCCACCCAATTTGTTTGTAACTCTTGTTCAAACAGGTAAGAAAAACTTCGGTGCCTTAATCTGGTGTATTTTCTGACCCCAGTAAGAATTCCAGTGTATTGCAGGACATAAAAATATCTCAAGGCCATGGGAGTGCTTGTTGGTACACAACGATGGGTATTCCACAATATCCAAACACCAGCAGGTAGAGAACATATATGTTCACATGAAGTAGAATGCTTGTTCTGAGTAGCTATTAGCCCTCCTTGCTTGTAAAAAAATGTGCCCACAACAAATGCAATAAAAGTGTTGGAAAAATCTTTATTCCAATCTTTTTTTTCTGTTTTAAAAAGGTGAAATGCAGACGAAAACAGATGCAGTCTCAATGTCATAAAATGTCTACCTTATAGGGTCTAGTTCTGTGTGAATTTGGTAACAAATGTGACTCTGGGGGGGACTAAAATATCCCATCCAAGTGTATGAGAAATAAAATCATGAAGAAAACACACTAAATAAATGTCAGTATTAGAGCAGCTCCTCTGGTGTCAGTGCCATGGATATGAGCTAACACATCACTTTCTTAATAATTTGTCAAAATCTCCTTAATGGTATACATGAATTTCACAGGAAAATTTCCCAAGTACAAATCACTGCCATTATTCTAGAGTCGGCAACCCACGGCCCGCGTCCAGCCTGCAGAAGCCTTGGGACTGGCCCATGGCCGGTCCTGCCGCCGCTGTCGTTGTTGCTGCGTGCGCGCCACCACGCCACGCCCAAGCACTGGTGCCATTTTGGCATCCAAAATGGCGCCCGCACTTGCACATGCATGCGCACGATGGCGGGCGCCATTTCGGAAGGCCCAACGGTGTCGGCACTATGCGCATGCGTATGGTGCTGGCGCCTTTGGGCATTCCAAAATGGCACCCCGCGCACGCATGCGCACGGCGGTGGGTGTCATGCGCATGTGGGGGCAAGCGTGCGCCGGCCCCCCGCGCCATTTCCCCCCCCCCGGCAAAAAAAAGTTGCCGACCCCTGACTTAGCCTTTTAAAATGCATTCTTTTTCATAAAGCCATACCTTGGCTTGAAAGTTACCACTTCACTGGAGACTTATAAGTAAAACACCATTCTCTCATGTGACTAGCATTGATTGGCAACTTATCTTTTCCCTTTCAGAACCCATTTGGTGATATTCACTCGCCAGTGCCAAAGGAGGTTACTTTCAGTTTCATAGTTAAAGCCTCCTGTTCTCTTTTACAAATAACCACTGCTGCATGCTGTAAATGCCTTCGGTATATACAATCTTTTGTTTCTGAGACTAAAGATAGTTCCAAATGAAGCTTTTACAGTGCATTTACCAGTCCTCAAACACAAAATCAGAAGAAACAGAGAGCCAGATGATTTCCATTTTTACCCCTGCCATGCTTTCCCATCACAACTGGTATTTTGTTTAAAAACCACGAAGTATTTTTCATCTGGAAATACCATCTTCAATTGTCAGAACTGAATGTATTTTATACCTTTATATGCCTACATGCCCCGGGGCTGGAATGTAGAAAGTCAGTTTGCCCTTTTTATCTGAAAAGAACTCAATCATCTCTCACACGAAAAAGGATGGAAATCATGTGACCCTCCAGATATTGGGTTTAAGCTCCCAGCAACCCTAGCCAGCCTAGCCAATGATGAGGAAGACAGGGAGGTGCAGTCCAACAACATCCAGAGGGCAGCATGATTCCCACCTGAAATGGCGTACAGCTTATTTACAGGTTACTCTGTTCATATGGAGCCAATGTGGCATAGTGATTTGACCACTGAACTATGACTCTGAAGACCTGGGTTCAAATCCCGGCTTGGTCACAGAAACTCAATGGGTAACTTGGGCAAGCCACACTCTCTCAGCCTCTGAGGATGGTAATGGCAAACTCCCTCCAAAGAAAGAGTCCAAGTAAAATCTTGCAATATGGTCGCCATAAATTGGAAACGACTTAAAGGCACATAACAAAAACAACAACCCCTGTTCATATGCATACTTACTTGGAAGTAAGTGGTACTTTAATGGAAGTTAAGTGTGCACAGAAACCAAAGCAGGTGGGCTGTACATGTCAATTTGAGTTTACTGAGGAAGGCAGAAAGAATTTACAGAATTTTCTCAATAGTTTCAACAAAAATATTGTTGAAAGTATTGAAATTTTATATGCATTACTTTTAAGGCTATGTGAATGTACATTAGTAAAAAAATTATAAACGAATAGTATTAGAAAAACAGAACATTTGCAAGATTAGCTGAAATGTTGATAAAGAGCTATATATTATACCTGAGAAAAATATTGTTGATTTGTTTTCTGATGAATGCTCTTAATCCGAGGAATTTGCCATAAATTCGATGAAGCACAGTTTTTAGGAAGTCACGCTCTCGTGGATCTTCACTATCAAAAAGCTCCAACAACTATTAATAAAGTATTGCTTATTATTTCAGCTTCCAAAAACTAAAAAAAACACTCACTGGAATAAAACAAGGTCTACCTTAATTCCCTCCCAACTGCTCCATTGTAACTGAATACAAGTCAGAAATATTCATTTTATGCACACATCATGGTTGAGAAGCTCTCAAACACCTTTAGAAGTTGGACCATCAGAAAAAACAAGTGCATGGAGTTATTTTGAAAGATAGGATAATAAATAAAAAACATACAGTAAGGCCATGCCTTTATTAAGACCAAACAAACCACCATATGACATTTTTATGCTATTGCATACTGTGTTATACAGAAAGGCAACAGCATTACTGTGATATAGTGATTTCACATTTTGAGGTGGGGAATGTAACACTATTAGTCTGTTACAACAACAACAACAAAGAATACCGGGGTACCTTGAAACCAAACACACTTTGTTTGGCATAAGGTTTCATAGACTGTAAGCCACTGATGGTTCAATCTAATGAAGTGGGCTGCAGTCCATGAAGCTTATGTCAAATACAACTTGTTAAGCTTTTAGGTGCTATGAGACCCTGTTAATTTCATGGTCTATTTTGATATGTGAAGACAAATTACATTTACACGTATATAAGCCTACTTAAGCCCATGAAAAGAATGAACACAAACCAGAAACAAAACCTGAAAGTTGCATAAGCAAATGGCACAAGTGGAAGGTCTTAGTGGCAATAAAAATAAATAAATCACACTATTCAGTGTGACAGATTTGTGTAACACATTCTGAAACAAGACAAGCATTTCTAAATTAACTACAAGACAATGTTTCTGTAGTCTGCACAACACACAGTTTAGTTTCTCCCTCGACACAATATTACAGTGGCTTGAACCTAAGTTCCCATGAATGGAACTCTACCCCACTCCCAGGACACTCCTGCTGGTACAAGATAGGGGAGAGGTAGTCACCAATTCTCATTCTCCACTTCAAATTCTCATTACTCCAGATGTAATTTGTCAAATTTGTCCAAAGCTTTGGAACAAGCTGAGTACTATCAAGAGTTTGAGGGGGAAAGGCAGAGAAATAGCTTTCTCCCCCACCCCCCCGCTCGTGGATGCTTCTAGTGGCCTGAATACCCACAGAAGAGACACTTACGATGCAAGATATTATCTTTAACAAAAAGAGGTAGAATGTCATATATTTTCGATAAATAATTTACCTGTTGTACGAATTTCTGGTCAATATAACGCTTTGCAATGCTAGGCTGGAAATCAGGGCTCTCTAAAAATCTTAGTAAAAATTCATAAACCAGCTATGAAAGAGTAAGAAAAAAAAACATGTTTAAACAATACACTGTCATACGAGGCAGATCACATTTTTTTTTAGTAAAGAACTAACCCTAAATATAAAGTATGCTAGAATAAAGAAATGAGTTCCTTGCAAAATATAATATGCTGATATTAGCTAATTAATTTTTAAATTGTTCATTCCTTCAAGAGACCCCTTTTTGTCCTGTGTCTGTATGGTTATCACTCAGGCTGCATCTGCATTGAAGAAATAATCCAGTTTGACACCACTTTAACTGCCATGGTTCAATGTTATGGGATTCAGGGAACCAAAGTTTTATGGGACATTTCTCATTCTCTTGTCAGAGAGCACAGAGACCACATAGCATTGAAACATGGCAGTTAAAGTGGTGTCAAACTGGATTATTTCTGCAGTGTGGATGGAGCATCAGTGAGCCCAAAATAACCTCTCTCAAGTATGGTTGAAGGCAGAATGTTTTCCTAATTTCCAAACCAAATGATCAGGAAATCAAAAGTGTTCTTGAGTTTTTGTTTTCTTCCTATTTTAACCACCCACCCTTCCTTCTTCAGTATTAACCAAGAGCATTCCATTAACTTTCAATAAAATTTGAAGCTATGGAAGAGTGGGTTTCAATCTGTGGCTTAGAGTTGAGTTATCAACAGTTGACATAAGGGCCCTATGCAGTGAAGTACAGAAGAGGGGTGAGTCAGGGAGTCTCCCCATTAGCAGCATCTTCCTTTTGTTCACACCTTCATGGTGCAATTAGGTTTTTAGAAAAGCTTTCTTTGGTGCTTAATTGAGGTAAACCTCCATATTCTTTGACTCACTACCAAATCCTCCTCCTTTATTAAAATATAGCTCTTAAAGAGCTTATTTTGATGTCAATGAACATTCCTCCTCCGTTATTGCCATTAAGGACACAGGGCTGACAAAGGAAACCAAACAAGGAAGGAAAGGGTGAGGAGTGTGAAATTGATGCATCTATAGGAAGGGATGGTGATTCAGGCCCTACCCACTTCTGGTTCAAGCCCTGCCAACCCCTTGCATGTGAGCACTAAAGGATTTCCCTGGAGGAAATGTGGTCCCTTAATTGAAGGAATTGGGCCTTTGCTGAAGAAATTTCTCACCCTTTTATAGCATATGTACATGCTAAAACACAGAGGAGTTGAATAGGAGAATATGGTCAATTGTACCTAAAGTAGCAAAGAGATTAAGAAGACTGAGAATAGAGTAGAAGGAGAATTAGATTTGCCATCTACGAAGGAAATCAGAAGGTAGTTAGCAAGGAAGCAAAAGCAAAGCAATAGCTTAAAAGAGGGAAAAAATACGCACAGAATATATGTAGTTTCTATGATTCTAAAAGGCATTTTCAAAATTATTGACACCTATTGTGAAATATTAACAAAGAAACAGCACTTTTTAAAATCAAGATACCTGTATATGAGGCCATGAAGCTTCTAACGTAGGTTCATCTTCTTCTGGATCAAAATCTGGATTTTCACTGGGTGGAAGCGTTCTGAAGATATTAGAACTAATCTGGGGGAACATAATGATATTTTTAAAAGCTAAATTCAATTTACTTTCACGTAATGTGTGGCACAAATTCTATTTGCTCAATGACCTTTCACATACTTACTGAAAAAGTTATACAACACAGTAGACCAAATATTAAATGGGATCAATTTGTCATTCTAACTCTGAATGAATTAATAAATGAATTATGATAATAATTATTATTATTATTATTATTTCTATCCCGCCTCTCTGTAAAAACAACCAAGACGGCTTACAAAATAAAACAGACAATCCCTCCCCCTTAAAATGCAATTAAACAGACAAAATATAAACACATACTTAAAAATCACAAATAACAAATAAATTAAAATGGCTATAGCGAAAATCAGGGACAGGCTTAACTATTTTCGGTGGCTGGTTACCTACTCAGGAAAGGTCCGCCAGAAGAGATCTGTCTTAACAGCTTTTTAAAAGCTGTTTAGGGTGGTCAAATGATGGATCTCATCCGGCAGGCCGTTCCAAAATCTGGGATCGATAGATGAAAAGGTCCTCTGGCTAGTTGCAGATAATTTAGTTTTTATAAGTTGCAATAAATTCTTCCCAGAGGACCTTAGTGCACAGGGTGGATCATACGGAAGGAGGCGGTCCCGAAGATAGGTTGGACCCAAGCCATTTAGGGCTTTAAAGGTAATAACCAACACCTTGTACTGCGCCCGGAAACTAATAGGCAGCCAGTGAAGCGATCTTAGGATAGGTGTTATATGGTCCCTCCTGGTTTTACCTGAGACCAGCCTGGCTGCCATATTCTGTATCAGAATTATAATGATCGTCATATGACCTTGTTAGTTTGAAATACATAACACAAACAAGAATCCAATTCAATTTATCCAGACTGATTAGCACAATCCATCAACTGAGGTCTTATACCTCAGTGCAATTAAAAAGAAATCAGCTCAGTACTGTCTACTGTCCTGTAGGCAGTGGAAACTCTTCAAGGTCTCAGGCAGGATCTTTTTCAAACCTGCCTCAAACTAAGCCTCTGAATGTACAAGTCTACTTAGGGGGTTGCAGACTGCCAGAAATAGTGCAAATTGAGTCCACTTTTAGGGTTAGGGTTAGTGCTAGGGAATCGCAGGAATTGGGTTGTTTTCTGAGACATTGAGCCTTCTCTGTCAGGGAGCTCTGGTGCCACAATAAAATACAGTTCCCATGATTCCCTAAAATGAGGATATTTTCAGAATTTCCAAAACTTTAACATTTTCTTTTTTTTTAAAAATCCAAAAGCTTTTAGGAGGCTCCAGCATATTTGTCTGATTGACTAAAGAACTTTCAAAATTATAACCCTAACTTAATTTTTTAAAACTATATAAATCCCTCTACAAAAAACCATTACAATATAAGGACAATATTTTAAAAAGCAACATTGTATACAGTTTTATCAGCTGCAGACACTGTATCTGTCATGATTCTACCTGGACCAAGACAGCCTGGCTAAAGTTATTGGTAACCTCCTCCCACTCACTGACTATGCAATGCATTATATGAAGGGATATCTCTGAAGATGGTCTAAAAGCTCAGAATAGAGCCCGGGAATTGTTCTGAACAATACACCCACTGATTTAACATATTACCAGTTAGCTTCTGCAACTAAATTCAAGTGTCAGTGCTAACCTCTAAAATCCTAAATACCTTAGGACGAGTGTATTGCTGGCTCTTAACATTCTAGCAGCATTAAAACAGTATCACTCTTCTAAAAAAATTTCTTTCATCTTACCTTTTTAGTTGAAGGACTTGAAAAAAGTTAAAATAAATCTGACTTTATTAAAATTTAGTTTAAGCTGACTTAAATGTAAATTGTTGAATAGGCCATATTCCAAGTATATTTGTCTTTGTGACTGAAAACAAGTTAGACATCTTGCACATACTGTCGATTGTATAATGTGCCAAGAAATCAAAATCTGTGTTAGATTTCAAAAAGATCTATGAGGAGGCCCACTCACATGATTATGATCTAGCTGCCCTGTGGGCAAAATGTGAGGATTATTTATTTATTTGTGTATTTCTGTCCTATCCTATATCCCAAGATAATTAAGGAAGAATAATATTAAGCCATTTTAAGACAATAAATAAAAACAATTTTAAAAGACTAAAAATATGTTAAATCATTTATCAATTAAAACCAGACAATTTAAAACCAGTTTAAACAATTTAGAACAATGCTGACTGCAGTATATGTGCAAATTACATAAAATCAATTAGGCCACCAAGGGTTTAATTAAAAAGCCATCTTTTGACTTGGTGCTGGAATGATACCTGCATTGGCACCATTTAGGCTTTTGAGAGGAGGATATTCTGTAACTGGGGTACCACAGCAGAGTAGGCCCGTTCCCATGTCTTTCCACAATATACTGTCACCCACCAGTGGGAAATAGAGGATGGTCCATCCAACAGACTTTAATTTTTAGGCAAGCATATAAAAGAAGAGGCACTCCCTCGGGTATTGAGGTCTCAAAGTCACACAGAGCTTTAAATGTTAACACCAGCATAATTAATTCAAACTGGAAGAGTACTGGCAACCAGAAGTATATTGTATATATAATGGGGAAAATCCTATCTGTAGCAATTGATATTGGGGGAAAATGTTTAAGGAAAATGCTGCATCTTGTTAACAAGAGCCAGATATTTAAATATCATTTCAGAGTATGATATTAGGCATTCACGCCTAAAGACCTTAGAGAAAGTCTGGGTCCCTTCAGACCATTTCAACCTAAATTTAATGGAGTCAGAGTAGTGTAGCGGTTGCAGTGTTGGACTACGACTTTGGAACTCAGGGTTCGATTCCTCATTGGGCAATGGAAACTCATTGGGTGACCTTGGGTGAGTCACACACTCTCAGCCCCAGAAAACCCCATAATAGATTCTTATCCTAGGGTCATCCTAAGTCACAATTTGAAGGCACTCATCAACAATATAAACAGTTAATCTTTTGCAACTGAAATATGTATATCAAGAAATAACAGTGAAAAAAAAAGAATTTTAATTTTTTTAAAAAATTTTTTTAAATATTTATTTATTTATTTGTGGTGCTTCGGCCCCCCAATTGTCTGAGGGACAGCAACCCAGCCCCCGGCTCAAAAAGGTTGCCTACCCCTGATCTACATTATCTCACAGTTTATAGATAGAATGAATATTTGAGAAGGTTCTGTTCACATATAGTGTGGGCAGAGATTTAGCAAACAGCCTACAGGGAAGAAATAATGATGAATAGTGATCAAAGGAAATGGTAGGTTAGGTTGTCATGGATTAAAATTTGGAATCCAGCATACTACAAAGCAAGCTCTTTTCAATGATCGGCACAGGTCCAGACTATGAGATTACAGTATTCTTTTGATTCAGATGCAGTATTTCTCTGTGCATGTGTATACCCACATATGGTTAAACAAGCATTACATGTTGCCAGCACATTTTCTTCTTACAGTAAAGTGCCAGGACAGGGAACCTTTTAGAACCTATGGTATATCCTAAAAGTGGAGATTGTTATAATGGGCAAACCAGTGAAGTATCTTGACAGGTTAGGATAGCTTTCAAATACCATAGAGACTTCAAGTACAGAAAGAATTTACCAACATTCTAAGTTAAACATTACTGTTGTTATTGTTGTTGGTACAATATTTATACCCTGCTCTATATTAAAAGATCTCAGTGTGGTTTACAAATAGCATTAAAACAAAGTATATGGTTTAAAACAATAAAATAATTCGAACATGCTAAAACATATTAAACATCATCATAAGTTAAAAACAGATTTAAAAGATCTGAGTTTTTATAACTATGTACAACAGAATTTGGGATGAATTAATGAAGCCAAAAGGCCTTGATGAATGGCTAAGTTTTAACCTGGCATTTAATTGAAATAAATGTTGGTGCTGAGCCTCCAAGGGGAGGGCATTCCACAATTGGGGTGTCACGGCTGAGAAGGCCTCTCCCATGTCCTACCACTATGTACTGACCTTCACTGGTGGGACAGGGAGAGAAACCCACCCCCAGCAGATCTTAATTCTCAGGCAGGCATATATGGAGAGAGACACTCCCTCAAGTATCTAGGTCCCAAGCTGTTTTGGCCTTTAAATGTCATCACAAGCACCTGGAATTCAGACTGGAAATGTAGCAACAGCCAGTGTAATACTTTTAAGGTTGGTATTATATGTTGTCTTCCAGCCAGCAGATGAATTACTGCATTTTATCTAAGCTGCAGCTTCTGAGGGCCTTTGCAGACTGCCAGAAATAGTGCAAATTGAGTCCACTTTAAATTGAGGCACTGCCCTGGCTCAGTGCTAAGGAATTATGGGAACTGTAATTTATTGTGGCACCAGAGCTCTCTGACAGAGAAGGCTCAATGTCTTAGAAAAAAAATACAATTCCCATGATTCCCTAGCACTGAGCCAGGGCAGTGCCTCAATTTAAATGGACTCAATTTGCACTATTTCTGGCAGTCTGCAAAGGCCCTGAGTCTTCTTCAATAGCAGTCTCATGTAGAGTGCTTTACAGCAATCTAAAGCAGAGATTTAGCATTATTCATACAGATCATAAGGTGAATTGGACAAATGGTGCTGAAGAATGGTGATGAATTTACAGTTGAAGAACCAAGAGCAACATAATAGGAAAATAATTATAATTTGTTTTAATGGTATACACCTATTGTTGTATACACACAAAATTATTATTGCGTACAAATTAGTTTTATAAATAAGTCACAAAAGTTTCTGTTGTTAGTAGTTTTGAAAAAAAGCATCTAAGAACAAAATGTGGGACTACAAGTGGGAAACTATTATTTTAGGGAAAGTGTCTGCATATAAAAATAAAATTCCTGTCTGTTATTTGTCCAGGGATGTTTATAATGTACAAGAATTAGTTTTGTTTCCTCCATCAGCTTATTTCGGGTTTATTGCTAGACATGCCAATACCATGATAAGATTCTTTTTTGGAAATGTTTCTAAAACATATAGTCAGTCAACCAATAAAAGCCATTACAAAGCTAAAAAAACTACAAATACCAGTAAAAGAATACATACATAGATATGTACACAGAACATTTAGGTTCTCTTTCCTCAAAACTTCCAAATGACACAATGAGTAAAAGGAAAGAAAATGGCTCAGTTCAGATATCACTGGCCACCAAAGCACTTACTGAAAACCTTTGCAGACTGCCAGAAATAGTGCAAATTGAGTCCACTTTAAGGGTTAGGGTTTGTGCTAGGGAATCATGGGAATTGTTTTTTTCTGAGACATTGAGCCTTCTCTGTCAGAGAGCTCTGGTGCCACAATAAAATACAGTTCCCATGATTCCCTAACCCTAACCCTAACCCTTAAAGTGGACTCAATTTGTACTATTTCTAGCAGTCTGCAAAGGCCCTGAGAAGTGGGTACATCCCCAGGATCATGTCTTTGCACTCTTCTTCACTGGACAGTTGATATGACAAAGTTTACAAAAGGGTGTAGCCACAGCTTGTAATAATAACTTAGGGGTGAAACAAACTGTCCCTTTGTACCAGCTTCCTGGCGGCTTGGGGACGTGGCATTTAGATGCTGCATTCCCCCAAGCCGGTAGGAAGCCGCCCGCCCAGTTACACGGGGGCGGCTTCATGACGCTCCAGCCGCATGGCGTTTATATACCGCATGCCGCTGGAGCTTCATAAAGCTGCTTCTGGCTGCGATGCGAGCAGATAAGCCAGCTTTTTGCCGCGTCTTTTTCAGGCGGCTTCTAGGCTCGATTGGGGTTATGGCATGCGGTTCCCACAGCCCCAATCCGGCTTTGGAAAGGAAGGCTTCAAGCCGCCCCTTCTGGCCATCTATTTTGACCCTTACTCTCATGTCACAGATTGAATCAGTGATTATATATGTTTGCGTACATGCATGCATGAGAGTAGAGGGGGAGGAGAAGGAAGAGAGAATATAATTATAATTTAATAAGATCTCTGGTTATGCCAGTTCAGATGTCATGGTAAACCAGTTATTATTAAAGTAGAAAGGAGAAGGGAAAGAGTATACAAAGCAAGCTGCTAGAAGAAGAAAGAGTCTCATAATTACGAGACTTTAAGCAGGCCCTAAAGACTCAAGTTGTTTCTTGGCCTATAATTGTCTAAGGATTTTACAGGGCCATTGGTGATATGTATATTGGGCAATCAGATCTTTAACTACTGTATATACTCATGTACAAGCCTAGAAATTTTAGTCAATAAATTGAGCCCAAAAACCTGAGTCGACTTATCCACGGGTCAATGTAAATACTGTACTTTAACTCTTATAAAAAGAGGAACCATAACCTGATGAATGACAAGAGTGTAATCTGTCCTGGAAGCACTGACCCACCCATCCCTACTGTCTCATCCATCCTGCCTTTAGTATGAGCACAAACAGTTATGCCTGCTGAACTTTAGTAGGTTCTTTGGCATTATTTTTCTTTGCTTTTCTCCAGGAAACTTTGTTTTGTTACATGCCCTAAAGTTTTACCTTTAACTTATCCATAAGGTCATATCAAAATCCTTAATTTTGGTCCCCAAACCTGCCCTTGACTTATACATGAGGTCGCCTTATAGTTGAGTATATACAGTATCTATTTTGATATTGCCATTCTTACTACTGTTTTTATTATGTTATATGGTTTTAAATTACATATCACACTGGGAGTGTTTATCCAAAAAGGTGACTTATAATTTAATTCTGTGGCACATGCCCAATCACCAAACTAGCTACTCAATGTGATGTCTGAACAAGGTAACAGAAGTTCTGAAGCAAGTTATTTCTTTTGTCTTGGACAGAAAAATCTAGGTATTTCTGATACCATTCTCTCCTCTTTCAATGTACCAAAAAGATGGGACAATGCTAGTTTTGTGTTAGCATAAGGACATTACATTACAAAAAAGACAAGCAGTTTCATCGCAACTGAAATGTGCAAACCATATGGAATAACTTTACAGCTGAAGTGCAAGCAGAATTCACCTGTTTGGGGAAAAATGGGTACAGATTCTTAAAGCAGTCACTGGAACATCCATTGTAATAGATGAGTTATGAGAAGGGAAAGCATGGGAAAATATCATGCATCATGATCTGCTTTAGGGTGCAACGCTTGGTAGCTGAAATTTTCAGTAAAGCTTTGTTGCCTGCCTTACACCACAGTGAAAACAGAATGGAACAGAAGGAAAATAAGGAAGTCTCCAGCAAGCTTGGCTGCCCATTCCATACTACTCCTCACACAAAATTCAGGCAAGGGATCAAACACATCTTGGAATTTACAAAGCACTAGTGCTGTTAGCAGCACACCTACTCTTCACTAATGGTTTAGTGATAGTTTATGGATGATGTGTAAATGGTGAATCCTCCAAACACCTGTAGTCTTGATACTGTGGTTGAGATGATGCATACAATCTCTCTCAATAGAATGGGGACTTTTCACATCTAGGAGGTGGTAGCAGTGCCCGCATCAACCAAATGGAGGATCAACATGGTCAGCTGTACCAGGAGCACAGATACAGATGAAATTGACAGCAGATGGTGTAGCTTTGTAGTTGTTGTAGTTTCTACTGTCTTGACCAGGGGTAGGCAACCTTTCCCCTTTAAGGGCCGAGGGACTTCAGCTCCCAGAATCCCAGGAGCTATTGGCCAACATGGGACTATTGGCCAACATGGCTGAGGCTTCTGGGAGCTGAAGTCCCTCGGCCCTTAAAGGGGAAAGGTTGCCTATGCCTGATCTTGACCATTGGTATTGAAATTCATGACACAGGAATCTCAACCACAGGCTGACTGACATGCTTCACCTTCTTCTATTTCTTCTTAGGTTCAGAAATCAATCCTGTTTCTTCTGAAACATGGTGCATCTTCTGCACTGACTTCTCAGGAGCAGCTGAAGACTAAACCACCTCAGATTTTTTGCTGGAATTAGGAGTGGTAGTCATGATCTATTGCTAGGAAAAGTAGAGGGAAGTAGAAAGAGAGGAAGGCTGCATGCTAGATGGATGGACTCTATTAAGAGGATCACAGCAGTAGGCCTTGGGGTAATTGAGTGAAACTTGAACATCTAGATGAGACATAGCAGTTGAAAGCAGACTGGAAGCTGTCAGTACCAAAGATGGTCCCAACTTTTCCCGTGGTTTGGCAGCAGTTGTGGAAAATGTAAAAAAATAAAATAAAAAAAAGAAGTATGAGCTGTCACTTGCTCCAAAACCTGAAGAGACTTGTTCCAAAAATGTAGCTTTAGGCAAAAAGCCCAATTCTTTATAGCCTCAGTCATTAAACCCTCGCAAATGAGGCAACGTTGGACAATATGACCCTCACACAGGCAATACTGACGACACTATGAGGGTCAGATAAGGAAACTTTGCATCCACAAGTGCAGTAGCATTTAAACGGAGAAATGGAGGCTACAGGAGGAAAGGGGAGAGGGAGAACATGAAGTAAAGTGAAAGGATGGGGGGTTGCTGGTATTTTGAGCAAAAGAAATAAGATTAAAGATGTTGTTGTTAACTGCCCTCGAGTCAATCTTGATCTATGGCGACACTGTGGATGAGACATCTCCAAAAAAACCCTGTCCTCCATTGCTCTGCTTAGCTCCTGTAACCTCATACCTTTGATCATCTTAATAGAGTCCCTCCATCTAGCATGCAACCTTCCTCTCTTTCTACTTCTCTCCACTTTTCCTAGCATTATTTTTTTTCCAATAAATCATGCTGTTTCATGATGTGTCTGAAGTATGACAGCCTCAATTTTGTCGTCTTGGCTTCCAGGAAGATTTCTGGCTTGATCTGACCTATGATCCATTTGTTTGTCTTTTGGCTGTCCATGGGATCCTCAGCACTCTTGATTTTCCTCCTTTTTTCTTAACTGTCCAGCTCTCTCATTCATACATGATAATAGGGAAAACAATGGCTTGTACAATTCTGACTTTTATGGGCAATGACCTCTGCAGTAGACTAGAATTAATCTTGCCCTGCCACACCAGATTTTAAAAAGAAATACTGTTTTTACCTGGCTTTTCTCTTGCTTTTACCTTGTTATTATCATTACCTTATTTTATTCTGTATCCCCAACAGCAAATGGTGGGAATCCTGTTGAGGCTATACTGTTTTTAATCTGTGTTTTTATCTGTGTTTTAATCTGTGTTTTTATCTGCTTTTTACCCTGTTTTTACCTTGAATTTACTCTTGTTTTTAGCATTACCTTCTTTTATTCTGTATCCCCTTTTTACCTGTGCTGGTCTATGACCATAATAAAGATGAACTGAACTGAACTGGCCTTTGTGTTCAGTTGTATATATATATCTTTGCATTTTAGAATCTTTTCTAAGAGGGTAAATACAGTGCACCCATGCCAAGCATGGGCTTGCCATCTGCGAGTTGAGCTCTCACATACAGCAAGCCCCACCTTTTTCAATGGGTTCAAGTAGGAGTATACGCCCATGGAAAAGAATGGGACTTAAAGTCCCTTGGTTTTTGCTATCCACGTGTGGGGTGGGGTGTGTGTGTTCCAGAATGGAGCCCCCGCAGACAGCAAGGGTGCACTGTAGAAGAAAGGAATTAAGAAAAAAGATAAGAGAAAATATTCCACACTAGAGCATATTGAGAGGAGTGATTCGTTCGGCAGACAAAAGAAACTGAGGGAATGGTAGCTTGGTGGGCTAGAACATGTTTGGTAACCAGGAAGAGGCAGGGTTCCTGCCAAGCTACTCAGCTCTAGAATATTCCGAAAGGGTCTCTATGCAGGTGCAAAAACCCATTTTGTGTGAGGCACAGAAACCATGAAGAAGGATTTTTTTTACAGGGGGCATGGTGGTAAACCTCTCGACCTAGATACATTACTTTAAAAGCTTTTCACTAAGAGAAATGGCAGGTCCCAACTGTGTTTTTAAATAATGCACTTAATGTAATATGCAGTTTCGTTCTCAGTATATATTCTTTAAAGGGAATTACAAACTCAAGAATATGGAAGATTGTTAATATGTGAATTTTGATGGCAATTTTAACACTTCAATTATCTCACATTAAGTAATGTGGTCACCTTGCTGCAAATCCATAAGAATAAACAGAGTTGTAAACATTTTTACAAATCTTTAGAAACAGATATTGGGAGTCCAGTAGGAGACACATGCCAACACCACCATCTTGATAGCCCATAGTCGCTAATGCCTCCTCCCCTCCCCTGCACTGTTACACTGTTTTTAATTCCCTATCTACTGAGCCACCCATTTTCTCCCAATAACCTATTCTTCTAGCTACAGTTCCCCCCCTCTCTGTTTTTGTGGACTTGAAGTCTGCGTCCCTCACCTGTTCACAGGCAGCAAACGGAGGGGGGAAAAATGGCCCACGCATGCCATTATTTTCAATGGGCTCGAATATTTGCAAGCTGCCATTTTCAGGGGGGGGGCAGAACAGGTCCCCCGCAAATTGGGACGGGCTACTGTACTATTCCATCCCGTTCCACAACCCTCTCTTCAACCTTGTCTTGTTCTTGCATCTTCTCCTTCATTCCAGCTCCTTCTTTCCTTCTTCACCTCCCTACCTCATATTTCCAGTTGATTTCTTTCTCTTCTTTCTTCTTTCCTTGTCATTTGTTCACTAACCTTTCCTCATAATGAACAAGTACACATCCAAAAGCTAAGCAGGATTTTTAACACTTTCATTTGCTGCTTTGCACTGCCTGTTTTGCACGGGGGTTAGAGTCAATGTGATACTAGAAGGAGCTGGAAGGTGAACTCCTGTTGCAATTGGGGGGTGGGGGTGGGAAGACATATGGGTGGGAAACAACAACTTTTTCCAAACACACACTAGCTTGTGTTAGAACTACAGAACTGTTAAATGTTAGATGCAGAATATTAGACTTGACTATACTGCTTGAGCTGTAAGCTTTCCCCCCCCTGGCAGCTGCATATATATTTAGGCAGACATTTAGATTTGCTCTTCTCTTTGCAAACATGGAGCAGTGCTTCTTGCAAGAACAATGTATTATTTCCCATTTCCTAATCACTGCATTTTGTTTTAAAGGAACCAGTGGTGAACAGGCAGGCAGCTGAATTTAAGGATGGAAAAGATTTGACAATCTCATTGAAAGTAGCCTTTTCATACTTCTTGCAAAACAAAACAAAACAAACAAACAAACAAACAAAAAAACCCAACATGCATCTTAACTCAAAAATCTACATATGTTACAGGGTGTCTGGGAAAAATAAAGTGTGTATAAAACAATGCACACATTTTAAAATGTGAACTGCCAAAATGCACAAAATTGAAACAAATATTAAAAATGGTTTACTTAATAGGGAAAAGTGTGTAATACATTAAATGTGCAAATAAATGCACACATGTGGTAAATATTTTAAAATATGCAGAATTTGCCATGCAAATAAATAAATAAATAAATTTTGCCACCTTATATATAATAAGGTGCAGGTGAGATTCTAACAAATGCAATGAAACAACACAAATTTCCATATCCTCAACTAAATGGAAACAACTTCCTTCTCTTGCAATTTAGAAACAAATTATGCCAGGAAAAGTACAACTTTATCACCCACTGAACAGTAATTCAGGCTATACTCAGCAAGTTTCACTTTTACAAATCTTAAAAGAACATTTCAGATGCTTTACCTACCATTTTTACTATGTCAGAATATGCTGATTCAGTAATCACACCACGATTGGTTGAAACATATTCCACCAGTTCATTCAGTGTTGCTCTTTTTATTTCTTTATTCCTCAAGTCAGAAACAGAGTCCATAAAATCAAACAATACACAACACTGCTGTAATTTCTGACAGAAGAGATTTTGCTGTTCATTTGTGGTAGCATCTGTAAAGGATAAAATGTTCAAGAATTAGAATGTAAAGTTCTATAAATTGCAAGTACAGCAGTTATCTGTCATTTTGACAGTAACAGAAACCAAGCACAAGGCGAAATGGGTCACATCCAAGTGTAAGGTCACATGGGGCACCCGCAAATCCAACAATCCATTAGCAGACCTATAATTAAATCATCTTCTATAAGGAGTTCCCACACCACCTGATTTGACTGACTGGCACTGCAGAATATACTTTTTCAGCCACACTGAATGCTACATAACTGGATTTTTTTTGCCAGCTTTTAGAGAATTTCAAACTGGGTCTCTCATCTCAATTCTAGGAAAGAATAAAGGCTGTTTCTGGACATAAAATCTGCAAGTTTGTTGCACATTTGATGAATGAGAGTCTTTTCTTGAGGAAAAGTACAGAACTAGCATCCTACTCTCTAGTATCCTAGAACTTCCCATCAAGGATACATAGCATGCTATTTTTAAACCAACATATTTTCACTGTGCAAAATACACTGTTTAGCAATGGTTAACACTTATTGTGATAGAATTCAAAGATACTATCATGTTAAGTCTGGCAAATCAGTATGCAAAGGGATCTTGTAGCACCATTGAGACTAAATGAGAGAAAGAAGTTGGCAGCATGAGCTTTTGTAAGTTGAGCCAACTCCTACATGCATCTGAGGAAGTAACTTCAAATCTACGAAAGCTCATGCTTTCTTTCAGTTAGTCTGAAAGGTGCTACAAGATCCTTTTGTATGCTTATTGTGATAATGAGGGGGGATGATTTTAACATTTTCAAAGCTGAAATTGTTTAAAAATGCACTCATCTCTCCACATTTGCAGCTTTGACTTTTGAGGATTTGATTATTCACGGATTTTATTATAATGTTCTCTTTAGGAATATCTAAGTCCTCCAGTGCAACTCTATGGTCAACTTTAACCAAAAGTCGCACTGAAGGACCTAGAGATTCCTACAGAGAACACTCCACTAGGCATTTGTAGCTTCTCTAGAGCAACTCTATGGTCAATGTCTGGCAGATGTCGACCAAAGAGCTGCACTGGAGGACCTAGAGATTCCTACAGAGGTGTTCTCTCAGGTAAAAACATAGTGTTTTTGTTATCTGCGGTTTTTCCACATTAATGGGGGTCCTGTGCCCTAACCCTAGTGAATGTGGAATGACAAGTGTAATAGCAATTAGGATATAAAAACAGAAAAAGAACATCTAAAATTGGTCTACTTCACTCATTGCCTGTGAGTCAGTAGCAGTGCATACTGATCAATTGTTCCCACTTAGCTTCCCCTCCCAGTGAGTATGCCTAACACACTGACAAGTCTCTGTCTTTGTTTTGTCTAGTATTATATTCAAACCAGCATCTCTAACTCACTGCTCTGCTAACCAGCCAGAACCATTCTTGGCTTTTCACTGTAGCTAGTTATAAGAATAAGACAAGAAAAATTGTTTGGACAGAGTTATGACCAAACCAGAGATGGACACTTCCATTTTATAGCCACTTTTATAGTACTGCTAGGAATCATATTTGCTCATTCTGGATTAAGTCAGAATTCTTGTTTGACAGTGTTAAAATGCTTGTTAAAATTACATCTGAAGAACTGGTCGACAGTTTATATTATATTATCACTTTTATTTTTATTCATTTATATCCCATCTTCCTCTCAACATTGATACTCAATGCAGCTAACAATGTATTTAAAATAGAATAACGTATATACTAAAAACTCATCCTAGAGAAATAAGAAGTACAGTTTTCCCCTCCTTTTTCACAAGGGATCCATTCCAGACCCACCCACCCCACAAAAATGAAAAATCGTGGATGCGCCATTTTAACCAATGAGGATTGCCCCTCTATGAATAATAAAGACCATAGACTTCAAGTCCACTAAAACAAAGGGGCGACTGTATTTTACACTAGACAAAAGTATATTTAAAAACGCTTCATAATTGCTTCAGTCCTCCATCTGCCAATCTACTACCAAGCATAAAATAAGCAGAAGAATGAGCAATATAATGCCTTATTAAAATTATTTTGATTAGATTATTTTCCTTACAACTTTTGGCCATATCCTGTTTCCTTTTAAATGGGTAGACCTCAGCTATGAAAGCATTTACCAATTGTATTCACAGAAGCACCAGTTCTGGTTTCATTGTAGCAATGAAGAGAAAAATTCAACTTTTGAAAATTGCTTCTCTCACACATCACTTTTAAGTGAAAGTAGTGTAAACTACACTGGTACCTTTTTCACTTAAAACATTATAATTATAAAGAAGACATCTCAACAACTCAGGGCCTGAAAAAGACTGTCAGAATAATCGAGCTTGAGATCACTTTAACTGTGCTGGCTCAGTGCTAGGGAATCATGGGAACTATAGTTGATTGTGACACCAGAGCTCTCTGACAGAGAAGGCTCAATGTCTCAGGAAAAAAACCTACAATTCCCATGATTCCTTAGCATTGAGCCAGGACAATTAAAGTGATCTCAAGCTGGATTATTTCTGGCAGTCTGTTCAGGCCCTCAATCTTCTTCAGAAACATATTCAGAGTAGTTCATTTGTGAACATTATTAAATATATGAAGAATATTAAATCACGCATGATGGCATTTTAAAGAATGGGTCAAAGAAATAATATGGGTAAAAGAGGAATCATGTTAACTGTACTCCCACCGTGTTGTAATTGCCCCCACAAATCATATTAGTGTCTATTACTAGCACAATGAGATATTTCACAAAAATAGTCTTAATGTATACTACATTAATGTTTTACTATAACAGCAGTGATACATTAATTAACAAGACATGAGATTTTAAAATCTGAGATAGTATGAATACCATGAAACTGAATGAATCTTAATACAGTCGCCCTCCGTTCTCGTGAACTTGAGATTCGCGTCCCTCGCTTTATGCACGAGGGGTGAATGGAGAGGGATAAAATGGGGTGCGTGCTCATGGTGTGTGCCTGTCCACCCACGCCCACAGGGGCACACCTCTATTCAAGCCAATGGGGCATGAATACAAACGATTTTCCCTTTTTTGCGGGGGGGGGGCAGAATGGATCCCCCGTGAGAATGGAAGGACTGTATATCAATCTGACAATTACATGTTAACTTTCATGCTTAAATATGGGATATTTTAATCCTGCAGAATCATGCTTTGTGGTAGAATCCACACAAAACTAAAACTAAAATGTAGACAGTTTCACTATATTGTCACTTGCATAGTTGTTAATGATGTCATTAAATCTGAGACACTTGCCTGGGTTCAGACAAATTTTAGACACCTTTTCTCCCTATAAACAAACAATGTCTGGGACAAAAATTGCGCTAAGATATCAAATGATATCTTACGCGTGTTGGTTTTTTTACCACTTTGGTCCTTTTTTTGTTTTTGACATTGCGATAAAATATCTTCTCTATCATTTTGCAATGGATCATAATGCAGCAAAGCAGAAGTGATAAGCTGTGGTTACCAGTACATTCTGGGAACATTAAGATTTCTTCCACTGTGAGGTTGGGGAACACTAAAAGCAGGGGATGGCAACCTTTGTTGCTGGGGGGCCGGGGGGGGGGGAAATGGCGTGGGGTGTGTGTGTGCGCACTTGCATGCACAACGCGGGCGCCATTTTTGAAGGCCCCCCCGTGCCCGTGGTGGGCAAAGTCACCCGGCGCTGGCGCAGGGGGGCTTCCCTGGGACTTGGAAAGGTTCCCCCGCACCCACGGCAGGTGAATTTGCCCGGCGCAGGCGCGGAGGGGCTTCCCTGGGCCTTGGAAAGCCCCCCCGCGCCCACGGTGGGCGAATTTGCCCGGCACAGGTGCGGGGGTCATTTCCGTGGGCCATAGGTTGCCGACCCCTGACTAAAAGCTAAGCAAAGCAGCTTCATTTATATACCGCTTCATATCGCGCTATAGGATGTCTAAGCAGTTTACAACTGTAAGCTCATTGCCCCACAACAGCTGGGTACTCATTTTAGTGACCTCGGAAGGATGCAGGGCTGAGTCTAGCTTGAGCCCTGGCTAGTATTGAACTCGCAACCTTGTGGTCTATGAGTGAGTGGCTGCAGTACAGAACACTAGAGTTCACTGAAGTGATGAAATCTCTCCACACCCATGCAAGGCACATTTTACCTCATAAATTATTTTCTTTCTTTTAAAAATGTTTATTCAAAGCTAGTGCTTTCTAGCTCTGTGTATTTATATGGTATACATTCAGTTCTTCACAGGAAAGCATCCATTTCTACATGGACCATTTGTATACCCTGTAATACACTGGAAAATATCATACAATTCATACAATGCGAGTTTTCTATTGTTAGTACTTGTGGATTAAAAATGAATAAGCCAGTAGATATATCATGTGTTCCATAATGTCCTAAGCAAAATAATTTTAGAACAAAGTTGAAAAATACTACAAACTCAAATGAAGAATAAAGTGATGTGCTTTGAATAGTTTAAAAAAATGTATTTTTGCCTGAAGTTTTTTTGTTAAACTGAAAGAGGTATAACCATCATATATCCTGACAGTATATCATTTCAAACATTCAAAGCACTGCCTTAACCATTTTTTTTTGGCCTTAATATCAAAATTCATATCCCAAGAGTAAGTTCCTATGATACAACAACATAGACAAGACTAATAAGAATGCAAGGCACATAAAGGTTCAAACTATTGAAAGAAAAATTTAAAGAAGTTCTAGTCTCTAACCCTTCCAATCACACATAGAACTTTCCAGGACAACAAAAGAGGTATTAAACATGAGGCACTTGATGAAATAAAATGGAAACTTCAAACATTCCCTCTAAATGTTTTTCATTAATCTCTATACATGATTCAATAGCAATCACAAACAATCCCAAATCCTTAAAAAAATACTTAACAGTCAAAGTCTCAGCAATGTATGGCTTACAATACAGTGGGCCCTTGGTATCCACTGGAGTTTAGTTCCGAGATACACCCCTCCCTCGTAAATACCAAAATTTGTGGATACTCAAGTCCTATTAAATAAAATGTACTGTATATACTCTCATGTACAAGTCTAGAAATTTTAGTCAAAATTTTGACTCCCAAAAACTGAATCGACTTATCCATGGGTCAATGCAACTTCTGTACTTTAACTCTTACTTTAAAAGGAACCATTCCCTGGTGAAAGGCAAGAGTGTAATCTGTCCTGGAAGCATTGCCCCTCTCTACTCTCTCACCCATCCAGCCTTTAAAGTGAGTACAGTTACTTTTTTTAAAAAAATATTTTTTTATTTTTTTTTATTAAAGTATACAAATGCATATACCAAAAAAAAAAAAAAAAAGTGAGTACAGTTACGCCTGCTGGAATTCTGTAAGTTCTTTGACATTGTTTTCCTTTGTTTCATCCTTTATATTCTTTGTTACACGCCCCTACGTTTTACCCTTGACTTATCCATGGGTCATATCAAAATCCATAATTTTGGCTCCAAAACCTGCCCTCGGCTTATACATGAAGTCGACTTATAGTTGAGTACATATAGTAAGTAAGATGGTGTCTCTTCTATAAAATGGTAAAATCAAGGTTTGCTTTATGGAATTTATACATAGTTATTAATAATTTTCAAACCATGGATAGTTGAACCTGTGGATAAAGAATCCGTGGATACAGACAACCAACTGTATTATTCTCTTTATGCTGTATTCATAAGAACAAACGCAAACAGATCAAATGGCCCAATCTTCTTGTAAATGTGGATTAATCCAAAGTCTATAGTGCAAAAATGTTTGCTTAATATTATATGTGAAACATGTGGTTAGCATGTTAATACTCATATAAACAGTAGGTGAAATCAAACCTTTAAAAATCATTTTTTAAAAAGTGCCATTTTTAAAAACCCTGCTAAGAAGGTACAGTAATGAACATGACATCTAACATTTTTCACATATTTCACACAGAAGATCCTCCTCCTCCTCCTCTCTCGTGGCTTCCTCCTCTTTCTCCCTTCGTTCTCATCCTCCTCCTCATCTCTCCTGGCTCTCTTCTCTTTCTCCCTGTAGATTCTACAAGAGACTATGTTCATTAATATGGGAAGATACAAAGCTCTCCTCAGTTTATTTGCTTTAAGTACAGGAAGCCCGCATTTATTTGACAGGTTAGGGACCAGGGCACTGTCAAAAAGGAGGAACTGTCAAAATATGGAACCTATAAAGCTCTGGTCTCTAACCTGTTGAATAAGGAGGTGGGACGCCTGTAATGAATGAGGGAGGGATACTATTTTAAATATACTTATTTTCTTTCTATGTGAGGGAGCATTTCAGCTAGGCAATGGCATGGGCTGAAGAAAACAGTTGAGGGGAAGCAGGAGGGTAACATGCAGGCTTGACAGGCATGCCTGGACTGGTGGCAGGCAATCCTCCTTCAACTGGATGTTGGGGAAGAGGAAGAACCAAGCGCTTCATCACCATTGCACTGACTGGTGGGAAACAGAGTCCAGGCAGAGGTGCTGCTTGTGTGATGTAACCACCTGGACTGGCAATAGGCTCTGGACTGGCAGTAGGCTCTCTGAGGAGACAGACGCAATGGTGATTTTGGCTTAGCCCACTTCACTGGATTCCAGATTTTAATTTGAAATGTTCCTTCTTCATCACTTTTCTTTACCTCTGGCTACTGGGAAAGCAGGGAGGGAGGGAAACTCTCAGAATGGGAGCTTCCACAATTACTGTGATTGTGCACAATCTGCGGAAAGCACTGAATGAATCAAGGTGAGCCAAAACTGCTGCTGCCTCTGCCTCCTCAAAAAGTCTACAATCAGCACGTCTGACTGGACTCTGTTTCCCATTGCTCAGTGGCAATGGTGGTGAAATGCCTAGTTCTTCTTTCCCCCCAGCATCCCATTAAAGTTGTAGTTTATTGTGGCACCAGAGCTCTCTGACAAGAGAAGGCTCAATGACCCAGAAAAATACAATTCCCATGATTCTTTAGCAATGAGCCAGGACAGTTAAAGTGGCCTCAAGCTGCATTATTTCTGGCAGTCTGTAAAGGCCCTAAGTCTCAAATTAGACTTTGAAATTACAGGGTTTTCTTCCCCTAAAGTAAAACTAGAGTTGAAAATTATAGAATGCTTTTTTCTAGAGTAAATGCACAATGATATCCGTTGAGCAGGATCCATTGCTAAATTTCCACTGGCAGAAAACAGAAGAATCCAGCAGAAGCAGGAGAGCAATTTCCCTCTCCTGCTCCAGAGAGCGGAGAAGCCCTCCAGAACTGTTTGTTGGAAAATACAGATGGTTTCAAGGGAAAGGAGAGAAAGTTCCATTACACCGGCACTGTAGGACCACTTGCGTTTTGGATATAGGCAATTACATTTATATATAATTGGTGAGTTACAAAGTGTGCCTTATCTTTTTGGGGTACAATAGTGGTGGCAAGATGAATAAGAAATGTAAACATAGCCCAAAAGCAACTATGAAAAGATGAATGATTCTTGACAACAGCTGATTAATGTGCATGCCTAAGAAAATGAAACTAAGGTAAAACTTACACAGTGAGAACTGTTAGGAAAGATATTTTTCAAAACCTGATTTAATCGGCTATCATCAAATATACTGTTTAACAGGATGACAGAACAGTATTAAGAACAGACAAATTTATTTCTGTTTTCTTAAACTGTCTTTGAAACACTTTACATGAAATGTAAGGACAGAAGGTTGTGAAAATGGTATTATCCGATAGTTCCAGCTTTAGTGAAGTGAATTAAAATTTAAGCTACAGCTCTAAAATCTACTTGATCTATATTCTAATTCACAAAATAAAAAATGGAATAAGTTGTTTTGGAAAAAAACTGTAACAAACTGGTATTGACAAATATATGTACAGAATAGATGGTAATTAGGTTATTTTTTTACCAGATGTAGTTAAATTGAGTAGTACTATACATTATCCGAATATTTTAGATATATTCCCATACCTAGTTCCTGGACACATTTGATTAAAAAACAGTAAGGATGTTTAAGGCAACTATCCTGCTTTGAAAAATTAAGTCTTGGAGAAAGTAAATGTTGAATAGACACTAATTTTCCTCGCATATCCTTCCACTCAGAGGCCTTGCCTCAACAGAACAACAGACAGATTTACATGCTAATCCTCTCAACCAAGGGTCACACAGTATATATACTCCACACACCTCCATGCCACTATTCTCTGAAGATACCAGCCACAGATGCAGGTGAGACATCAGGAATACATTCTTCTAGATTCTAGAACATGGCTCACAGCCCGAAAAACCACAAAAACCTCAAGTAAATGTTGTCGTCCCAGATTATCAAATTGTGATGCATACTAGAGAGAACAGAAGACCAGATTATAACCAGAACTAACTTGGTTGAACCTAGGTGTGAAAGACTAGCTGACAAAATGAAGAAATAAAAAATAATACAAGCAGATATGTAACATAACTAGGTACTTGTAATCCTGTTTGTAAAGCCAAGTAGTACATACTTCCTCTGTAAACAAAAACAGAAAAAGTAAAGTTCTTGGAAACACATTAAGATGAGGTCAGTATATTTATTTTGGTAGTCGTGATCCACAGCAATGAAAACAAGGTTCTGTAGAACATTAATTAGCATGCATAAGCAGGTCATTTTAGATCCCATTGTTTAATTGTTATCATAAAAACAGTAGCAGGAATCTCTGTTATATATGGGAAAAAGAAGTACCATATTTTCTGGCATATAAGACGACTTTTAAACCCTGGAAAAGGGTCTGAAAAGTTGGGGTCGTCTTATACGCTGGGTAGAAAAGGAAGAGGACGACGAAGGGAGAAAGAGAAGGAAGCCAGGAGAGAGGAGGAGGAGGATGAGAACGAAGGGAGAAAGAGAAGAGAGCCAGGAGAGATGAGGAGGAAGACGAGAATGAAGGGAGAAAGAGGAGGAAGCCACGAGAGAGGAGGAGAAGGATGAGAACGAAGGGAGAAAGAGAAAAGGAAGCCAGGAGAGAAGAGGAGGAGGAGGACGATGAAGATGAGGGGAGAAGGAGAAGGAAGCCAGTTCTACAGTATGGATGCAGCCTGAATCTGCACTGCAGAAATAATGCTTTGTAGTACCGGAGCTCTCTGACAGAAAAGGCTAAATATCTCACAAAACTGCAAATCCCAGAATTATATAGCCTTGAGCCAGGGCAGTTAAAGTGGTGTCAAACTGCTTTAATTAATTTCTGCAATGCAGACGCAACCAAAGTTGATGTATTGCTTGGGCATGGCTTCTTTAACAAATAATTCTGCACAATGAGAGAGAAAGAGAGAGAAAGTGTACCCTTGAAGATTTATCTAAAGGAGAACCAAGTTCCTTAACTTGGAGGTTATATGTGTATGTTGTGTGCCTTCAAATTGTTCCTAACTTATGGTGATCATGGGGTTTTCTTGGCAAGATTCATTCCCCTGGGGCTGAGAGTGTGTGACTTGTCCAAGTTCACCCAGTGGGTTTCATGGCAGAGTGGGGAATCAAACCCAGCTCTCCAGAGTGGTAGTCCAACACTCAAACCACTACACCATGCTGGCTCCTATTCCCATGTACTACCTATGAAACAATTGCAGACTTTTTTGTTGTTCTTGTGTGTCTTCAAGTCCTTTCTGACTTATGGCGACCCTAAGGCAACCTTATCATGGGGTTTTCTTGGCATGTTTCTTCAAATGGGGGTTGCCATTACCATCCTCTGAGGCTGAGAGTGTGTGACATGCCCAGGGTCACTTACTTGGCTGCAAATTGTACATACCCCAGAATGCATCACTTAGTATATTGGCAGTCCTTCCCCCTCAACACTTTCTCATTTCCCCCAACCATCTTATAACTGGGAGATGGAAATAATTTTTAAAGCAGCATTTAAATCTGGAATATTTTTTAAAACGTAAGGTCCAAAACACACTGCAGAAATAAAAGCTAGGGAACATGGGAGCTGTAGTTTGTTATGTTTATTAGTGACAGTTTTCCTGCTAAGTACCTGCATGTCATAAACATTTGAATTAAAATTACCATACTGAAATCAAATCTGATTTTTTTAAATTTTTATTTGGTGTGCGTTGGAAGAGGGGTTGTCTTATATGGCAAGTATATCCCAAACTCTATTTTAACTGGAAAAGTTGGGGGTCGTCTTATACGCCCAGTCGTCTTATATGCTGGAAAATAACGATTTTGACCAAGAGAGTGCTATATCAAAGAACAAGACAAAGTACTTCTTAGTACACTTAACAATAGGTCTAAGTAAGATCGGAAACCTTGTCAGACTTTCTAGAATACTAAACAAAATATATTAGAAGGTACTCTCTAATATGCTAGTTATGTTTATATTGGTGGTGTAACCACTATTTTATCCCTATTAACCAGTAGGGATAAAATTATGAAATATTATAAACTGATTAATCTGAAATTAATTTGTTGGTACTTTTTAAGATACTTAGGGACTTTGTAGACTGACATAAATAGTGCAAATTGAGGGCGCTTTAACTGCCCTGACTCAGTGCTAGGGAATCATGGGAACTGTAGTTTATTGTGGCACCAGAGCTCTTTGACAGAGAAGGCTCAATGTTTCAGAAAAAAATACAATTCCCATGATTCCCTAGCACTGAGCCAGGACAGTTAAAGTGGACTCAATTTGCACTATTTCTGGCAGTTTGCAAAGTCCCTTAGTTGTATAACATGGGGCCAGAGCAGATGAGAAAGAAAAAGCAGCTCAATCTTGCTTTTTCCAAAAGTGGGTCGAACCCCTGCTGTCCACACAGCCCACTCTCAAGGCACATCAAATATGCACAGCTTGACTGCACTGCTGGGTAATTTTTTTTATTGCCTCCCTACCATACATGTCCACTGTTGCACAAACATACCACTTGCAATCTCCAAGTACCTCCCATGTCTTCCCACATGCCATCCAATTGCATGGCTGCCCCTTTGATCAACCACACAGTTGCATGTGCGATGCTCCTTCAGTGCATCAGTGTGTGGGGGATACATTGGCAAAGCACAGTCATGGAGGCCCCCCATATATGCCTCCTTCACTCCATGCCCCTTGTTGCACTGTCTGGTTTCTGTATGTTGTACTTACAACCACTGGAGCTGTTGCACTTTCATTTATTTGCTTTGCTGCAGTCCTGCACTCGCGTCAGGGCGTTTATATGTAGGTGCGAAGATGCACATTTTTCAGGCTAAGCCTAATTCTTTTTGCTCCAGTACATACCCCTGGAGCATGGTTTTGTTTCAGTTTCCACCTGCTTTAGAGGTGTGTGCCTTCAAAGCAGCTTGAAGCCGCTTTATTTTGCCCATCTATTTCACCTCATAAATATATATGAATGACATCTCAGTGACATTTGATATATTTACACAATTGTGGCAACAGTTTTCATGTTGGGTATTAGTGCAATATTTATATTTCCAAATAAATAATAATATAACTCCTCTAGAACATGGCCACACAGCCCAAAAAACCCACAAAAAACTAATAATGTAACAATTGTGAACAACGAAACACCCACTGACAATAAAGGCACAGATGGGCTGGATTTAAGAAAAATGAGAACAACCACATGGATAGCTGCAGGCTCATGCAAATATGCAAGAAATATTTCTAGGTTACCATCTTTGCATCTTCTTGGCTATTTTAGCATGCAAGTTAAATAGTAGACACAAGAAATTTGGGCAACACCACACACTCTGGGTTTACTCTCATATGTACAAACTCCGAAAATATTTCTGAATAAAGTTTAGGGAAGTTTGACATATCACTGGAACATGTAGATACAAAACAAAACTGCATCATACATCTGCCTTCATAATTAGCTGACCTTGAACAAAAAAGCTAATCAAAATGAATTCTTTTTTTTTTAATTATCTTAATCTTAGTAAATGCTTGCAAATAAACTTGCAGAAGAGATATTTGCCTAGATTCACACTACAACCACAAAACTTCTGAGCAGTGTATTCTGAGTAGTGTTTTCACACTTTACAATAATTATCAGGATGTAATCTTTCCAACAACCATGCTATGAGACAGGTGGGAACAACCTTTGCAAGTTCAGGGGTCAATTTTCTGTTCTTGGGTCCTTGCTGGTAGAATGCACTCTCTAGTCTAGAGGAATGCCAAAAAAAGAGGAAAAAATTAAATGGCTGGAAGTTTAATTGGAATTTTGAAAAAAATATATGTAAGTTTTGATGTTAAACAGTGCAAGAGGATCCACTGACCTATTTAAAAACTACATCACAGTCCAGGGTAACCAATTTATCCCAAGATCACAAAAACAATCTGAGGACAAAATGAGGCCCCAGGACCACACTTTGCCCATACAGCTATGTTATGTCAACATAGTTACACCCATACTGCACAAGGGACTGATACAAATTATGTAATGGAACTTCAGCCATTTCTCACATAAATAACTACCGGTATACATATTACCAGAGTTACCTAGAATAGAGGTTCAAAGAATCTAAGTGCCTTTACAGACTGCCAGAAATAATGCAGCTTGAGGCCACTTTAACTGTCCTGGCTCAGTGCTAAGGAATCATGGGAACTGTAGTTTATTGTGGCACCAGAACTCTCTGAAATAGAAGGCTCAATGTCCTAGAAAAAAATACATGATTCCCTACCACTGAGCCAGGACAGTTCAAGTGGCCTCAAGCCGCATTATTTCTGGCAGTCTGTAAAGGCTCTAAATTCTACCAGTTTGTATTAAGCAAACCTGAACTATATTATCCTTGCTATGGACTGAGTTTTAACTTGTAATTTACCCTTCTTGCTTGTTGGAGGTTATTTGCATCAGAAAAACTGGATAATGAGCTATAGGAAGTATAGGTAGAACAATAATCTTCCTGATATGTTTCTCCAGTTCAGATCTATTATAATATGAAATAATAAAATTTCTTCCCCAGTTTGGAACATTAAAAAATGAGATTATATCACCTCAACAGTCTAATTTCATCAAAATAGGCGCTCAGTGACATCTGCCAGTCACACACTCTCTCTGCTCTCGTAACTCACATAACCTCTTAGCCAAAGGAATTTACTTATAATGCAGCCTAATGAGGGTTGCAGAAGATGCCCTAATACCTATTGGCAAGTTAAACTTTGGCAAAACAGGAAAGAGATATTGTAGGGTTCAAAAGGATGCTGAGGAAGTTTCTAGATTGGGGAGGGGGGAAATCACTCAGAATCTGGGTAAGCTCACACACCTCACCAAGTAAGTAGAGAGACAGGAAGTGGAGCTCAACTGCTAGTCTTATGCAATTAACTGTCATATCCTAGAAATTGCACATTCTGGTTTAAAATATTATATGGGAATACTATGCATACTGACAAACTAAAATACACTTTACTGGAACCTTGAAAGAAAAGAAAAAAAAGAGAGAGGAAGATTTGCTAAAAAAGATTATTTGAATGTGTAAAACATATATATTTCCAAGACAGTCCACTGAGCAAATAGAACTCAGCCAGCTTCAATATGGTTACAAAGACTTCCAGATTTCTAAAATGAAGCACCTCATTTGTCTAGTTTGGAAGAAAATACCACATTTAATCCTCCAACAAATTATTTAGGGTGGCTCATTCCAAACTAACATAATAATTACTAGGTTCAACCTCAGCAAGGATAAAAATGAAATCTGAGTGCTAAAAGAACAGAAGAACCCTGGAGTGGAAGCAGATTATTTTAGAAGTATAAGATTACTTCAAGGTGACGGAAATTAGCCCTGGAGCAGCTCAACATATGGCCCATTTTGAGATGTGCATAGTTAGTGAGCATGTTATGGTTTATAACCAAAAGCAAATCAAGTGAGCACTACTTTGATTTGAGTTTACTAAAGACATTCACAAGATTAGTCCCAGTCTGATCTTTACTATGTTAAGCCAAGACATGCATACAAATCAACAGATTCATGCCTACACACAGGTAGAAAAAATGTAGCCATACTGTGAGTTGAAATCAGTGTGATGTAGTGGTTTGAGTGCTGGACTACAACTCTGGAGACAAGGGTTCAAATCAAGGCTCACCCTTCCTCCTACTGTACCAACCCATGTATAAGTCGACCCTGGTTTTGGGGCTCAATTTTTTTATTTGAATTTTTCAATTTATACACGAGTATATGCACTAATCATTATCTTAATATTGCAAAACAATAATCAAAAACATATGGCATATTCTCAAATTTTTTACTTTCATTTTTGCTGCTTGCCCCTCCCGCCTCACACTTAGCTTATTCTGCAGATCTATTCCACTCCTAAGGGGGAAGCACATGAGTGCTTCCAGGACACCGCCGGACGGAGCGCCGCGGGACCGCAGCCTCCACACCACAGCGCTCCTGCGGCGTCCCTGAAAGGAGCGCAAAAATAGCGCTCCATTCATAAGTCAGGGAAAGTGCGCCCTAAACGCGTAGGGCGCACTTTCCCTGACTTATCCACTGCAGCGTGTCCGGACGCTGCGGCGGGAGGTTGCCCTGGGAGCGCCGGCCGTGCGGAGGGCCGGCAGCTCCGAGGGCAACCTCAGGAAGAGGAAGGAGTGCCGCGCGTGTGGCTGCTCCTCCTCTTCCTGGCCTCCAAGACGACTCTATTAGTCGTCTGCCGGGGCCCCTAGTCTCCCAACAACGTGTTCATTGAATATATTGAAACTTAGCACTTAAGACTAAGGGGTTATTCTGTGTACACAGATTTGCAAAAGAACAATGGGATTGTGATTTCTGCAGATAAAAAAATCACAGTTTTGAGAAATATAAAGCCAAGCATCTGTTGTATGTTCTCTAGATAGAAAATCCATTGTGAATGGATTAATTGAATTCATTTACCAAAAAAATTTAAACATTGCATGAATAGACATTCCCATGCTACTTAATTAAAAACTAATCCCAATTTTATGGTAAATATCCTTTGGACCATAACGTATCTTAAATGGAAAACTATCTTTAGATAAGATTGTTCCTCAAAAAGCAAAATAAAAAAAAATCTGTTTTCAGTTTTAAAAATCTGATTTAAATTTTAAAAATCCATTTTTTAAAATCATTGATTTTTATCCACCCTGGTTCAAATTCCCTCTCAGCCATGGAAACTCAGTGGATGATGTTAGACAAGTAATATTCTCTCGGCCTCAGATGAAGGCAAAGGCAAACTCACTCTGAACAAATCTTGTCACCAAAATCCTGACATACTGACCTCATTGTCACCATACACTGGAAATGACTTAAAGGCACACAATAACAACTATAACAACAAATACTGTAAATTGCAAAAGCAATATATTTTCTCAATTTTAAAAGAGATTTTGCTCACCGCTGTACCTTGTCTACAGAAAGTAATGGAGTAGTAAATGACAGTTTGCATTTTTCTGAAATCCTGCCTCTCTTTAGCACCAGTTTTATCAATCACAAAAACCAGAACACCTAACACATGTTTCACATGTAAACTAAGATCAAAAACACACTGCAGAAATAATTCAGTATGAGACCACTTCAACTGCCCAAGCTCAATGCTAGAGAATCCTGGGAACTGTAGTTTATTGTGGCACCAGAGCTCTCTGACAGAGAATGCTAGATGTTTTACAAAACTACAAATGAGCTAGTAACTGCAAATGAGAAATAACTGAATATTCTACAGTATGTCAGAAGCAATAATGCCATATGTCCTTAACTAAGTATAGAATTTCTCTTTCATTTATAGCTGCTTTTTTGTTTTTTAATTCTTATTTTTAACAGCACAAAGAATGTTTATTATTGGAATTATACAAATGTTATAAAATCATATGACAAAGTATATTCTTATAAAAGCATATTGAAACATTTGTTTCATATCAAATAACAAACATTCTCTGAGCAATTAAAAATAAAAACATAAAACAAAAATACAAGTATAAATTTAAAAAATAAGATCTGACCATAATTTGGGAGCAGATAATTCCTTCTGTATCCCCAAAACTGACACTGGAAGTGTGTGAAATTCTTCACTGCCAGTTTCCACACATCATGCAGGAAGTGCAAAATTCACTAGAGTGATACTGGGTATAAGCCTAAATTTAAATGATACACAGCAATCATTACTGGTGTCCCGTTCCTTTCATTAGATTTCACATCTAACAGAAGCTTGATTTACCAGTATTTTAAAGATCTTTAAAAAAAACTGGGTCAAAAATTAAACTTCTATATAAGATATCTTCTTTTAAAATTTACAGGGAGCAGTTAACTTGACTTTAGTTGGTATGGCTGTGCACCACCTATGCAAGTTAATACTTGGTATCAGTTGTAGTTGGGTTCCAGGACCTCCTGTGGATACCAAAATTTGTGGATGCTCGAGTCCCACTATATACAATGATACAGTAATATTGTGCCCCTTATATAAAATAACAAAATCAAGGTTTGGATTTTTGAATTTTATATTTTTAGAATATTTTCAAGCTGTGGATAGTCGAATCCACAGATAAAGTACCTGTGGATAGGGAGGGCTGACTGATCAGATTGCACCTCGAAATTTACCAAAAAATCTTGGGCAGCTTGCCAAAGTCATTATAATTCACACTTGATTAATAAACTGACTATGATTTTTAGATATCTAAGGACACAATATTTGCAATATGACACATTGTAACTATCTTGCCTACAAGGTCTATTTTCAAGCATCTAGCTGTGTGCTGTAAACACTTCAAAAATATGGGCATAAATTTATTTTAGTTTTTTATAACTTCTATCATGCACAGTTTCTAAAGTTATATTCCCCAGAAGAGATCACAAGTAGGTGGGATTTGAAATTTGTAGCAGCTTCATTTCATTTAGGGTTAGGGACTCAGGACCCTCATGAAATTGGGAAAGCCTCAAATTAAAAAACAACAACAAAACATTATTATTTTTATCTGAGGGAAGAGCTCTCTAGGAATCCTTAGATCCTCCAGTGCAACTCTATGGTCAAGATCTACTGGAAGGTGACTGTTGAACTGTATTGGAGGATCTACAAATACCTAGAGAAGTGTTCTCTGTAAGAACCTCTAAGTCCTTCAATGTAACGTCTGGCAAAAGTTGGCCATAGAGTCACAATGGAGGACCAAGAGGTTCTTAGAGAGCTCATACTAATCAAATCCACAAATAATCAAATCCACGAAAGTCAAAGCTGCAAACGTGGAGGGCCAACTATACATACAACAGATTTATTAAAAGTATAATTTTGCAGTATTAGCAATTGAACAGGCACAGCTGCCAATTTAATCAGGCTGAAGTGAAGATGGTGCTCACCTAGATTTTCTCCACTTGGCAACTGACCAGGGACAGCCTCTGTGCTCACTTGCTACAATCAGATATCACATTAAACCATTTTTTAACACCATGTACAGTCACAGGTAAAAACAGTAGTGAGCTTCAGGCTCACATGCTCCCTCTTCTGTTCTTCTCAAAAAGAAGAAGGTAATTAGAAGTTTCCATTTCCACCTTTTTGTTAACCATAGGTCCCTGTGTTGTCATAAATGAAAATTATAGTTGCCAGAAACTATGGGCCTAAGCAGACTGCCAGAAATAGTGCACATTAAATTGAGGCACTGCCCTGGCTCAGTGCTCGGGAATCATGGGAACTGTAATTTATTGTGGCACCAGAGCTCTCTGACAAAGAAGGCTCAATGTCCCAGAAAAAAATACAGTTCCCATGATTCCCTAGCACTGAGCCAGGGCAGTGCCTCAATTTAATGTGCACTATTTCTGGCAGTCTGCTTAGGCCTTATGATTAAGCAATGTACTTTCAGAAACTACAGTTAAATTAGCTGGTTTCAAATTCACTACAGTTAATGTTAGCCACAGTTCACTGTACCAGACAACGCAAAATACTGTGGATAAGGGGAGGGGGAGCAAAAGCTTCTGGACTCCTCCAGCTGGTTGCATGGGAGAAAGAGGGTGGGCTCAAATGACACAAATGCTCCTTCACCTTGTTTTTCGCTCATACGTTTTCTGCTAAATGAACTGCATACAACTGCATTAGCTATTTTGTACAACGTGATCCACTGCAAGCCCTCTCTATACTTTCTACAACTCTATACCTGTAAGGATTAATATCTTGAAGTGCATAAGATTCACTCTCTATCTCTAGAGGAAAATGAACAATTCTTTAAATTGCCAACAGCAACTTTAAGAACCAATAGCAGTTATCGTAGCCAACCAAAAACTTCTATGTTCATGGGATGCTACATGAATCAGGCTTCAAAGACACATTGATAAACTGGGTAGCAGCCTTGCAAAGAGACTTAATTTAAACAAGTCTTAAAAGCAGATTTGGTCTTTCCAACTCTCACTATGTTAAATTTTTAAAGAATTTTTTCTTCCCCAGGTTTAGAACTTGAAGTAAGTTATAAATATTACAAATTAACAGGACTCCAGACCAGAAACAATCAGTTAATCTTGATCAATAATGTCTATCTTCTTCAAAGAACAAAAGCAATTTAATACCTGCACAGCTAAAACCTGACCCAGCTTGAATGCAATAATCATGGAAAAAGAAATTCAATACTAAGCTGGCATGCAAGATGCTGAAGATTTAAATAGAAAAGTTATTCATGTGAAGGCTGTCAATGGACACTATATTTAGCAACTACTGTTCATAACATTTATTTTTTTTAAAAATCAAGTTTTTTAAAGAGGTCAGTTCTTGAAGAACTTGAGCTAAGAATAGTCTCTGGTTAAAATACATGGAAAATTTGTATTGGTATATGAAAACAGATTTAATAAGACTGAATAACTTTTAAAAGTCAACTTATTAAAAGACATTTTATTTTTACCCCTCTATTTCTAGTACTTTATTAAAAACTAAGACCATTGGCCCTCCATATCCATGGATTCCTTATTCATGGTTTCAACCATACATGGTTTGAATATATATATTCAATATATATATATATATATTCCCCAAAAAACAAACCTCGATTTTACCGTTTTATATAAGGGCCACCATTTTACTATGCCACTGTATTCAGTGGGGCTTGAGAATCCAAGGATTTTGGTATCCACGGGTTTCGTGGAGCCAAACCCCAGCAGATACCAAGGGCCACGGTATACCTTTTTCTCTTCCAAAGAAATCATAAAGCTAACATTAAAATAAAAAATAATACAATAGTAATCTATCATTAAAACATAACAGTAGGATACAAGGGTTTATTTTTTTTAAAAAGGCAGCAAACAGATGTCATTAAAAAGAACATAGCTAGTACACAATTGATACAGGTCTAGTGGACAACTGTGGCCTCTTTCTAGCCAATTGGTCACCCCTCCATATTTGTGGGGGTTAGGGGCGCAGGACCCCCGCAAAAGTGGAAAAACCATGAATGTCTCTAGATCCTCAACTAAAGGCCTAAGCAGACTGCCATAAATAGTGCACATTAAATTGAGGCACTGCCCTGGCTCAGTGCTAGGGAATCATGGGAACTGTATTTTTTTCTGGGACATTGAGCCTTCTCTGCCAGAGAGCTCTGGTGCCACAATAAATTACAGTTCCCATGATTCCCTAGCACTGAGCCAGGGCAGTGCCTCAATTTAATGTGCACTATTTATGGCAGTCTGCTTAGGCCCTAAGCCTGCTACAGACTCCTGTCAGCAGTGCCTGCCTGTCACTCCATTTCCCACCTAACCAGCAGCATGCCTCAGCCAGATTTTAAACCCCATTCCAGCCCATCAAACTCCTCAACCCATTCTTATTCTTCCCAATCCACTTCCCCTTCACCTCCCATCCCTCTAAAATAGCTAGCCAGATTTTAAACCCCTTTCCATCCTACTGATATTGCACCCCATTCCTGTGCTTCCCAATCCACCTCCACAACTTCCTGTCCTTCCAAAAATCCAGCCAGGCTTTAAAACCCTTTCCACACTATTGATATTGCATCCCATCCCTGTTATTCCCAATCCACCTCCTCTTAACTTCCCATTCTTCCAAAACTGCCAGCCAGGATTTAAAACCCTTTCCAGCCCATTTATCTCCTGGCTGATAAGAGATTGACAGGAGGAAGGGGAGGGGGAGGGGGAGGGGGAGGGGGAGGGGGAGGGGTCAAGCTAGTTAAGCAGCAGTTTCAAACCTGCAAACAGTCAAAAACATGAATCTCAAGCTGGCAAATGTGGAGGGCTGACTGTATAATGGATGCTTTTCTATTTGTACAGCCCAGGGATGTAGACAGGATCACTGGAAAGATGAGCTTCACCATATGGGTGTTTGATCTCCTGCTTTATAAAAGTGGTGGAGAACATGTATAAGGGTAGTTGTGAATGCCTCTTTGCAACAGGAAGGATTTTCATCACAACTAAAAGAGGCAGGGTTGTGACACCTATTTTTCACAAAACCTACTCAGAACCCAGTCACAGTGGATTACCGTATGGGTGCTCTGTTGCACTTCAAGTCATATTATCTCAACTTAAGGTGAAAGCAATGGCAAACCTCTTAACAAATCTAGCCAAGAAAACCCCACGGTATGTTCACTGTTGGAAATGACTTGAAGGCACACAACAACACTCTGCTCACCCCACAGCAATTGCCAGGGGCCTGAGAAATTGTATCCCAATATCATTCTCTGGAATCTGTACTTTAGGTAGGATTAGAACTATTGAACCAGTTTGATTCCGAAACTAGAACTGAAGCCAGATTGAATTAAGTCTCAATAATCAATGACACCCAACAGTACCTGCAACTGCGTCTGTCCTCTCCAAGATCTCCTCCCCAAAAGGAGTATTTGCAACTGGCTGGTCATTGTCAATGACCTTCCAAAGTTATTTCTTTAGTAGCAACCACACTCCTGCCTCTTCCTTTAATAGCAGTCACACCGCTGTTCTTTAAGGGAAACAGACACTGCTCTATCACATAAAGAAAAATTTAGCACATTCCGGATCCACCTGGCCTTATCTCTTCAGCTAGCTTTAAACAGTCATGAACACCAAGAATGACAAGAGCATTTGACTGGATGTATTACTGCAAGCACTTTATCCTTGTCCTCAGACCACATCAATCTTATTCCAAACAACTGAGCTAAATGACTGTTAGCCAACTGATACAATGATACATGTCTTAGGACCTTTACAGACTTCCATAAATAATGCAGCTTGAGGCCACTTTAACTGTCTTGGCTCAGTGCTAGGGAATCATGGGAATTGTAGTTTTTTCTGAGACATTGAGCCTTCTCTGTCAGAGAGCTCTGGTGCTACTACAGTTCCCATGATTCCCTAGCACTGAGCCAGGGCAGTTAAATTGGCCTCAAGCTGCATTATTTCTTGCAGTTTTTTAAAAAAAATTTATTGTAATTACAAAGATACAAAAATACAAATACTACAAATACCTATACAAACAAAAACTACCTAAATTATTATGAACTGATAATTCTCAACAGAATACTAATGACATATCTTGTTTATGAGCTGTTATATTATAGTTACACCAGATTTTCAACTTCTATTTCTTGCAGTTTGTAAAGGTTCTTAGTTGCATCTATGTTTGATCACTGTAACTTTCTACCAGCCTGCTTAGTGTTTGGAAATCTCATTTAGTCCACAATTCTGTGGCCACATTAAAGGAAGCATGTGACTTCCTTGTTACTGTAGCTTCACTAGCTACTAAGTTGTTTCTAGGCAAAAAATGAGCTGGTTATGATCTATATGTTTGGAATAAGGTCATATACTATATGACTTAGAATAAGGCCAAGTCTGCCTCCAAGTCTGCCTGAACATTAAGATCTTGAGCTGACCCTGCTGTCATCAGAGACTTGTTTGGTGGGAATACTTGAGAGGACTTTCTTAATAAACACTTGCATACTCTGGGATTTTCTCACAAGGGAGGCTAGGCTGGCCAATTTTTGTTGTCATTCCACCAATACACAAACACACTTATTTAAGGAGATATTTGACATTGCTGCTGGTTCTACTGAAAAGTTTAACTGTTTGGGTGCTGTAACCTATTTCTCAATGCTTTTATTGATGTTTTTATTCGTTTAAAAGAAAATTGATTTTAATTCAGAGACGTACAGGCCTAAGCAGACTGCCAGAAATAGTGCACATTAAATTGAGGCACTGCTCTGGCTCAGTGCTAGGGAGTCATGGGAATTGTATTTTTTTCTGGGACATTGAGCCTTCTCTGTGAGAGAGCTCTGGTGCCACAAAAAATACAGTTCCCATGATTCCCTAGCACTGAGCCAGGGCAGTGCCTCAATTTAATGTGCACTATTTCTGGCAGTCTGCAAAGGCCCGTAGTCATGTTAGCCTGGAATATCAGTATGCAACAGGATCTTGTAGAATCTTTGAGACTAGTGCAAAAGACATAGTATAAGCTTTCGTAGACTTGGGGGGGTTGCAGACTGCCAGAAATAGTGTGAATTCAGTCCACTTTTAGGGTTAGGGTTAGAGTTAGGGAACCATGGGAACTGTATTTTATTGTGGCATCAGAGTTGTCTGACAGAGAAGGCTCAATGTCTCAGAAAAATAACAGTTCCCATGATTCCCTAGCACTAACCCTAACCCTAAAAGTGGACTGAATTCACACTATTTCTGGCAGTCTGCAACCCCCCTTGGACTACTTCTTCAGATGCATGGAGTGATCATTTTGATTATTAGTGCTAGCAGTCTTTATTGATTTTTCTTTCAGGCTAATCAGTAGAAAATGAAATAACTGAATAAGCACTACTGCAGCAACAAGAACAAATCACATACAATAAAATTGTCAAGCAAGCTTCTGTAGTTCTGTACAAAGGCTGAACACCACAATTTGAAAATCTTTGGTCCTTATGAAAACCTACTGTGTGTATTTCATTCTGCAGGGGACTAATATGCACAAGGACCTCAAATGCTGAATAAAGAGCAGAAGGTGACAGAGAGAAGGGAGACTAGTTTCCATAATCCTAAAATGATTTTAAATCATCTTGAATACAGAATGTATTTACTGAGACTTGAAGTTCTAAAAGGACAAGAAAAAAAATTGCTGCATAACATCTACCTGATAGCCACGGCTGTGTTTCAGCTTTCTCCTTTGCAGCAGCAGCCTTGGTACACCTCAGAAAATTAACCCAAAGGGTCAAGTCCCAAGACCATTTCTGTGGCTTCCAGGACCATTTTCATACCTCCCCAGACACAGAACTTCACTGATAAAAATCTGGGTTAAAATATATACTGTTCCCTCTTTTTGTTTTGCCCCCATCCAACAGGTCCTTGATGAAATTGGAAGTAGACTTCTGGTGTTAGTTTGTGGGCCTGGCTTAGCCTCTAGAGTAGACCATGCCTGTTCTATTTAGGAGGCACAAGGGTAGACAAGTGAAATTAATATGTTGAAGATGGCGTTGAAAAGATTATAAAATGATAAGTAAAGGTAAGGTTTTCCCTTGACATGAATGTCTAGTCGTAACTGACTGTAGGGGGAGGTACTCATCGCTGTTACTAAGCTGAAGAGCCAGTGTTGTCCAAGGGCTGGTGATCATGTGCCCAGCATGACTGCACCAAATGTTGTTACCTTTCCACCGAAGTGGCACCTATTTATCTACTTGCATTTGCATGCTTTCGAACTGCTAGGTTGACAGAAGCTGGGACTAGTGATGGGAGCTCACCCCATCATGCAGCACCTGGACCTCGAACTGCCAACCTTCTGATCAGAATTGGCATCTTAACAACTAAGCCATCACATAGCCACTGCAAAACTACTGTATAGTTAAAATCATGAGCTGAAAGTTACATTAGAATTATCTCCCTTGAGAGTAGAGGAAGTAGAAAACACTTCTGTCAAAACCATTGTTGAATCCCATATTTGGATACTCAAGTCCTTAAACTGGAAAAATAACCTCTCTTAAACCTTTTTTTTGGCATACATTCAGTTCTTGTACTATAAAAAGCATACGTTTATACTAAGAGATCACTTCATTTAGAAACTTACTGAAGTAAACTTATCTACTTTTAATATTTTTAACAAAGTCTTCCTTTGCACTTCCAAACATGAGGATTTGAGCAATATTTTCACTGTGCTAGCTGGGGATTTTCCATTCAATATTTTAGTTTAGGACAATCAGCACCATTATCAATTGTATTTTACTTCACAAATGTTTTGTTATCTTCAAACCCATACACTTTTGTATTATTATTCTCCAGTTTAACTTACTTAAGACTATAACACAGGAATAAGCAATTACCTATACCAGGGGTAAGCAACCCCCTTTAAGGGTCGAGGGACTTCAGCTTCCAGAATCCCAGGAGCTATTGGCCAACATGGCTGAGGCTTCTGGGAGTTGAAGTCCCTCGGCCCTTAAAGGGGAAAGGTTGCCTACCCCTGACCTATACAATAAAATACCTCTCTATTTGGATCCAAGTTTAAATACTGTTATATAAGTAACAGCTTATTCCTCAACTAGGGTCCAAAACACACTGCAGAAATAATCCAGTTTGAGACCACTTTAAAGGTCCTAGCTCAGTTCTAGGGAATTCTGGGAATTATAGTTTATTGTGGCACCAGAGCTCTCTGAAAGAGAAGGCTAAATGTCTCACAAAACTACCCTGAACTCCAGAGCATTGAACCAGGGCAGTTAAAGTGGTCTCAAACTGGATTATTTTTGCAGTGGGTTTTGGATGTCAGTCAGACCTAACTGTGTGTTCCACAGATGATTCAGGCTGTAAATCTACCTGTCACTGGAGCAAACCACACTGAATGTGAGTGATTTACTTCTGAATAACCATTTGTAAAACTGGACTCTAAGCATGGTGTGGAAGATATTTATATAGTACTTCAAATTAACAAATTCTATCTTAATTACAGAAGAGGTACACTAGCTTGCCACAGTGAGGATACTAGAAGTAAGAATTGATCATTCATAGTTTTGTAGAAAAAGCAAGATTATTTATCTAGTCATTCTTATATTTTCATAGACTTTTTTCTCAAACACACAAAAGGAAAACTCTCAGTGGAGTGGATTATTTTTAAATAATCCACTCCACTGAGAGTCAAGTTGTCTGAGAGAAGAGAATGTTTTAAAACTTTCATCTGATAATCTCCAAAAGTAGTATTTGTTTCATGAATATCCAGATCTGACAAACTGAGGTGAGGGAAATGGTGAAATACTTTTGTATGATTAGGCCTAATCAAGAACATGCTGTTGGGAAAGGCTATTACGGAAAGATCTGGGACATACCTGGTTACTATCACAGCTGCTCAGGAAAGCCCTCTTGAAATCATGAGTCGCAAATCTTAACCAAATATAGGTCTGGTTTAATAAAAAAAAAATACCATTAAGACTACCTACAACAGATTTTTCTCACTCTCTTTTTCATATCATGTATCTAGATGCAAAGAAGATTCCCAAGATTCTTGGGACAGAAAAATTTGCAGTCATCATTGCCACTGTGAAGTTTTCCAACACAACTGCTGTGCCTGTGGAGAGCCTGTTTCTGTTGAGGCAGCATACAAAATTGCACTGTCTTAGAAATTGGTTGTTGAACGTAAATATTCCAATCTGCCTAGCTGTCCTTTTAGTTGCTGTAACCCCAAAAAGGAGCTAACTGCCACAAGTCCACCTTTAGCCCAAGTCGCAAGCAGAGTGTGAAGGTGTGCATGCATGGTAGGGAGTTGACAAAAAACAAACAAAACCCAGCGCTGTGGCTTGGAGCTGTGCCATGCAGACTACCCATGCAGACTGCCCCTAGGGAGTGGGTGGTGTAGACAGCAGGGTTTCAATCCGCTTTCAGAAAATGCAGGATCTTGCTCCTTTTTCCTGTCCATCTGTTCCAGCCCATATAGATTATCTCAGAATGAATTCCAAACTGTGGCCAGAGAATACCAGTAGGGTTCAGCCCAGTTACAAGTACATCTGAAAGGTGCAGTTTATTTGTAAGATGGGAGGAATGAATGAAAATGACAGTGTGAGTGGGCAAGTGGGGTATTAAATGTGAAAGGGAATCAGAAAAAGGAAGAACAATAAATTTAAAAAAATACTTTTGACAGGTATATGAAAGAGAGGGAAAATATAAAATGAAGAATCTGCCATATAGACCAGCAAGGTGTGTGTAATCTTCCAGATATTGTTGGACTACAACTTTCATCAACCTTATATAGCACGGCCACACATTTCCACACAAGCCCTACTTAATCACATGCTCCTCATCCCTCACTTACACCCTCTGGATCAGCAAATTTCTCTCATAATGGATCAGCGAACTCTGGGTCATTATACACTCGTCCCTCTACATTTGCTGGGGTCAGGGCACAGGACCCCCGTGAATGCAGAAAAAACACAAGTAACAAAAACACTATGTTTTTCTCTGAGAGAACACCTCTCTAGGAATCTCTAGGTCCTCCAGTGCAACTCTGTGGTCAACATCTGCCAGACATTGATCATAGAGTTGCGTTCGAGGACTTAGATATTCCTAGAGAACTTATTAATAAAATCCGTGAATAATTAAATCTGCAAAAGTCAAAGTCACCAATGTGAAGGGACGAGTGTACTTTCAAAGTCAACATTTATTCGTAACTGAAGGAAAGCTGAATCAAGACAGTCTCTGCTACAACAAAATGCAATTTCCCAAGAGTGATTAGATAGCAGTATAAACTTATAAACTGATAACTAAACATGTTGACACTGCCTACTGCCATCTTGTGACTATCTTTATACCCATGCTACTGTTCTGTGACTGGAGAACCTCAGTCAATTTTCTGCTCTCTCTAGGGAGTCCTGAGAGCAGAGTGTTTGGGAACTTTCTATTACAATACTTTTCTAAGCAAAATTATTTTGAAAGCCCCTCCCCCCATTTCAACTACTGCTGCTGTGGCCTCAGAGGGAGAGTGGAAGAAGGCACAGCTCCATCATGCCTCAGCCCCAGCAGCAGATGAAAGAACAGACAGTATCTGCTAGACTTCCTCCTCCACTGCCATTCCCTTTTCCTTGTGTTTGGTGTCTTATTTAGATTGTAAGCTGGAGGGCAGGGAACTGTCAAATTAACAATTTGTAAGTTGTTCTGGAAGTCTTTCTGACTGAAGGGCAGGATATAAATAATCTGAATAAATAAATAAACAAACACTCTTTCAAGCACTCAGATTCTGGGAGCATGACAAAATTAGCATAGTAACAGTTTTCAATGCTTTTTCCTTAACGTTCAGTGATGTAAAGAAAGATATTCTACCAAGCTGAAAGTTTAAAAAATGCATTTTTAACATACATCAAAGGAGTCACAGACAGAATACGGAAAGTGGTGAGGAAGCACAACCTCCAAATAATTTACAAACTGACCAAGAAAATCCAACAAATGCTGCTCTCAGCGAAGGACAGGAGAGACCCTCTCACAGCCGCAGGGGTTTACCGCATACCATGCAGCTGCAGACAAGTCTACATAGGGACCACCAAATGCAGTGTTAAAATACGAATCAAGGAACATGAGAGACACATCAGACTGGGCCAGCCAGAAAAATCAGCAGTAGCAGAACACATTATAAACCATCCTGGGCATAAAATGCTGTTTGAAAACACTGAAATTCTGGACCATGCCAACAACTATCAGGTCAGAATGCACAGGGAAGCCATCAAAATCCGCAAACACTTGGACAACTTCAACAGGAAAGAAGAAACCTTTAAAGTAAACACAGGGGGGTTGCAGACTGCCAGAAATAGTGCAAATTGAGTCCACTTTAAGGGTTAGGGTTAGTGCTAGGGAATCATGGGAATTAGTTTTTTTCCTGAGACATTGAGCCTTCTCTGTCAAGAGAGCTCTGGTGTCACAATAAAATACAGTTCCCATGATTCCCTAACCCTAAAAGTGGACTCAATTTGCACTATTTCTGGCAATCTGCAACCCCCCAAAGTTTGGCTACCAGTCCTGCAAAATAGGAAAATCAGCACTCAGCAAATGCAAATGAGAAACCACCCAGGGTCAGGGGCTTTCCCAGCAGACAATGATCACCAATTAGCAGACAATAATCCTCTTTTGCATATCCTCCCAACCTGAGGCCCTGCCATCAACAACAGAACAATACACAATCAACAACAGAACAATACACCGTTGACATGGGAATCACTCTTCCCTACCCAGGGTCTCACAGTATATCTTCTCTGAAGATGCCAGCCACAGATGCTGGTGAAACAGAAAGAAACTTTTCTAGAACATGGCCACACAGCCCGAAAAACCCACAAAAAACTAAAAATGCATTCTGCCCATATTTTAAAATATTCAGAGGATCTACAAAAAGCTTTCCATTTGTCATATTAAGTGTATTTTATTAAACTGTTTCCTAATCAAACATTTTAGCTCTAATATGTCCAGCTACTGCTAAAACATGTTTCGAGATATTAATATAGCATGTAAAACTGTTATATTTGTTGGTTAATTTTGTTTACTAAATACAAAACTAGTGAAACCAAATCAAATCCAAACTGATTTAAGGCAGAGGTGAACAGACGTGAGCTTAGGAGTTGCTGCTAGATCTCAAACTGGTTCAAGGCAGAGCTGCAAAAATGTATGACTCCCACTTATTTAGCAATTATAACAAGAAAATAATCCCCTCCCCTAAAATATACTAGTAAAATAAAGAAAACCGAGGGTGTGTTTGTGTGAAAGAACAGACTTTTAGTTTAGCTCTGACACTTGGAACAAGCTTCTGGATTCAGACTTCTTTGATTCAAAGTGCAAATCTTCTGAATTAGGTAGTAGCAAAAAAAACAAAGTGGATCTCACAAACATGTGGACTGCCCACCTCTAATTCAGAACTCAGAAAAGCTTCTAGAAAATGCACATAATTACTTTATAATAACTTCTGCCTCAGAAAAGTGTCTTCTTTCTGCTCCCACTTTCAACAAGGCAGAAGACCTTCCAGTAGCAATGTTGCAGGTAGGTATGTGGAATAAAACTCAACAGCTATGCTGAGCAAACTATACTGTTATAGAACAGCAATGGGCATTTTCTCCTTGTTCTAGCTGAGGAAGACAACAAATTCTCCACTTGATCTTATGCATTTACTATCTGGCATTATATAAACAGCATGACACACTCCCCACACATATGTAAAATACTAGAATTACAAAAGAAGAAAAAAAGAAATCCACCAAGCAAAACTACACAACAGATGAACTCCAAGAGATGCAACGTACAATGATGTACAATATATTCAGAGAAACGCTGACACTGATAGTTGTCAGTAAAACTATATCATCCAAATAAAAAAAGAAATATCTCAGTCCCCCATCTCCAAAGATATAAAAATACAACCAAGTCATGGGAGGATAGCCTATTGCAAGCTATCAAAACACCTCCGCTTGAACCAGCTTAATGTCACAGCTCCACACACAGAAGCACATTGTCTGGATGAAGGATTAAACTCTTCTTAGCCTCCAAAGCCTGGGTCACAAAAAGCACACTGCTACTCTCATTCAGCACAATGCTTCCTTGAGGCTTGGTTTTTATATAGTTGATCTGTATGAATCAAGCAAGTACCCAAAATGACACTACTAAGAAAAAGGTTATAACTGTAAAATGAGAGTAAATGTTGTACTTGTAAACTTAACATCACTGCAGTAAGCCATAAGGCACATGCACAAATTGCTTATTTTCCCAATTGTGTTGGCTCATAAGCCCCCATACACAGACTACAAGGCAAACATCATGTGATCATAGAACAATAGCCAAATGCAGTCCAAGGACTTCAGTCATTTCCTGATTTCACCAGTTGCTCAGGACTGCAAGAACAGGCAAGACCGTCAAGCCGCTGCAATACCACAATACAACTCTGTTGGGTTACATCTGGTTTGATGGAACATAAGTTCTGCAGCCCTGTTATAATGCAAACGGGTTTTTAAAAAACTCAGTAACATTTAAATGATTCGTTGCAATGCAGTACAAAAGATTTAAATCAGGAAGTCAGGGACAAGTTCTGCTGCATAGGTGGCATTCCCATTCATCTGTGCAAAAGGTTATTCTTGGGGGAGAGGGAAGAAAGACAGTAGAAATATCATTGTAACTCTCCTGCTATCTTATTTACCTCATCTGATTTCTCATGTGATTTATAGCCCGTTTTAAACACTCAGATAGTGATACCATATTATTTAAAAGAGCCAGTTTGGCTCTTGAGTAGTTGTGAGTACTAGACTACCACTGGAGACCAAGATTCAAATTTCTGCCATGCCACTTATTTAGCAATTATACCCACTGGATGACCTTAGGCAAGTCACACTGTCTCAGTCTCTGAACAAGTCTTGCCAAGAAAACCCCATTATAGGTTCCCCCTGGGGTCACTGTTAAGTCAGAAATTACTTGAATGCACACAACAACAATATATTTAAGACAATTTCTTATTTTTGTTCAAACCATTTTAACAAAGAATTGAAATAGCTGCTAATTTTCACAGTGCACTTTAAAAAACAACAACAAATAGCTTGCTCAAGTACACTTTAAGGGTTTAGCAGTAACATATTTTTGAGACCAAAAACTGTGGTCTACTGTGACTAGCTAGCACATACTTCAGGATGAGAACAAGGAAGCCAACAACACATACTTCAGACATAAGACCTAGAAATATCCTCAGTATGTACAGAATATGCTCAAATTTTGGTCTGGCTTAAACACTACCTATAGGTCCAAAAACACACTGCAGAAATAATCCAGTCTGAGAACACTTTAACTACCCTGGCTCAATGCTAGGGAATTCTGGGAACTGTAGTTTATTGTGGCACCAGAGCTCTCTGACAGAGAAGGCTCAACATCTCCCAAAATTACAGTTCCAAGAATTCCCAAGCACAGGGCAGTTAAAGCGGTCTCTAATTAGATTATTTCTGCAGTGTGTTTTGGATTTATCATGTACAATCCTCATCAACATTTCTCTTTCCTTCAGTTCCACAGCACATGCAGAAAACTGAAGAAAAAGTATATGCTTTCTCCTCTTCTAAGTTTGTGTTGAAGATAAAAGCAGCACCTTGCTGCCTAGGTACATGTCCAAGAGGAAAGGAGAATGATAATCCTTTTCCTAAAGTTTCCATGAATCGTAAAGAACGCAGGGGAAAGGAAAGTTTCAAATATTTCAGTGATGGCAGAACTCATCTTCTTTCCCACAGTTCACAGAGAACACAAGAGAGTGGGCATTTGTCCAGAGTAAAAGGAAATGGCACAGGGTAGTCACCATAGGGAATGGGAACTTAATACTGGCAAGTACACTGCCTTATTGTAACTGAAAAGACTGTTAATTCTGTGATCTTCAGTGTTACAACATGAATTTCCCTATTTGTTATTACAACTACATTTCAAAGTTCAGCACTAGGACCTTTACAGACTGCCAGAAATAATGCAGCTTGAGTCCACTTGAACTGCCCTGGCTCAGTGCTAGGGAATCATGGAAACTGAGCCAGGACAGTTAAAGTGGACTCAAGCTGCATTATTTCTGGCAGTCTATAAAGGCCCTAAGTCCAACATTTAGCAAGCAGACTTCTGCTTATGCAGAAATCGCTCCTCCCACTTGCAGAACCCAGGACTTCCTCCCAATCTACTCCCAAATCTCTGGAATAAATTCTGGGGGTGAGCAGCTGGAGGGAGAACTGCACTAGATCCATTCTGCTGAGAGAAATTGCTCCTCTGGTACAAGGTTAACTGATGTCATTTAATTTTCCACCATTATGGGCAATGTTGATGGACTACATGAAATAGTTGCTGAAACTCAATACTGTTTACATTAAATTGAGAAGTTACAGAGACTAAGGGCCTCGGCAGACGACTAATAGGCAAGGAAGAGGGGGGGCAGCCGCACAAGCGGCGCCCCTTCCTCCTCCCGAGGTTGCCCTCGGAGCTGCCCCTCCGCACGGCCGGCGCGCCGAGGGCAACCTCCCGCCGCAGCATCCTCACACGCTGCGGCGGAAAAGCCAGGGAAAGTGCGCCCGACGTGTTCCCTGTCTTCTGAAAGGAGCGCTGATTTTGTGCTCCTTTCAGAGGCGCCGACGGTGCGCTGCGGTGTGGCTGCCGCGGTCCCGTGGCGCACCGTCCCAGGGCGTCCCCGACGTCCTGGTCTGCTTCCCCCCTAAGTAAAGAGATGTTTCCTTAAATATCATCAGCATGAAACAATTTAAATTGATTATTTTATAGGAAATGGTGAATAGTAACAGTGTCTACAAAGCACGTCTAAGTGTTTTTAGGTTTCTGAACTATAATTAGAGCTAGGGCTTCTTCACTTATTAGCATGCACATCTTTCTAATGTGCAAGGACTGAACATTTCCATCCCATTGTGTATACACCATGGAAACATACAAAGTGCCAGGCCAAATCCAACAGTGGTTCCATGGACATTTTCACAGTAAACACAAATGAGAAAAACATAAAACAAGAATCTGGCACATTATGAGTAGAGGCAGATAATGCACTAAACTCATGTGTAGTTTCAACCACTTATGCCATGCCCCATGAAACTGCCCCGAACTTTATTCTGCTCTGGACAATGAATACATGTGCACATTTGCACATACTCTTGCAATTACACTTCCTTTCCTCCCTGCAGAAACACATTCCATCTTCTTGTAATACAAATTGCAAGCTTTTGCAGCAAAACACTTGTTCACATATGCAGATAACACAATAGGCATATAAATCTGATCTTTGCTTTCAATTAGTTTTGTTTACAATTCATGGTTTATTAGAACAAACTACTGTAGTGACAGATCTACAAGCGACAGAATCCCACTGGGCCTTTCAGTGCTTGCTTTACCAGGGATTATCTGTGAATGAGTATGCATTCCAGTCACAACCCCAGATTCCTTATTCCCAGAGCCTCCTTCTGCCTCACTCACCATTCCTTCTCTTCCAAGAACACACATTCCAGAAAAAGCAGGAATAAAATAAAGCATAGAAGGAAACACTGGGACTACTCTTCAGCCCTTCTTTTCTGCCTTTAAAAGTGTTTTCCAATTCAATAACTAGACAATACCTAAGAGTACCCACTGCATACTAGAGCAGAAGTGGGAAACATTCAGCTCTTTGACTGCCTTAGGCAGGGGTTGGCAACCTACGGCCCGCGGGAGGGTTCCGGTCCAGGTCGCCGGACTTACGGGCCCAGGCAGACCCCTGCCGCCGTCACCGGCCGGTTTGGCCGCCGCCTGGCCGCGCGCACTGCGCGCGCCATTTTGATCTCCAAAATGGGCGGCCACAACGTGTTTGCGCATGTGCAAACGTGTCGCGACCGCCATTTGGAGACCAAAATGGCGGCTGCGGCATCGGGAGCGCGCGCAGCGCCCGGGAGGAGGCCCATCCCCGCCGAGAGAATCCTCCCCGGGGGGACCCTCGGTGGCGACGGGCTTCCAGGAGGCCCTTCGCCACCGAGGGAAGCCTCCTCGGGGGGACCCTCAGTGGCGACGGGCTTCCAGGGTGAATTCACCAAAGGATCGGGGTGGGGGGGCCTTGGAGGGACCTTTCCAAGGCCTCCCCGCTTGATCCTGAGGCGAATTCACCGAAGGATCGGGGCGGGGGGGCCTTGGGGGGACCTTTCCAAGGTTCCTCCTCTTGATCCTCGGGTGAATTTACCCCAGGATCAAGGAGAGGCACCTTGGCAACGGTCCTCCAAGGTGCCTTCGCTTGATCCTGAGGCGAATTCGCCAAAGGATCAGGGCGGGGGGGGGGCTTGGAACGGCCCCATGGCGGCTGTGAGGGGTGGGCGGGTGCGCGCACGCACGCGCACACCCCCACCCCCGGTACAACTGCCCCCCGCACCATTTCCCCCCCTCCCCCGGCCCCCCAGCAACAAAGGCCACGGTGGCAGCGTGCGCGGGGGGGTTGCGCACGGCGGCGGAGGGTGCGCGCGCGCCGCCATTCCCCCCATCACCACCTTGGCCCAGCCGAGACCTGGGCTACGGGAGACCGGCCCAGGTCTCAAAAAGGTTTCCTGTCCCTGGTCTTAGGGCTCATTCCCACTTGCATTTAAATTGGTTTGCAAGTCGCACTGACACTGGGTCACTGAATAAATTCAGGCTGATGCGTAGTTCCCACTATGGAAGTGAATTATTTCATTATTCCATGCATTTGTGTCTTTTTTGACACAACTGTCATTCCCACTAGGCACGCCATCCTGACTTTTTTAAAAAAAAATGTCAATCATATGATGCACATATATGTGTCATCAGTGATGCAAGGAAGGAGGGAGAAGGGGGAATTTGATTCCCCAAATCAAAGCCCAAAACACTGCTAGGAATGTCAATGCATACCTCTTAGTCCTGCTCAAAATGGAGGGCATTTCCAAACCAAAGCACAAAGTTCCCCTGAATGTCCTCCATTCTCTAAGTCAGGTTGCCGCTCGGCTGGGCCAAGGGGGGGGGGGGAAATGGCGGAGCGCGCGCGCGCGCGCACACCCTCCTCCTGCGCGCGCGACCCCCCGCGCACGCTGCCAGCACGGCCACTACCGTGTCGCAACCGCCATTTTGACTTCCAAAATGGCGGCCGCGACAAGCGCGCCCGAAAACGGTCCCCGGCAGCGGTGCGCGGCAGCGGGGGTGGCGTGTGGCGGCAGCGGCAGCGGCAGCCTTCGGACGGGGTCGGTAAGTCCGTAGGTTGCCGGTCCCTGATCTAAGTGATGCGCAGAATGGAGAACATTCAGGGGGGTATGTAGGATGTGACCAAAATAATAGCTGAAAGCACTCACATAGAAATGCATGCTTCTTAGTGCTGCTGAAGGTGGAAGGGGGGGGGGGGCTTTTTGCAATTCCTCCTGGACAGAAGGAGGTTGAAATGGGGGACAGATCCTGGAGAAGGAGGCCATCAGGTCCCCCAGGACCTCTCCCCAGAGCTGGGGGTCTCTGTGCTTGCCCCCGGTTCCTCTTTGTGTGGGGAGCCTCCAGGGGGCCCTGTGGGACGAGGTGGTGTTTTGGGGGGATTACTGGAGCCGGCCTAGCAGAGAGGGAGGAAGGGGGCTGGAGGTGGAAGGGAGTTGTGTGTGTATGGAGGGGGGGGTTGCCAGGGGGAGGGCCTTCCTTGGAAGCCACCCAATAGGTGTTTGGGAAAACTATCCCATCTCTCTCCCTCCCTCCGAAAGTGCCGCAGGGTATGGAAAATGAGAGAATTGATGCAAGAAAGGCAGGGGAAGGGAGGGCTTGGAGGACCTTCCAGGAAAAAAATATATATGGAGGATGTCCCCAAATCAAAGCCCAAAACACTGCTAGGAATGTCAATGCATGCTTAAAATGGAGGACATTTCCAAACCAAAGCCCAAAGCTCCTCTGAATGTCCTCCATTCTGTAAGTCAGGGGCCGGCAACGTTGACGTACTGGGGCCGGTCGCTTCTCTCCAGGTCTTCCGGCGGGCCGGGGGGGGGGTATGGCGTGCGCACATCCCCCGCCACCGCCGCCACCACCACCCGCCACTGCACATGGTGCCGCCGCCGTACCTCCACGCGCATTGTGGCCGCCATTTTGTTTCCCAAAATGGCAGCCACAACTTGTTTGTGCATGCACAGGAGTATTGCGCAAGCGCAAACAAGTCGCGGCCACCATTTTGGCAAACAAAATGGCAGCCGCGATGCGTGCGGAGGTGCGGCGGTGGCTGGGTGCGGCCCACGGGCCGTAGGTTGCCAACTCCTGCTCTAAGTGATGCTCTGAATGGAGGCATTCAGGGGAGTAAGTAAGATGTGACCAAAATAATAGGGGGCTGGAGGTGGAAGGGAGTTGTGTGTGTATGATAGGGGTCTTTTGCCAGGCTGTGGGCTGGACCTAGGAGGGCCAGGCATCCTCTATTTCCAGGAAATGTCCTCCATTCCAACCTTCTGTCCAGGAGAAATCGCAAAACGTCCTCCACTTTCAGCATGACAAAGAAGCCTTCCACTTTGCTGTGCCTTGTCCTCCTTTGCGGTGAGGACATCTAGTCACCCTGAGGTGACCCACAGCACACACACACACACACACACAGAGCTTCCCGCATCGAGGATCTCTCAAGTCCTGCCCCAGGACCAAAGACAGTGAGGAGTGGGCGAGGAGGCTCCAGATCTCTGATGCTTCATTCCATACCTCCTGACCCCTCTGTCTGCCCGGCCTCCCTTATCTATGGTGACCAGATCTCCTCACCACAGAGGAGGACAAGGCAACCCCCCAAATGGCAGACACTCCAGGAAAAAGGAGGACATTCTCAAATCAAAGCTGCAACACACTCTCACACAGAAATGTCCATCCATGCTTTCCTGTCATGCTCCAAAGGGAGGATACTGGGGAATTCCACAGCCCCATGGAAGTCAAAAGACAGCACCACGGCAGCGCTGAGAAAAATGGCGACTTGCCCAAAACCAGGAGCAGGATGGGTATCACCCCTCTGTCCACCATAGTTTCTCCCCTCCAGTGCAATGCGATTCAGGTCTGTCGTTCCCACTTGCTGAACATGCTTTCTAATCGATTCTTTTCAAAAGAAGCACCAAAAGACTACTCTTTAAAAAGAGCACCTTTTTTGCATTTGTCTTGCTTCAAAGCCAGTCCAAATGATTGCAGTCACATCTGAAACCGTTTCCAGTGTGAATGGGGCACACTTAAAGTGATCAGCAAATCACTTCAAATCACAGTGGGAATGACTGTGACTTAGGGCCTTTCCAGACTGCCAGAAATAATGCAGCTTGAGGCCACTTTAACTATCCTGGCTCAGTGCTACATAATCATGGGAACTGTAGTTTATTGTGGCACCAGAGCTCTCTGACAGAGAAGACTCAATGTCTCAGGAAAAAAACAACACAATTCCCATGATTCCCTAGCACTGAGCCAGGGCAGTTAAAGTGTACTCAAGCTGCATTATTTCTGGCAGTCTGGAAAGGCCCTTAGACTACAACTGGAGAAGTCTGGAGAAGAGACGGTTAAAAGGTGATATGATAGCCCTGTTTAAATATCTGAAGGGACGTCATGTTGAGGATGGAGCAAGCATGTTTTCTGCAGCTCCAAAGAATAGGACCCGGAATGATGGAATCAAACTACAGGAAGAGAGATTCCGGCTAAACACTAGGAGGAACTTCCTGAGGGTAAGAGCTATTTGACAGTGGAACACAGTCCCTCAAAATGTGGTGTTGTCTTCTTCTTTGGAGGTCTTTAAACACAGGCTGGATGGCCATCTGTTGGGGTGCTTTGATTGTGAGTTCCTGCATGGCAGAATGGGGTTGGACTGGATGGCCCTTGTGGTCTCTTCCAACTCTATGACTCTATGAACTGTAACAATCCCTTCCCCTGGCTACAACGGACTGAGACTGGCAGAGGTTGTATGCCATTCTAACCCTGTGCTAGTGGATATTTCAGTGCCCCTGCATAAAATTTGGCACATCTTTGCCTGAACATATTTTCTTTAGCCTCTAGTCTTAATAGTACTATGCAGTGGTGCTAATACTAGCAATATTGTCAGGATTTTTAAAACACACACATGGTTCCTAAAATCATAATAAATAATCATATACAAGTGGGAATTCCAAACACCCCCCTTCTTTTAAAAAGTTTCATTTTTGCAGCTCCCACATGCACACAGAAACAAAACATGGGGAAATATTTTCTGTTAATCATTTTCCAGATGAAGAATGAGTTTCCCAACACTTGGGAAACCCAAGTGGAAAGAATGGGACAAGAATTTTGTCATTTTCAACCAGTATCTGCACACCCTGAAGGGTTTTGAGAAATTATTCTGTGCAGAAACTTGTCTTTCTTTGCAAATACAAGGAAAAAACTGCACAGAAACATATGTTTTCTCCAGCAACTAGGGGAAAAATAATGAAAACTATTCATCCCTGCACAAGAGGACAAATAGTCAGGATTGGCATCCATACTCCATGTCAAAACAAGTAGAAAAGTTCCTAAATTCTAGGTAAGAAATCAGAACTTTTCAACTTTTATAAGCTTCACCACTAACAAATCTTAAACTAATGGCCTACTGAAGTTCCACTTCTTACACTGGCAACTGCCAGAACAAAAAGCTTGGCTTTTAGAACTATGCCAACTGTTTCGCTGCAACATCTGTATATGCTGGGTTTTGTAAAAAATCACGATGCTTAATCCTTACATGAATGTAACCTGTCTGTATCACAAAGCACAACAATTACTATACATAAATGGTGGGTGACCTGTGCGTGTACAACACAAAAAAGCCATGGCTTCCTTTCACACTTTTGTACTCTGAATGTCTAGAGACTGTGGACAGTGGTCAAAGTATTTCAGTATTAATGAGCTAGGTGTTGCAGACACTAAAATATGGTATATTTCATTAAAATATCTAACACAAAACAAGCGTATTTCGCTCACTACAGTTCCTTCCCTCAAGACCACAGGCAGTGGTGCCACTTAAAATACATGCTGGAATTTTCTGTTCACATAATAGAGTTAGGCCTATATATCCCTTTGGTATATCATAAAATATTCTATCAAGCTGCAAGCTCAGAAACAAGGAGGAAGAATTGCACAGAAACACATAGTTGGTAAACAGTGCTATGAATTCTTGGGAGCTTTACTGATCATGTGAACACTCCTTAATTCCAGAAACAAACTTAACACAGTGGGGCAGATTTAAAGGGAAAGATGCTCTTTAAAAAATGCAATTCAAACAGAACAATCAATGTAGGTATGGGAGAGTCAGACACAAGATCACAAGCCCAAGATCTTCAAAACTAAAGGAGGGTTGAGAAGTTATGAAAGTGTGGCTGCTGAGCAAATTTCTGTTGTATATCAGCCATATGTTTCCATCCACCTGCTGTGGGCCTCAAGACTCTCTTTGCACCCTGATATTGTACATATACTACTAGCCAGAGAAGTTTTACAAATAAAGGGTAGATAAAAGCAGGGGGTTGGATTGGATGGTCCTTGCTTCTCTTCCATCTCTATGAAGTACTCAAGCAAGGTGCCATACGAGAAGCACAAGATCCTCAAAAGAAAGCAGTTAATTCCCTCCCCCACTGCCCCACAGCCAACTTCCAAACAAGTTCCTTGAATGTGAGAAGCTGTAATTGTTTCACGGGAGGCATGAAAATGAATAGGTGGGGAATTATTATTTATATATTTATTTATATCCCACCTTCCCCCCCCCCCCAATTGGGAGTGAAAGCAGCTTACAATTTAAAAGCACAGCACCATTAAAAACACGCAAAAGTAACCATTAAGGCCAAGGAGAGAAAGTTTAGGTACAAGGGAGGTTTATTCTATAGGTCCAAAGCACACTGCAGAAGTAATCTAGTTTGGGGCCTCTTTAAACTTAAACTTAACAGTTAAAGCGGTCTCAAACTGGATTATTTCTACAGTGTGTTTTGGACCATAATCTTAGCACTGGAAGAAGCCACAAGGGCCATCTAGTCCAACCTTTACCATGCTTCAAGAGTACACAACTAAAGTGACTCTAGTTCTGGAGCAGAGAAAGTGGCTCCTGGGAGCCTGGAGGAAAGATGGCAACAAGGAAGCAGGTGCACGTAGGACCATGGTGGTGAACAATGGTACATGTGCCAGAGACGGCACATGAAGCCATTTTTCCTAGCACAAGGAGGGGTGGAGAGGAGGAACAGGGGTGTGCCTGTTCATCTTCTCCCCCCCCACACACACAGCCTCCAGCTGTCTCCAGAAAGAAGTCCCACTCCAGAAGTCCTGCCCCCAGCACTGGGTAACACCAGGTGCCAGGGCTCTTTTTAGTTTGGGCACTTGGCCCCTAAAAGGTTCGCTATCACTGACATAGAACAAGGGAGCTTATACTGTAATTATAGAATCTTAGCACTGGAAAGGGCCACAAGGGCCAGCTAGTCCAACCCTTGCCATGCTTCAGGGCCATCTAGAACTGAGAATGTGGCTGGTGGGAGGAGGAGGCTGGGACAGCAACAAGGAAGCAGAAGCACTTAGGACAAAGAAGATAATACTGTATAAACAGTGATGCCCAGACTCTGGCCTTCCAAGTGTTTTGGACTTCAGCTCCCAGAATCCCAGGGTGCTTGGTTGTTTTCCTGCATGGCAGGGGGTTGGACTGGATGGCCCTTGAGGTCTCCTCCAACTCTTTATGATTCTAATCCCAGACCATTAGCCAAGATGGTTGAAGCTTCTGGGAGGTGAAATCCAAAACATCTGGAAGACCAGAGTTTGGGAACCAGTGCTACTGGAAAGGACCACAAGGGCCATCTAGTCCAACCCCTGCCATGCTTCAGGAGCACACAAATAAAGCGTGTCTGGTTCTGGAGGGGAGGACTGAGAAAGGGGCTGGTGGGAGGGCTGGCTGGCATTGCAACAAGCCGCAGCAGGTAGCAGGGCCCAAGGCGGCGGCGGCGGCAGCCTGTAGCCTGAGGCTAGGTGCGAGGCGTGTGTGGCTCGCTGGGCGAGTTCCTCCTCGTCCTCCTCCTCCTCCTGCCTTACCTTTGAGCTGGGGCAGGGCGAGGAGCTCCACGGGGGTGATCTGGCTCCGGAACTGCGACGAGCCTTGCGAGCGCTTCTGCTTCTGAGCCTTCCGCACCGACCGCCGCGTGAAGCCGTCCACTTTCTCCGCGGCGGAGATCGCCGCCGTTGCCGTTGCAGTTGCCGCCGCCGCGGACATGGCTGGGGGGCGAAGAAGTCGCAGGGGGGCTCAGCACAGCCAACGCCGCCAACAACAACTCCCTCTTGAAGCATATAACCGCGCCGTCGGGAGAAGGAGGCGAAGGCAGAGCCAACGCTCCGGAGCAGACCTCCACTCCCGGCGAGGATAGCAAAATATATATCTATTAGAACAGGAAGAGACAATCCGAGGAGACGCGCTTCCAAATTTGTAGAGAAATCAGGACCTCTCCGGCGAGAGGGTGGGGAGGGCTACGTCTCTTAATCCACCAGGAATGGGGGGGGGGGTTTCCCCAAATATTGGGGGATCCAAACTCTCCAAGGAAAAGGGGATGATCGCTCAGGGCGACTTTTGCTGAAATGAGAAACACACTCCCCCCGAAACTGGAAAGCACTTAATCGAAAAGAGAAGCACACACACCCCCAAAAAGAGGGGAGGGGGGAGCGTCCACAAATAAAGGCTTTTCTTGATCTGACACCCCCAAGAAAAATGGGGGAGGGGGGAATATAAAAATGGGAGCTTCCAAAAAGGAAAGGATAAAGTCTTAATCCAAACTTTCCAAGGAAAGAGGGGAGGGGGTCTCCTAAGGACGACTTTTGATGAAATGACGACTCTCCCCCGAGAAACTGGGGCAGAACTTAATCGAACACACACACACACACACACACACACACACAGTGGTTTCCACAAATAAGGGTTTCTCTTGATCCGAAGCCCCGAGAAAAGTAGTGTGTGGAGAAGTAAAAACAGGAGGGAGGGAAGGGATCAAGTCTTAATCCAATCCTCTCCTAATTAGAAAAAAAAGGGAGGGAGACAAACACACACACAGAGGCTCCCACAAATAGGGGCTTCTCTTGATCCAACACCCTGAGAAAAAAATGGTATTTTGTGGGGGTTAAAAATGGGGGCCTCCAAAAACGAAGGGATAAAAGTCTTAATACAATCCCCTCCAAGAAAAAAAAGTGGGGGGGACACATACATATACACATACACAGAGGCTCCCACAAATAAGAGCTTCTCTTGATCCGACGCCCCAGAAAAGTGTGTGGAGGGGTAAAAACAGGAGGGAGAGCTTCCAAAAACGAAGGGATCAAGTCTTAATCCAATCCTCTGGAAGGAAGAAAAAAAAGGTGATGGAAATAGTACACAGAAAAAGGCTTCCACAAACAGGGACTTCTCTTGATCCGACTCCCCCCAAAAAGTGATGTTGGAGGGGTGCTTCCAAATGAGGTAAAAATGTGGGCCTCCAAATACGAAGGGATCGAGTCTTAAATCCAATCCTCTCCAAGAGAAAGGGTGGAAAAAAACCAGACACAGAGAAAGGCTTCCACAAATAGCCTTTCTCTGTGTTATGTGTGTGTGTGCGTGTGTAAATAGGGGCTTCTCTTGATCCGACTCCCCCAGAAAAGTGGTGTTTGTGTGGAGAAGTAGGCTTCCAAACACGGGGTTGGGGTGGGGGTGGTAAAAACTGGGTCTTCCAAAAACGAAGGGATCAAGTCTTAATGGGAAATCCTCTCCAAGAAGGAAAATAATGGGCGAAGAAAAAAAGGGGGGGGGGAGAAACAAATCCGATAGGTCTGTAGAAGGACGATAATCGCGAAGGGAGGAAGGGGCGAAGGCGGCTCAATCAATCTCCCCGGTCGCCAAGGTCCCCCTCAGCCGAGAAAACTTGTAGAAATGACTCCAAGACCAGTCCCTTTCGCCGCCCGCCCGCGAGCAGCCAATTCTGGCTTCGGCGTGTGGTGTGAGGAGAAATCCTGAGGAGAAATAGAGGAGGAGGAGGAGGAGGAGGCGCTGCTGCTGGTCTTCCCTCAGCCGGGCTCGCTGTCGCCTGGGCCGCCCTTCCAGGAGCTCCCCGTCATGAGGGGAAAGGTCCAGGGACGGAGCCGGAGGGAGGCCCGGCTTCCCTCAGCCGCCGTCGGGAGCCCCCCGAGCCTCTTCCGCCGACATCGCGTCCTCACTCCGGGGCTGTTCTTTCCCTTCTTCTTCTTCTTCTTCTTCTTCTTCTCTCTCTCTCTCTCTCTCTCTCTCTCTCTCTTTCTTCTTCCTGAGGGAGGGGAAAAAGGCGCCAACCCTTCCGCCTCAGAACCAGCAGCGCTTAACTTTGGTGGAAAAGCGACGAGGAAAAAGGAAGAGTTCTTCGGAGCCAGGGGGCGGGGCCTCACACAGACAGAGAGAGAGAGAGAGGAGGAGCGCGCCGCGGTGAGAGGAAGAAAGCGGCGGTTAGGGCGACCGTTGGAGGGTAAAGTAACTGACAGGAGCGAAGCAGCCAATCGGAGGGGAGAGAGTGAAAGATAGATTCGCTCTGTGTGCGCGCGCGAGACACTCCGCCCCGCCCGCCTCCCCCCCTCCGCGCGCGAGCCCTCCGCCCACCCCCATCCCGGAGTCGCGAGGCGGGCCCCGGTGTGACGGACACTGGCGTTGCCCAACGGGAACGGGGCTAAAGAGATTAAACGCCGAAGGTGATTGGGTGGAGACTGGTAAGGGGAGGGGCTGAGTGGGCTGAGCCAATCCTGAGTTAAGGAAGAGGTTTGGTTTTGTGGTGGTGGTTTTTTTTTTTTACAGCCCCCCCCCTCCTGAGTTTCGTGAGAGGAATTTTTCCTTATTTTCTAGTTTATAGGGGAAGTCGGCGGTTGCCCTTTTTGTTTTTGTGGGAGTCTTCCAGAGCCTTTTGTGCGTGTCTCTCTTTATTTCTCGCTCCGTTATTCTGGGAATGTCCTCGCGTTGGGGCACTTAAAGCCCTTGGATAAGTGAACCTCACTTTTGCTGTCCACTAAATGTTTCTCAGTACTTGTAAAACTTCTAAAAAACGAGGTGGAAACTGTAGTAAGAGAAATAGCGAAAAACAAATCACCAGGAACAGACAATATTCCAATTGAACTTTTGCAATCCACATTGAGAGAGTCGGCTCTAGTGTTAACCAACATATGTCAACAGATGTGGAAAACAAAACTATGGCTGACAGATTGAAAGCAATCAATATACATCCCCCATCCACAAAAAAGGAGACAAAAGAGACTGCAGCAACTATAGGACCATAGCACTAATCTCTCATGTAAGCAAAATTATGTTCAAAATACTGCAACATAGACTCCTATCACAAATGGAGAGTGAAATCCCAGAGGCCCAAGCAGGGTTTGGGAAAGGAAGAGGCATGAGGGACCACATTGCAAACATACAATGGCTAATGGAGCGCACCACGGAATTCCAAAAGAAAATCAGCATGTGCTTCATAGACTATAGCGAAGCCTTTGACTGCAGAGACCATGAAAGGCTATGGAATACCCTTAAAGACATGGGAGTGCCAAAACATCTGGTAGTCCTTATGTGGAATCTGTACTCAGGACAAGAGGCTACTGTCAGGACATAACACGAGAAGCAGAATGGTTCCCAATTGGCAAAGGAGTCAGACAAGGCTGCATCCTATCATGCTACCTATTCAACTTATATGCAGAACATATGGTAAGGAAAGCAGGCTTGGAGATGGAAGAAGGAGGAGTGAAAATAGGAGGAAGATCTATCACCAATCTGAGATATGCTGACAATACCATAATACTAGCAGAAAACCCCACAGATCTGGAACAACTACTAAGGAAGATCAAAGAAGAAAGTGCAAAGGTAGGCTTACTGTTGAACATAAAGAAAACAGAAATAATGACCGCAGAGAACTTACACACATTCAAACTAGACAATGAGGAAACTGAAATAGTAAAAGAGTTCTCATATCTTCGATCACACATTGAAAGAAATAAGGACTGCAGTCAGGAAATCAGAAGAAGATTAAGAATGGGGAGGGTGACTATGAAAGAATTAGAAAAGATTCTAAAATACAAAGATACACAACTCAATGTAAAAGTCAGAATTATACAAGCCATTGTATTCCTTATTATCATGTATGGATGTGAGACCTGGACGGTCAAGAAAGAAGACAGGAAGAATATCAACTCATTTGAGATAATGTGGTGCTGGAGAAGAGTGCTGAGGATCCTATGGACAGCCAAAAGACAAGTCCTAGAGCAGATCAACCCAGAAACCTCCCTGGAAGCCAAGATGACCAAACTGAGACTGTCATACTTCGGAGACATCATGAGAAGAGAAGAGTCATTGGAAAAGACAATAATGTTAGGAAAGGTGGAGGGAAGTAGAAAGAGAGGAAGGCCACATGCCAGATGGATCTACTCTATTAAGGAGGTCCCAGGTATTAAGGGGTTGCAGGAATTAAGCAGAGCAGTGGAGGACAGAGGGTCTTGGAGATGTCTCATCCATAGAGTTGCCATGAGTCGAGATCAACCTGAGGGCAGTTAACAACAACAACTTGTGACTGATGACTAAGAGAACAATTTTCTTAACAGGTAATATTGTCAAAATAGCTTTTTGAACTCTGCTGTATATAAACCTTTCAGGGATTTCTGGAAGAAGAGAAATATTATTGTTATTGTTATTTGTATCCCGCTCTTTTCCCAGAACTGGGACTCATAACGGCTTTACAATATTAAAAAACAACAACAATACAATTAAAAACATAGAAAAGAGGTGCATTAAAATGATTTAAATTATTATTATGATATTTATTTGAAGAAGAGCAAGATGTACATGTAATATGTTAAAGCAAAATCCTCCTGACTTAGACTAGGAAAGCAGTAAACTAACAATCAGTTTCTGGCCTCAATTTGAAATACTGGACATGGTCTTTAAAAACTCAAATAGACTTAGACCTAGGGCCAAAACATATTGCAGAAATAATCCAGTTTGAGACCGCTTTAACTGCCCTGTCTCAGTGTTAGAGAATCCTGGAAATTATAGTTGATTGTGGCACCAGAGCTCTCTGACAGAGAAGGCTCAATGTTTCACAAAACTACAGTTCCCAGAATTCCCTAGCAATGAGCCAGGGCAGTTAAAGTGCTCTCAGTGGATTGTTTCTGCAATGTGTTTTGGACCTCAGTCTTCTCTGTCAGAGAGCTTTGGTGCCACAACAAACTACAGTTCCCAAGATTCCCTAGCATTCAGCTATGACAGTTAAAGTGGTGTCAAACTGATTATTTCTGCATTGCGGATGCAGCCATAGTCATATTTCAAATTACAAATTATTATTATTATTATTATTATTATTATTTCTTATACCCCGCCTTTTTGCCTTGGCAATCGAGGCAGCTTACAAGTACAAATACAGATTAAAAATATACATGCCATAAAACTGTAATACAATCCCGCCCTTAAAACTAAATACAATAATAAAAGCATAAAGATTAAAACAACATACGTTCTGAGACACCAATAGGAGTGTATAACAGAGATGTATATCGGGGAGAAGCACAGTTCACCATAGCTGAGAAAGCATGCCACTTCCCCAAGCCAGTGTAGATCTTACATTTAAAATAGTTTCAGGAGATCATAAAATATAATCAGCATCAGTGTGACAGCGGACAGCTCAGATCTGAGCCATTGCCTTCTCTTAAAGGTAAAGGTAGTCCCTTGACAGGAATGTCTAGTTGTAAAGAACTGTAGGGGGCAGTGCTTATCTCTGTTACCGAAGAGCCAGCATTATCAGAGACTACTCTGCGATCATGTGGCCAGCATGACAGCACTGAGCACTGTTATCTTGCCACCAAAGTGGTATCTATTTATCTACTTGCATTTGCATGCTTTCAAACATGCAAGAAGCTGGGACTAGTGACAGGAGCTCACCTCCTGAGTGCATACAGCACTTGGGCCTTGAACTGCCAGCCTTCCGATCTTCCAATCATCAGAACTGGCGTCTTAACCACTAAGCCACTGCATCCCTCTTCTTCCCTTACTTCCATTAAAATTGATCATTTTCTTCTAGTGACGATAAGAGTGACTTTACTCCACTAATGCCTGTGGGATTGCATCAGAGGTCCATAATTAACTAGGGACCTGAACAGACTGCCAGAAATAATCCAGCTTGAGACCACTTTAACTGCCGTGGCCCAGTGCTAGGGAATCATGGGAACTGTAGTTTATTGTGGCACCAGAGCTCTCTGATAGAGAAGGCTCCATGTCTCAGAAAAAAACTACAATTCCCATGATTCCCTAGCAATGAGCCAGGACAGTTAATGTGGTCTCAAGCTGGATTATTTCAGGAAGTTTGTTCAGGCCCTAACTTTTCCTCATGCCTTTTGGGCTTCTCATTCTATCCCCAAATTAAGTTGAGGAAATAGATTTGTTGTTAATTGCCTTTGAGTCGACCTCAACCCATGGTGACCCTATGTATGAGAGACCTCCAAGTCACCCTATCCTCATTTGCCTTGCTCAGCCCAAGCAGATTCATGGCTGTGGTTTCTTTGATTGAGTCTATCCATCTGGAATGCAGTCTTCCTCTTTCCGTATTGCCATCCACTTTTCCAAGCATTATAGTATTTTCTAGTGAGTCCTTTCTTCTCATGATTTGGCCAAAATACAACAACCTCAGTTTAGTCATTTTTGCTTCCAGGTAGAATTCAGGCCTGATCTGCTCTAGGACCCAACCATTGGTCTTTTTAGCAGTCCATGGTATTCTCAGAACTCTCCTCCAGCATCACATCTCAGATGAGTCGAATTTCTTCCTATCAGCTTTCTTTCCTTACTGTCCAGTTCTCAGAACCATACATAGATTTTGGAATACAATGGCACAGACAATCAGGCCTCACCTGGAATACTGCATCCATCTAGTTCTGGGCACCACAATTCAAAACGGATGTTGAGAATCTGGAGCGTGTCCAGAGGAGAGCGACCAAAATGGTGATGGGTCTGGAAACCATGCCTTATGAGGAGTGATTTTGGGAGCTGGGTATGTTTAGCCTGGAGAAGAGAAATTTAAGCGGTGACATGATAGCCCTGTTTAAATATTTGAAGGGGTGTCACATTGAGGATGAAGGAAGCAGCTCCAGAGAGTGGGACATGGAACAATGGATACAGGATTCCAACCCAACATCAGGAGGAAGTATCTGACAATAAGAGCTCTTTGACAGTGAAACACACTCCCTCGGAGAGTGGTGGGGTCTCCTTCTTTGGAGATCTTTAAACAGAGGCTGGATGGCCATCTGTCAGGGATGCTTTGATTGTGAGTTGCTGCATAGTAAGGGGTTGGACTAGATGGCCCTTGTGGCTTCTTCTAACTGTGATTGAGCCCAAGTATGGAAAATCTTTGACTATTTTTATCTCATCATCATCTACATTGAAATTATGTAGATCATCTGTGGTCTTTTTTTATGATCAGCTGTAAACCTGCCTTTCCACTTTCTGCTTTGATCTTCAATAATCTTTCCATATCTGATATTTTCTGATGGTATTAGAGTGTCATCTGCATATCTTAGATTGTTGATGTTCCTTCCTACAATTTTCATGCCTCCCTCTTCTGCATCCAATCCTGCTTTTCATATGATGTTCTCAGCGTACACATTAAATAGATAGGGTGGTAGGATGCATCCTTGCCTGTCCACCTATCCAATTGGAAACCATTTAGTTTCTCCATATTCTGTAGTAACAAGACAGTAGCCTCCTGTCTTGAATACAGGCAATACACCAGGACTATCAAATGTTGAGACACACCAATTTCTTTAAGAGCGATTGATAGTTTCTACTGATCTATACAATCAATTGCTCTGTTATAATCTATAAAGCACAGGCCAATATTTTTGAAACTCCTTAAGTATGAACAAAGACAATTGCCCAGTCTTTTGAAAATTTAGGGCAAGGGACATGATTTACATCTTTCTGGATCCTATTACATTTTATTCCACTCCCACAACTATATAAATATGCTTTATAAATGAGGCTTTAATTGTACTGCATCTGAAGAAGTGGGTTTATAGCCACAAAAGCTCATGCTAAAGTAAAAATCAGTTGCTTGTAAAGATGCTATCACATTCCCTTTTCCCTCTCCTCTGCTTTTCCTTCTTTTTATGCTGCAATACATAACTACTTCTTTGAAAACATAAACCATGATAATATCAGTTGGATTTTTAACTAGATGGTGTGTGAGCCTAAATGCATAAAGGTTTGACAAAAGCCACAGGGTTTTTTTCTGGTTTAAAGCTCTTCTAATTAAATAAGCCTTAGCAAAAGTACAGTATTTCAGGCTTGTAGAATGGGAGAAGAATCTATAAATAACCAAGCTGGGATATCAGAGAAAAGTCCAAATGACCCAGAACCAGGAGGGCCAGATTTATTTTAAAATGTTCATGAAGAATGTTCTTTAATTTGTTGTTTAATTGTTTGAAGTGCTTTCAATTTTTTGTTGGCTCATAAAATAAAAGCTTTGGTCTACCACATTTGCTTCTGTATGAATGCACTAACTTTCATGAGTAGTTTCCCCCCCCCCCCCCCAAGTGGGGCTTTTCTATTGCTTAGGTGCAACCGTGTAAGTGTTGGCAAGACCACCAGCTCATGTTCACTGCAAATTGTGCAGGCTACTCTGCACTCAAGAAATGTGAGTCTTTAAATAACTTAGGAACAATTTGTCTGAGAAACCATCTGCTGTCTCTTTGCATCACAGGATTTGAGAGAGAGAGAGAGAGAGAGAGATTGGAACTGAGTCTAGGAGGTAAGGGCTCAGTTTTCTTATCAGCTTAGGTTGTGATCCTTTTGAATATAACATGTCCAAAATCAAGTTGCGTGGGGGGGGGTATTTCAGCTGTAGAAGCAAGGATTTGTAGCTCACATAATGTTTATGTGTACACCAAAAGCGAAACTTGGTTCTCAAAATGTCTATACGGTATTTATGAGAGTTAGCCAATGTGCAGAAGAAAAACATTTTTTTCTCCTCCAGGGACAATCTGATAAGGAGTTTATGAACTCTGTTCATGAACAGTTTGAGGAAACCTCTTAATAGGCTGAATACACACTCCGTCAGAATTACAGAAGAGCCATTGAGACTGATGGGGCTTAGGGCATAACTGAATTAAATGTCACTGATTGCAGTGGATCTACTGTGAACATGACTATGCCAGGATCCAGCCCAGTAACAGCAGACTTCCAATATCAGACAGTGATTGATAAGCATAGTTTGAGAATGGTGCAAAACAAATGCACCCTTATCTGGATATGAGGGATTTGGAAGCTGTGATACATGCCCTGGTAACCTCACGTCTGGATTACTGCAATGCACTCTACATGGTGCTACCCTTGTGCCTAACCCGGAAACTTCAGTTGGTGCAGAATATGGCAGCCAGGCTAATTACGGGAACATCAAGGAGGGAGCACATAACACCAGTGCTTAAATCCCTCCACTGGCTGCCAATTAGTTTCCGGGCGCAGTACAAGGTGTTGGTTTTAACCTTTAAAGCCCTACATGGCTTGGGTCCATCTTATCTTAGGGACCGCCTCTTCCCATATGATCCCCCCCGCGCCCTGCGGTCCTTTGGGAGGAATCTGTTACAGCCAATAAAAACTAGGTTGTCCCAGACCTCCCAGAGGGCCTTCTCTGCAACCGCTCCCAGACTTTGGAATGGCCTGCCGGATGAGATCCGTCTTATTTCTACTCTTGCTGCTTTCAAGAAAGCAGTAAAGACAGATCTCTTTCGGCAGGCCTTCCCGGAATAACTGTCGGCCCATAGACGAGTCCCATTAGTCTGATTCCTATGTTATTTTGATTTTAATTTATTTAATATTGTATTTTAATTAGTTTACTGTTTAATCTGGTTTTAAGGGGATGGGAGGGGGGAGGACGGGATTGTGGGATGAGGGAATGTTTTTAACTTTGTTCTGTTTTAAATATTGCTGTTCCCCGCCCCGATTGCCATGCAGAGGGGCGGGCTATAAATAAAAATTTATTATTATTATTATAGATTCCTTAATCAGATTCCCATTATTTAGAATGCACAGTTATAAGTTAATGCAGAATCACAGTACTTGTCAATAACTGCAGCTTTCCCCAAAAGTTCAGTGAACAAGTCTTCTGTGTTGCAAACTGTAAAAACTTTATTCCAGAAAAACCTTGGGTGTTAACAGGAAGATATCTATAGACAGAAGGGGCATTATTCCTCAACATTGGCATAACAATGACCCACCCAAATTTCTCATGGGCTTCATCTTAATTTGCTAATTAATTAAAATATATCAACCCTTTCTTTCATGGCCCTTTACTCACCCAGCCCCCAGTCCCAGCTTGTTCTCATCTCTACTTTCTGTTTCCCACCAATTCCTGCATCAGGCCACAAACACTTTGAGCCACCACTAAGTACTATGCCTCCCATCACTCTCAACGTTTTCAAATTAACCTATAACATATTTAAATACCTCAGATATTAAACATGTTATATGTTAGAACAACTACAGCAACAATGATATGCCAGAATATACCACCTTCTGACAGTACTATAGTTTTGATGAGATAGAAGCAAAAACTTACTGATTGTGTTTCCGAAGCTTTAATTTAACTAAGGAAAGCTCCACTATCCAGTATACACCAGCCACACATAGTAATAATAAATCTTGACAGTAATAGACAGTAATTAGACCTTGGTCCTAGTTTATATTTTGTGCTCGCTATGGGTTCATTTGAACTATTTCACTGGAGATGAGCAGATAATCTTCAGCAGTAAAATGCTTTGACTATACATCAGTCTAGTATCACACAGGAAGTAGAAGTTCTAACCTTAAGAAAGCTATTCCAGCCTTTTAGAATTGGGAGATATCATAGAATGTATGGGGGCATAGTAGAAAACACCAATGAATTGAATCTTGGGGAAAGGATATGGCCATCTGGAGAAGCCCAGAGGGATGAACTGGGATCCCAGGAGGACTGGATTTGGTCCCAAGGTCTGAGGTTCTCTGCCCAGGTATCAAATGAGGTATGGCTGAAGCCCCGCTGCATCAAGTAAACCTCAAAATATGCCATGCACAAAACCTTCCCCTGCCCCCAGGAAAAAAACCAAAAAAAAATGCTTCAACATCATACCTACCAAACTGGTGGAGATGTCCCATTGAAAAATCAAAATAGGGAAGAGACATAAGTAGAGTAGTTGATGGGAGGAACACATGCTGTAGCATGTACTTCTCCAGACCAGACTCCAAATTGGAGGGATGCTTGGGAATTTCTGCCAGTCCCATCACAACTGATGGACTGAGGTTGCTGTAGAATATTTTAATATATTATCTGTTTCAAAGCCACTGTGCTGTGACCTGAGGTATCCTGACCAACCTGAATGCATTGGCTTCCCTGTATGTGGGGAACATGCAGCATTGTGGACATGCAGCCCTGATTGTATTGGGTGGCTTTAGTGTTGTTTTGGGGTGGATGCCTGGAGTTTTTATGCCATGTGCTGATTTTCTGTGCTGTGTGACCCCTGGAAATGAAGGGGCATAGGATATGAGGGCATTTCATTTGCAGACTGATGGTGTACTCTCCACTCACCCTCTACAACCTGGCATAACTGGTTAATCCTGGAAAAAATATTGCCACAAATTTGCATTTGGTGGGCAATCTTGTTCTTTTGTTTTGCCACAGCATTACTTGCTGCTGTTTGTATTTCATGTGACTGTGCTATTTATGGAGGAGTAAATATTGCCAGGAGGGTCTGTTTAAAAAGGCCAATGACCTGGATTTTTTTTTCCATTTGAATTAGCTCCAAAAATCAGATATGTTTAACCACTGATCTTTTCCCTTATAGCTGTACACTGTAAGTCATTTTAACATCTTGATGAACTAACAGTTTACCACAAGACATCAGCCATTAGGCAGAGATTTGTACAGGTCTAATTTGGTAACCATTTATTTCATTTCTGGAAGGACCAAATTTTTTTAAATTACCAGTGGATAGCAGCTGCATAATTTTATAATAATGGCATTTAACTCCCTAAATATTATTGTCCTGGAAGTTTCCACATAATTTAAATGGGTAATTTCCTTTAATAACTATTTGTTTTTCTTTAAAAAAAATGAATTATAAAAAGAATAAAACTGGCTTTTAATGAGGACTGGAATAGTCTCTCTGGTAAATATAGTAAGAACATTTTGTTGATGCATAATAACAACCTAAAACCAAAATAGCCCAGATATCAGTGATCCATGGCTTCATTGTCTATTTATTCATTGTTAGTATTTTCGTTCTGCCAATGAGCCCAAAGTGTTCTCACAAATACTTTATTCAGAGCATAGGTGGGGAAACTTACGGCTTACAGACACTTTCTGTGTATGCTTTGATACGCAGAGATAATGGTTATAGTAGAAGACCTATAATATATCAAGTACATCCTGTGCAAATGTATTTATTTGTTTTATTTATATCCACGAATGGGGCTTAAGGTGGCTTACAATTAAACAGTACAAACCAAATGAATAAAGTCAAGAGAAAGTCAAACACAGTTTAAAAATACAGCTGTTAAAGAAAAATAGCCAGTTAAAAGCCCTTTCCAGTGAGGTTAGTTGCCCAAAACCTACCTGAATAAAAAGATCTTTGCCTGCCTGTGGAAGAACAACACAAAGGAAGCCAATCTACCTGCTCTTGGCAGAGAGTTTAAAAGCCTGGGAGCAACCACTAAAAAGGCCTGTCGTAAAGGATTATACTTAGTTACATCCCATTTGGCTAACTGCTACAGCATGCTTTCTGTAACTCTGCCTTTGAAGACTACACTCATCCCTCCACATTTGCGGCTTTCACTTTTGCAGATTTGATTATTCACACATTTTATTAATATGCTCTCTCTAGGAATATCTAGGTCTTCCAGACCAACTCCATGGTCAACTTTAACCGAAAGTCTCACTGACGGACCTAGAGATTCCTAGATAGAACACTCCACTAGGCATTTGTAGCTCCATTATTTCTGCAGTGTAGATGCAGTCTAGGACAGAGGTGGGCATTTGTGGAAGACTGGGGACCATGTTAGATTCTAAGAGAACTTGAAAGGCCACACCTGCTCACATAAACAGAAAATTGAGGCATGGGGGCATGTTTTTGGCCTAGGCTCCTAAAGGGTATCTTACGGCATTTTGAAGCAAAAAAAAGTTGTTGTTGTTTCAAACATTTCTCAAAATTTCATTTGACCCCTGGTGAGTCCGCGGGGGTGCTCTAAAAATGTAGAATTGCCCTCTACATCCCATAGAGATCATTTTGGAATATTTTGGAGTAAATAAAAAAGTAACCCCTGGGGGGCACAAAAATGGTTTTGTGGGGTCACATGTGGCTCATAGGCCACGCTATGCCCACTCCTGGTCTGTAATGAACCCTAGGACATACTGTATGCAAAACATGGACTGCACAGTTGAATTTCACCTCCTTTGCTTTAGCCAAGTACATTTGTCACTGGTTGTTGGTAGATCCCATGTCAGCAGGGCATTGAGCTACTCTAGGGGACACAATTCTGCAATGGTATTAGTCCTTCCTGGAGGGGTGAATTCAGAAGGTGGTGTGGGGAACTTTGATGCCCTAGCCACTGGCCTGTGGGGTCCCTCAGGGTTCATGTAACAACGGATCCATGCTACAGGAAAAGAGATTCCACCTCAACATTAGGAGGCACTTCCTGACAGTGAGAGCTTTTTCAACAGTGGAACACACTCTCTCAGAGTGTGGTGGAGTCTCCTTCTTGGGAGGTCTTTAAACAGAGGCTGGATGGCCATTTGTAAGGGATGCTTTGATTTTGAGTTCCTGCATGGCAGGGGGTTGGACTTGATGGCCCTTGTGGTCTCTTCCTACTCTATGAGTCTATGATTCTATGTTTGTTCCCCATAATGTTGAACATCTACATGAAATCAATGGAAGAGATCATCTGGAATTTTGGGGTGCAGTGTCACCAATATGCTGATGCTATCCAGTTCTGTCTCTCCTTCCTATCTGATTCCAAGGAAGCTGTCTTAGTACTGAACCAATATCTGTTGTATGGCAAGTATTACTTGGCAATGAGAGCAACCACACTGAAACTTAATCCAGACAAGACAGAAGTGATCCTTTTTTTAATGGGATGGGAGGGTTAGATTGCGGGATGAGGGAATGCTTTTAACTTTGTATGTTTTAATATGCTGTAATCCGCCCCGATTGCTGAGCAGAGGGGCGGGCTATAAATAAAAATTTATTATTATTATTTATTATCCTGGTCATTCGAAAGGCAGATCAGGGAACAGGTACTTCACAGCTGCTGAATGAGGTTACACTTCCCCTGAAATCTCAGGCTTGCAGCTTGTGTGTTATGTTGGACTCAACTCTGAAATGGGATGTCCAGGTTTCGGCAGTGGCCAGGAGTACACAGGTAACATTAGTGTGCCAGCTGTGTCTGTTCCTTGAGATGTCAGATTTGGCTGTGGTGACACAGGCCTTGATTACATCCTCTTTGGACTAATGTAACTCACTCTATATGGGGCTGCCTATGGAAACCGTTTGGAAACTTCAGTGGGTTCAAAATGCTATAGCCAGAATGCTGATTGGGACCAGTTATAGGGAGCATGTAACTCCCTTGTTAAAGCAGCTTCACTGGCTGCTGGTTTGTTTCCAGGCACAATTCAAAGTGCTGGTCATTAAGTCCTATATGACTTAAGTCCAGACTATCTGAAAGACTGTATCTCCCTATATGAACCTGCCAGAAGCTTAAGATCTACAGGGGAGGGCTTTCTCTCAATCCTGCCACCATCACAGTCTCATTTGGTGAGGACACGAGAGAGAGCGCCTTTTCAGTGGCTGCTCCCACCCTTTGAAATGCCCTTCCACAGAAGGCTAGGCTGGCCTCCCCCCTGCTTTCCTTTCTCTGGCAGACAAAAATGTTTCTGTTTAAGCAAGCTATTAATTTATAATCCCTCACAGGGAGCTATCTCATTGGTGAGCATACTGTATGTTTTAACTTTAGCATACCTTTTAAAATAATGTTATACTGTTGTTTCCACATACTATGTTGTTTTCACATACTATGCCCCAACTATGCAAGCCGACCCTGTAGAGAAAGACAAATTCTACACAGACCTATGCCACCTCATACAAAAAGTCCCTATAGAAGATAAAATTATTATCCTTGGTGACTTCAATGCCAGAGTAGGAAAGAACTCCGAAGCCTGGAAAGGTGTTTTAGGCAAGCATAGTGTTGGAACTTGCAATGATAATGGATGCCTCCTGCTAGAGTTCTGTGCAGAACAACAGCTGACTATTACAAACACTATCTTTCAGCAGAAAGATAGCTTGAAGACAACCTGGATGCATCTCCGATCCAAACACTGGCACCTCATTGACTATGTTCTAGTCCGCCAGAGAAACATTCGCGATGTCCGTCATACTCGAGTGATGCCCAGTGCAGAATGCCAAACAGATCATCTTAGATTTAGAGCCTTGTAAGATGTAAACTAAATCTTCATCTCAAGCTCAAACCTAAGAGGGGTGGCATCTTAAAGAGGAGACTCCAAGTCAGCAATCTTCAACAAGCTACCATGAGAGACAACTTCCAGGCAAATCTGCAAACAAAATTTGAAGACCACCCTACAGATCCTTCTTCTACAGTGCTTTGGCAACATATCAAAAACAGTATCCTCACGTATGACAATGTGTGCCAGAATGATATTTGCTAGAAATTGGAAGTCTAAGAAAATCCCTGACTCAGAGGAATGGTTTAACAAACTGTTAGAATTAGAACAAATGGATATCTTGACAAATTTATTAAGGGGACAAGATTTTGAAGAAGCGGAAAATTCTTGGATGTCAATATACGAATATATAAAAACCATAACATAGAGGGAGAATAATATGAAGATTCTTTGTTATGTTTATAAATGGATTCTTGGAGAATGAAGTAAAAGAAATACTCTATTATTTATTTAATTTCTTTGATGTAAAAACAGATTTTATTTAGATGTGATAGAGTATAGTTAATGACTTAAGGAAAAAATAATAAGTAAATAATTTTAGTTAAAAAAAGTATATAATTCTAAGTGGCAAGAATTTATTGTAAGGGGATAGCTGGGTAACATCTATTTAGAAGACTTAATTTATGTTCTGGAAGTTTATGTATGTACTGTAATATATAAAGTAGCTGTAATGTCGGTAGGTAAATGTTTTGGTTTAATTGATGTAACTGTTTAGTGTTATATGTTAGGTGTTATTTGTTTGAAGTGTCTAATTGTGTCTAATTGTTATGTCTAATTGTTATTTGTTATATGTTTTATGTTTAGATGTTTGTTTTTAATCAATAAAATTTAATAAAAATAATAAGTATTTTAATATAAATAATAAGTATTATTTATAAAATAATAACTAGGCCGAGCACCATCGGGCCTAAAATAAGAAGAAGAGCCCTCCCTCCATTACCATCTGATGTCATCTGGGGGAGAGACACTAGGCCCAGCACCATCGGGCCTAAAATAAGAAGAAGAGCCCTCCCTCCATTACCATCTGATGTCATCTGAGGGAGAGACACTGGGCCGAACACCATCGGGCCTAAAATGAGAAGAAGAGCTGTCCCTCCATTACCATCTGATGTCATCTGAGGGAGAGACACTAGGCCGAATACCATCGGGCCTAAAATGAGAAGAAGAGCCCTCCCTCCATTACCATCTGATGTCATCTGGGGGAGAGACACTAAGCCCAGCACCACCCAGTCTAAAATAAGAAGAACTCTTATTTCTTAAAGGATGGGTGGGATTCGGGATGTTATATTTTGTTTAATGGAAATTGTAATATTGTAAGCCGCCCCGATTGCTCTGCAGAGGGGCGGGATATAAACAAAAAGTATTATTATTATTATTATTATTATTATTATTATTATTATTATTTTAAAAAAACCCAGTATCCTCCAGTCTGTGGAAGAATCCCTCGGGTTCTCCCACAAGAAAAATCAAGACTGGTTTGATGAAAACAACCAAGAGATCCAGGAGCTGTTGGCAAAGAAGAGGACTGCTCACCAGGCATACCTCGCCCAACCAACTTGCCATGTAAGAAAAGCAGCTTTCAGTCTCACGTGTAGTAAACTTCAACAAAAACTCCGAGACATTCAGAACAAGTGGTGGATCAATATAGCAGAAAAGACACAACGCTGTGCAGATCTGGGTGATCTTAGAGGATTTTATGACGCTCTTAAAACAGTGTTTGGACCTACTTATCAGGTCCAAAGCTCCTTATACAGTACAGATGGTCAAACACTAATTACTGATAAAGCCTCCATCCTGAATCGATGGGCTGAACATTTTCAAAGTCTCTTCAGTGCCAACCAAGGCTCAGCTACCCAACATATGGTACAAAAACCGATGAAAAGCAAACTGGACATAGCTCCCACTTTGGAAGAGACCCTTAAGGCCATACAGCAGATGAAAAATGGCAAGGCAGCTGGGATTGATGGAATCCCACCTGAAGTTTGGAAACACGGAGATCATGTACTCCATGCTAAATTCCACAAACTCCTTGTGAGTTGCTGGGAAAAAGGGGAACTGCCATCAGATCTCCGAGATGCAGTCATCATCACTCTGTACAAGAAAAAAGGAGCAAAATCCGATTGCTCAAACTATCAAGGTATAACACTGCTCTCTATTGCTGGAAAAATCCTTGCAAGGATACTCCTGAACAGATTAGTTCCTGCTATTGCAGAACTCCTTCCTGAAAGCCAGTGTGGCTTCAGAGCCAATAGGAGTACTACAGATATGGTATTTGCCCTTAGACAACTGCAAGAGAAATGTAGAGAGCAGAACAAGGGACTCTATGTAACATTTGTTGACCTCACCAAAGCCTTCGACACTGTAAGTAGAAAAGGTCTATGGCAGATCCTGGAAAGACTAGGATCCCCCCCAAATTCCTCAAAATGATTATCTTGCTACATGAGGGCCAGCATGGTCAAGTCAAATACAGCGATGCTCTTTCAGAGCCCTTTCTAATAACTAATGGAGTGAAGCAAGGTTGTGTTCTTGCTCTAACTTTATTTACAATCTTCTTCAGTATGATGCTCCAAAGGGCTACAGCAGAGTTCGAAGAAGAAGACAGCATCTATATATGTTACCGTGTTGATGGTAGCTTGTTTAACTTAAGCCGTCTGAGGGCTTGCACTAAGACTCTAAACTATCTAGTCCGTGAGCTGCCCTTTGCTGACGATGCTGCCCTTGTTGCCCACACAGAAGCAGCTCTGCAGCGCCTAACATCTTGCTTCGCAACAGCTGCAGAGCTGTTTGGGCTGGAAGTCAACCTGAAGAAAACGGAAGTTCTCTACCAGCCTGCACCACAGGACAAACACCACCATTCCCACATCGCTGTAGGCAAATCTGTGCTTAAGTCTGTTCAGCAGTTCACCTACCTGGGAAGCATCATCTCCTCAGATGCCAAGATTGACAAAGAGATTGACCACAGATTAGCAAAGGCATACAGCGCATTTGGAAGACTTTACAAAAGAGTCTGGAGTAACAAACACCTGAGGTGAAGCACAAAAATCAGTGTGTATAGAGCAATTGTACTGTCTATTCTCCTTTACAGGTCTGAAAGATGGGTCACCTATCGTCAACACTTACGACTCCTCGAACGCTTTCATCAGCGCTGTATACGCACAATCCTAAATATACACTGGACTGACTATGTGACAAATGTTGCTGTCCTTGAGCAAACAGGGATCACCAGCATTGAGGCCATGCTATTGAAAACGCAGCTGCGTTGAGCAGGGCACATTTCTAGGATGGAGGACCATCGCCTCCCAAAAATAGTACTGTACGGTGAACTCGCCACGAGTCAGCGTAAGAGGGGCGCTCCAAAAAAGCGATACAAGGACTCCCTGAAACAACATCTCAGGCTCGGCCAAATTGATCACCAACAATGGTCCACCCTGGCCTCAAATCGGGAGGCATGGAGACACACTATCCACAATGCTGCAGCCTTATTTGAGAAGTCACGCCGAACAAGTCTCGAAGAGAAACTACAACACAGAAAGAATCACAACCCAGAAACATCACCCAAGGAGATCTTCTGCTGTGCTTTCTGCAACCGGACTTGTTTATCTCGGATTGGCCTTTTTAGTCATCAGCGCGCTTGCAAAAAGAGTGGGATGAGTCCTTCCTGAATCTTCATTTGCGAAGAAAAGCCAGAGAGAGAGAGAGAGAGAGAATTCATAATCCCTCACAGGGAGCTTTCTCATTGGTGAGCATACTGTATGTTTTAACTCAGGGGTAGGCAACCTTTCCCCTTTAAGGGCCGAGGGACTTCAGCTCCCAGAATCCCAGGAGCTACTGGCCAACATGGGACTATTGACCAACATGGCTGAGGCTTCTGGGAGCTGAAGTCCCTCGGCCCTTAAAGGGGAAAGGTTGCCTAACCCTGTTTTAACTTTAGCATACCTTTTAAAATAATGTTGTACTGCTTTAAGATTATGATTTTAACTCTTTTTAAAATTATATTGTCGGTTTTTAGTTTATTCTTTTTGTAAGCCTCTTTGGGTCCCAGTTTAGGAGACAAGTGCCATATACAATAAATAAATAAAGGTGCTGGAGTTATTTGTGCTTCAGCACCTTGGATAGCTCTTTAAAAGTTCAGACTACAACCCAGAACATGTGACATGGAAACCACTATTGGCTGGAATAGAAATCTGAGCCTTCTAGTTCTCTTCTCTGTACCCAGTGCAAATAAAATGACCTGTATAAAAATACAGGATAGGTCCTTTAAGAATCTACCCCTCTGGAACAGTGTACAGTCTCTTTGGCTCTGTTTCTGCTATTCCCTCATTACAGGTGCAGAAGTCTCCTCACATTAAGTCAAGTGGAGCCCTAGAGCCAAAGACACTCCTTTGCATAGCCCAGCTTACAACTCATGTACCCCTGTTTATCTTCTCTTTGGCATTTAGATGACAAGGTCTAATTAAAAGAAACAGACAATTTTGTAAGGAATATGCAAAGTATACTGGCATTATCTATTTTTAGGAGGGGAGTACCTCTCATGGGTTTTTTTCTTCCTCGTTACTCAGTTCTGGCAGGTTGTGTTTTGGATGGGCATAGTTGGCTACAACCCAGTGAGCCTGTTTCATAGACAGAGCTCTACCTCTGATCTCACAGGAAATTAACCCTGATCTGTCTTGGATCCTGCCCCTGTAACTTTATGTGAGGAGAAGGAACACAAGGCTCCTGCCATCTTTCATTTCCTCTGGTAATAGGAAAAGAAATGGCTGATGTGTTTAGCACCATTATCCCTTCTATGTGTAGCTTAGACATTGTAAACCGCTTAAGGACTGCTTAAGTGCACTGATAAGTGGTATAGAAATGTACTTCCTATTGCTATTGCTAGCAGCCAATGTACTGGATCAAGGAAACATTGTACAGAATGGCATCATGTTACACATTTATTTTACTGTAACATCCAAAACCCACAACGCAGTGATACTTTATTGCACCAACCAAAATCCACAAAATGCATATTATAAGCTTGTGAAGCTTCACTGGCTTCTTCATCAAAGGTGTTAAACATCATACATGAGGGGGAAAATGACAATGTTAGTCACAGGTCTGCATTTTAACAAGATGCTGCTGGTGTTGTTCTGAGACAAGGTGGTATGGAAGGATATCTATGGAGGCTGGCCACTTGTCCTTCTGATCATATGGTACTGGGATATGAAGCATTTTGAAGTCCAGGAAATAAAATTTAAATTCCAGAAGTTATCAGGAAAATGCATATTCATGGTGTCACCACCACCACCACCAATCCAAAATCTATTTAGTTTCACCCTTATAGGGTGGCCACAGGCTGAGGTGGGCCACATGTGGCTCCCCCAGGTTGTTTTGTGGATCCCAGATATTTAAAAAATGTCCCCAAATGCCCCAAAACACACTATAGGAGGCATGAAGGGCTGTTTTGCTATATTTTAGTTGTAAAAAACCAAGCAAACCAAGAAGTAACCAGGTTGGCTGGTGAGATTGGCCATCAGCTGTTGGATAACAAAACAAAGCATACACACAGGCCACCTGTTTACAGTCTTCCCACTATAGTGGGAAGTATCATAATTCTATGTAAATTATGTAATCACTTCTAAATTTGTCACAGTACATATAAATATGTATGTAGAATTGTTATAAAAAGTATGACATCTTCTGACCTCTTTTCTTTGGAGACACACATTTTTCTCCTTCCTTCTTTCCTTTGAAAATATGTAAGTAGCTATACTAGTCCTGCATTCCACAGGTTATCAACCAATCTGGGTGACCCAACAAAGTTCTCCCACCCAGACATGGCATCTAAGTGAAGCTACTACCACTATTTCACATGTTTAGGTCCCATTAGCTAGGGTCATCGGCTCTACAAAAACATTTATGTTGTGTTGAAACAAAGTCTGTGCTCCAAAGCCAACCAAGTTATTTTGATGCTGGAGACAGAAAATCCTTCAAGTAATTGCTAAGGCTACCTAACCCTGCCTAATGGTCAAATCAACCCTGGTGCGGAAGCACAGATGGATTTAGACTGGTGCTTCTGAATGTCCCAGTCCAAGATGGGTAAATACTAAACAAATTGAAAAGTAGGATGTTTAGGAAACATGTAGGCTAAGGCTAATCCGTGATAATCCTGCAATTGCGCTAGTGGTTTTCACACAATGTCAGAATGAAGCGTGATTAAAGTGCCATTATCCCATGAATAACCAGGCAAGAAACAGCAGCAAATCATTTTCCTGTGAAAATTTTCCCGTGAATGACTTTTTGCTGTTTATTGCCTGGTTATTCCTCAGTTATTCATGGGATAATGGCTCTTGTGTTAATCTCATTTTAATCATGTTTTAATTTCAATTGCACAATTTTCACTGTTTAAACTCCCAGTTTCCCCGTGTGATTAACTCTTATGCTACAAGAGAGAAATACAGTTGTCCCTCCCCATTCACTGACTTCCCATTTGCAGTTTTGAATTTCTGTGGATGACAAGCCAGGAGGAACAAAATGGCATGCACGCCCGCAGCTCATGTGTGGAGCTGCGCATGGGAGCACACCACCATTGTAGTCAATGGGGCGTGAATATTCACATTTTTTTTCTGTTTTGCGGAGGGGGGATGTTTCTGGAACGGATCCCCCATGAACAGGGAGGGACGACTGTACATAGATTTCAATAATCCAAGGAATTTATTAAACCATTTTGCAGAGGCAGAATTGTTGCTCTTTAAACAGCAAAACAATCCGTCTGTGTGAAAATATCAACATGTATGATATATTTTAAGAAAAACCGCACCCTGTATTTAAAGCAGGAACCTTAATTCCAGTAGTCTCATGGGTGAAGTAGTGCAAAGCCAATCCAAACACATTTTGGTTATATTTCAAATGAGACAAAGGAACTTTAGAGGTGAGTCATTGTAGTCAGGAAGACCGATGACTGATAACTACTGCTTAGGAAGCACCTGCAAGGGTTGTCTGGCCTAATGGGAAAATTCAATGGCTGTTCATTCTGGGTAAAATATATTTGGATACAAAATACAGTATGTGACCAGTTTGTAGACAGTTTGTGTTATGTTATATATGGCAACATATATAAAACAAAATTTAGGAAAGTTACCTTTTCATCTACAACTTTCAGAATTCTCTAAGGTCTGTGCTGTCTGCAGGATTATGGGAGCTGTAATCCAAAAATGTCTCCTCCAGAGCAGGAAGGACCTTTATAATCAGACTATAATAGCTGTAGAAATACTAAACTTATGGGTATGGTTGTTGAGGAACAAAGGCGAGTAGAAAGATGTTCCCTAAGTCAGAGTGGGTGGATAATCATATTAATGGTGGAGGGAGTTTTGAAATGTGGTATCTGCAGATTGGGAACCAGAAAGGACATATACTAAATTGGCTAAGAACACCCTTGTGAGGCTGAGGTGTTAGGATGCTATTTAATGTAAGCCATAGAATCTTAGGGTTGTTTTGGGTTTTTTGCCAGTGCACTGATATTTGAGGGTTTCTGTATTTTACTGCCAGAAAAAGGAATATATATTTGACAGAGTTTGGTTACTACGTGCCTTAAATTTGGTGGTGCAAAAGGTCTTGGGCTTGCTCTGCTAAATGAATTTTTTGCATTACTATTTTGGTGCCATTCACCCAAGGCCAAAACAACAAAGAGCTTATGTCAGTGGCATCACTAGGGTTGGTATCCCTTGGTGCGGTAACTCATGGTGTCATCCCCCCCACACACATTAACCTTCTCCCATACCACACCATACAGAATCCTTAGTCGTGTTTTTTTGTACTAATGTACAATGGGATTACTATGGGATTACTAATGTAATGGGATGCAGTGGCTCAAGTGGTTAAGATGCTGACTTTGTTGATTGCAAGATTGGCAGGTTGGTAGTTTGAGGCCCAGGTGCTGCATGATGGGATGAGCTCCCATCACTAGTCCCAGCTTCTGCCAACCTAGCAGTTCAAAAGCATGCAAATGCAAGTAGATAAATAGGTACCACTTCAGTGGGAAGGTAAACAGTGTTCTGTAAAATCATGCTGGCCACATGATCACAGAGTAGTCTCTGACAACGCTGGCTCTTCAGTTTAGTAACAGAGATGAGCACTGCCCCCTATGGTCGAACATGACTTGACAACCTTGTCAATGGGGAATACCTTTACTCTTACCTTTACTTACTCATAAATTATAATTCCCGTATATCACTGAATGTAATGGTAATAGTTGTGACATAAACAACTAGCAACATTAAAATTATACTTTTAAATTACAATATCATACACACAGCGTAAATGTATTTACATCTACATAGTTTTATGCGGTTAAAGTGAAAATTTGGTAAAAATTTTAAAAGAATTAATTTTTTTAAAAAAATAATTTTTTTAAAGAAAAAAAACTTGAGTCCTCTCCTTTCTCCTTCACTCCCCCACACACATACACCTCAGTATTTTCAAGGGACACAGGCAAACACCTCAGCCTATTTCTGCTTGGGGAGCATTAGTGTCACCCCCCCAAGTCACCTAGTGTCACTTGATCTGTCCTGCACCCCGCTAGTGATACTCATGACATATGTATGCAGTTGATGATATTTTATCTAAAATGTTTAATTAGGAAATAGCTTCCTAATTAGAGAATTGCCATTTAGCCTGTGTAATACTGCTTTTTTAAAATACAATTTTTTTCAAATGTTCTAGAAAATAAAAGCCAAATAAAAAGAAATTAATTAATTTGGTTAACCAGCAAAACAAAACACAGCCACAAATTGCATCCTGATTAATAAACAGGAAAAAGATAGAAGTATGCAAAGGGAAGAGTATTTCCTTATAGCAAGCGAGCCTACAACTGAAGTCCAGAATGAGAGTCATTGATGATAATGAGCTTGGCCTATTTATTAATTTGTTGAAGAATGAATAAAGTTTAATTCTTCAACAGAATAATAAAAATGCAAGTCTAAATGGCATTTGTTGAAAATTGTCAGAAGTCAAAACTAAGAAGCCACTGTTTTAAAACTAACCTGGAAACTTTTTCTACTATGTCCTAGGCTTGTGAAATGAATTTGTTGACAGTGAACAAATCTCAGATTCAGTCAAACTACTGCACAATAGAAGGGTGTTTGTTGTTTATTGTGTATTGAACAGAAATCTGGCTGCAACAAACAAACAAAAACTAGTTGTACTGGGAATCACTTGTAATGGTTAACTTTGGCAGAACTTGTTTGGAGTCATGGAAGAACAAGTAACAAATAGCTAGTTCATTTTTTTAAAAGAAAGATTCAAATGTTACTTTTTATCCTACAGCTCTCAGAATTTCCTAGTGCTTCCAGTATGATTTTGGCATCTGTAGTCCAAAACAGTAACTTCTTCAAGTTTTTTGTAATCAGTTTCTTTTTCCAATGATGAAGATATAACTAAGGGGGGATGCAGATGGCGAAAAACGGCATCTTCAATCCCAGGAAGGGGAGGGGCAGCCGGACGCTGGGCGCTCCATCCCCTTCCTGAGGACGTCATCAGAGCAACAGCTCGTCCACACGACGGGTGCTCTGATGACGTCCTTCCGGCTCAGCGTCCGCACATGCTGAGCTGGAAGAGATGCCAAAGAGGCGTGCCACACCTCTTGCAGCGCCCCTTTTGCGGCTTGCAGAAGGAGCGCTATTTTAGCACTCCTTTCGCAGGCGGCAAAAGGGAGAATTGGGACCAAGGTGTCTGGCAGCCTCAGCCTCAATCCTCCGCTTCCGGGGGCGGCCCAGGGCCACCCATCTGCACCCCCCCCTAAGTTACATTACAGTTGTAGCTTAATGAGGGATAACCTTGGTTCTTTTGTGATTTAATTATATTAGTTTTAGCCACTTTTATACTTGTGGATGTATGGCCTTACTAAATGCTGGAGAAGGATTACTACATGGTTCAAATCTTAACTCTGCAGAGATGCCATATGCTGTTGCCTCATTGTGTCTCAAGAGTGTTGAAGCAGTGACCAGTCAGACAGGAGGAAGATGTGTTTTCTCCTACAGAATAGTGGCTTGTAGCATTCAGATCATTTTTAAGTAACTGAAAAGTAAATATCTCCATGTGTATGGTGTGTGGCTCCCAGCTCACTCCCCTTCACCTCATGTAGCCTACTAATTCTGGTTCATTTACAAAAATATTCTGAAAACTTCAGGTGGTTCGCTGTGGCACAAAAATATACTCCCCTCTTATCAACTTTTTGCCCTTCCCCTTCCTTGCCTCCAAGACAGCGCAAAGCACTGTCTGCAAAGGGGGTTTGTCTGTTCTATACCCACAACAGAGATTAAGACAGGAATAAGAGCCAGTGTTTCAACTGTAGGATATTCCTGCTCTACCATTTAGTTAGGTCACAACTCTACAAACGTAAAAATTAAATAAAATGTTAGGGTTTTTTAACTAACTGCCTTGAGTCCCTATACTGGGACAAAGGCAGGATATAAGAAAATAAAAATAATAATAAATATTAATAGTTATAATCCAGATGGAATATCCCTCCTTATCCCCTAGTCAATACCAGTCATAAGGTGATGTAGTTTCACCTTAGTTATTGGGGAAATGAATACATTACAAATAAATTGGTATGTGTAACTAGTTGCTTCCACATCCTGGGAGCAACATTGTCTTGTAATTTCTCAGTATACCTGATTTGATGACAAATGTTAGAGGATATGACCCTTAACAGATTGTCACAATTTTTCAGTTAGGATTTTCAGTTTCTTCTGAAGCATCTTAGTTCCACAGAAGTTGGTATACAGTTGCAGATGGTGGCCTGCTGTGGGGCAGAGTGAGCATGCTTCACCTCCATTCAGCCTCTATAGTATACCTTCCATTTCCAGCATCCTTCAGGGCCATGTGCAGCCTCATTATTAGCATTATTCAAAGAAAGTGCCATCTCACGCTAGATCTGAAGCTAATATGTATGTGAAAGCTCATTTCCAATAACCAAACAAGAATCTGCAGTTCCTTGCTGAATGTATTCCCCCTTCCTAAATTAAATTAACAAAGACTTAATAGGCATTCAGATGCTCATAACAAATTGCAATGACTGTGTGCATGCTACTCCCTCCTGTTCCTACCAACTTGCAGAAAGGGCTTAAGGGAAGCTATCATGCTTCAGTTTTTTCCTTCAAACAACTCTCAGTATAGCAGTAAGTGCTGTTATGTTTCTCAGAAAGAATTTCCTTGTCCTCTCCTCTGACTTAAGTTTTCTGGTAGTTTATATATTGAATGGAACCAAAAAGCATGCTTTAAAAGCTCTCACACCTGTTTTCCAAGGCAAATCAACAGAACTAGTACAGGTTGAGTCTCCCTTATCTGAAATGCTTGGGACCACAAGTGTTTTGGGTTGGGGTGGGTGGGTGTTGGAATATTTGCATATACCTCATGAGGTATCTTGTAGATAGTACCCATGTCTAAACATGAAATTCACTGATGTTTAGTATACACCTTATACACACAGCCTGAAGATAATTTTATATATAATATTTTAAATAATTTTGTGCATGAAATAAAGTAAACTGAATTATCAAAAAGCAAAGGTGTCACTATCTCAGCCATCCATGTGGATAATTTTAGACTTTGAAGTATTTTGGATTTCAGAATTCTGGGCAAGGGATACTCAACTTGTATAGTCTTCACAAATCATTTCTATATAAAAATAAATGCCTTGTTAGTTTATGCCTCTGTAGCTTCGAACAAATTGTCTTGTGAGCAGAGCCAACCCTCTCATTAGACAGAGTGTGAGAATATCTTCAGGCTGTTTTTGCTCAGGAGTGGAGAGCAATGGTGAAGATTTGGAGGACAGTGTCGTCATATTCCTTGACGTCATTTCCAACTTATGGCGGCCCTAAGCCAAGCTTATTACTGGGTTTCATGGCAAGATTTGTTCAGAGGGGGTTTGTCTTTGCCTTTGCCTTCCTCTGATACTGAGAGCGTGTGACTTGCCCACAGTCCCCAATGTGATCACTAAACCACACTGGCTCTCAGAGCAGTTTATACCTATCCTGTATCCCTCAAGTTATCCTACTTCTCTTTGGTAAAACAGAGAACATTGTCATATTGCCTAATTAAAGTGAGGGCCAACTGACAATTTGGTTAGCTTCTGAACATTAAAGCTGGAGACACCATTCCTATTTTTCATTCTATTCTTCTAGAGACAGCAAAATACCTTAAAACAGCACTGCATGTAAGTCAGTTTCATTGCATTCTTCTTAGGAAAATATGCCTAAATATTTATTTGTTTGAAACTTTTAAAAACCCACTCTTCAGCCAAAATGACTCTTAGAGTACTTTACAAAGATTACAGTGGTCCTTCCACATTTGCTAGAATTAGGGGTGAAGTACCCCTGTGAATATGGAAAAAACACAAATAAAAAAACACTGTTCTTTTTACCTAAGGGAACCCCTGTCTAGGACTCTCCAGATCCTCCAGTGCAACTAGATGGTCAATATCTGTCAGAAGATGGTCATAGAATCATGCTGGAGGACCTTCAAATGTCTAGAGAAGTGTTCTCTCTAGGAACTTCTAGGTTCTCCGGCACAATTCTATGGTCAACTTCTGGCAGAGTTGCACTGGAGGACAGTAACCATATTAAATCAAAACCACAAATAATCAACTCTGCAAAAGTCAAAGTTGCAAATGTGGAGGTCTAACTGTAATAAAACAGATTCTGCCATTGGGTTTACAGTCTGAAAGACACAACATGAAAAGAGATTTGGGAAAGCAAAGGAAAAAAGTTAGGGCCTTTGTAGATGGAGCAAAGCGCCATCTTGGAGGCAAGGAAGGGGAGGGGCAGCCTTATGCCAGGCACCCCAACCCTTTCCCGAGGACATCATTGAAGCGTCCACCATTCCACACGGCAGGTGCTCCGATGACGTCCTTCTGGCTCAGCGTCCAGACACACTAAGCCGGAAGAGACGCCGAAGAGGCGCACGCCGCCTCTTCCAGCGCCCTTTCCGCACCTTGCAGAAGGAGAGCTATTTTAGCGCTCCTTCCAGGGACGGAAAAGGAGTAGATTTGGGCCGAGGCATGGGGCAGCCTCGGTCCCAATCTGCAGCTTCTCAGGGCGGCCCATGGCCGCCCATCTGCAGAGGTCCTTAGTTGAAGAAGCTCTCATAATGATCAGATGGAATCAGTGGGGTTCTCATATCAGGGAGATGGAGAATCTATTATGTTATTTTATTTTATTTTATTAATTTATATCTCACCTTTCTCCTAACACAAACTTTAAAGGAGCTATTTATTTATTGACTCCCAGCCCAGCAGGGCTCCCAAGGTAATTTGCAATAGATTAAATACATTATTTAAAACAGGGACAGGCAACCTTTTTGAGACCTGGACCGGTCTCCCATCGCCCAGGTCTCGGCTGGGCCAAGGGGGGGGGGGAATGGTGGTGCGCGCGCACCGTCCTCCGCCATGCGCGCCCCCCCCCACGCACGCGGCCGCCGCTGTAGTGCACACGGCTGCAGCCGCCACGGCGCATGTCGCAGCCACCATTTTGGAAGTCAACATGGCAGTCGCGACGCGTTTGCGCATGCGCAAGACTACTGCACATGCGCAAATGCATTGTGACTGCCATTTTGACTTCCAAAATGGCAGCCGCAGCAAGCGCGGCCGAAAACGCGCCCTGACAGCGGTGTGTGGGGTGGCGGTGGCAGCAACCTACGGCCTGGGCTGGTAAGTCTGGGGCCCGGGGCCTTAACTGGCCCCCGGGCCGTAGGTTGCCGGTCCCTGATTTAAAATATTAAATACAAACAAAACTTTTTTTTTTAACAAAAATCAATTTTTTTAAAAAAACGACATACAACGAATTTTTTATTTTTAAGCAACTGAAAAGTAACTATTTTCATGAGCAGAGCAGTCTCCATTGAAGGCCATGTGAAATATTAGTTTTAGCATCCTACTGGAAGTGCAAGCGGGATGATGCCAACTTGACTTTCCTTGGGAGGGTGGCAGCTAGGGGAATACTACTGAAAAAGCCCTGTCATGTGTACTGACCAGTGTAGTTTCTCAGGGTGGTGGGATACACAATCAATCACTTTATTTATACCATGCCTTCCCCCCCAAACAGACTCATATGGAATAAGGAGGTCTTTCCAAGGTGCTAAGTCTGCTTTTGTATAGGATTTGGCACCTTGGATATTTCTTTTAAAGTCGGGACTGAAACAGAGCAGATTCACCTCCCCAATGTCATGGATGTCACCAGCTGCCACTGAATAGAAAAGAAACTTTCACCAATTGCCCAAGGCACAGGGGGTGAAGGGAACCAATATTTCTCTTCTAATTTTATCCTCATATGGAGGATCCATCCCAAAGATCAAACCACAAAAGTCACCATTGCTCACCATTTCCTGCAGGGCAGCAATTGCTGCTTTCTTGTGTTTAATAAGTGGGTATTTATCTAACTGAAAAGAAATCCCACCTGTTACAACCAGTCTGTGTTTATAGAAACTAGGCTGGTTTGTTTGGGGATGGATTAGGACATTTTGTTCCAGGTCCAGAATATTTAAGCATAGCGAAAGAGTGATTGTCTTTCATTGTGTCCTCCAAGCGTCATTTCTCATGTTTTAAACAAGAGGCCACAGTGTTATCACTGGGTCCATGTTCAAAACAGAGAAACAAAGTGTATGTTTAAAAAATCTACGAGCACACAATGCTACTTTTATTTGATGCCTCTTTGAATTTCTCACTCGCTCTCTTTTCTTTAAAAAAATGTACATGACATTGATACTACTCACAGAGTGGGGCAAGTTGGTTATGTTTTTCCTTCCTTCCTTCCTTCCTTCCTTCCTTCCTTCCTTCCTTCCTTCCTCCCTATTTGCTTTCTAATTCATCCTTTACATTGATGATAGTGCACTCTAGATTTTGTTGCAATGATATTTATAACAAATTTATATGATCCCAATACCATAAAGGATAATGTAAAACTAGAGTGAACATAAGGGTGTCCTATTTTAATAAATACAGTATTCATTCCATCCTTTAACTAACTGTGGCTGAGATTCCAAGAGTCACTGTAGGCAAACCAAATGTCTTGTACATTTATATTCAAACGCAGGCTTTCTCAACATAGCATACACCTCCAGGTGTGCTGAGCTACAACCTCCATCATCCCCAGAAGCATGCCCGTTGGCCATGCTGGTTGGTGATGGTGCGGGCTGTGATCCAGCCCATATTGGGGGGTTCTGGGTTCAGGAAAGCTATTCTAGTGTAATTTAAACTAAAACCTTGCCTGTATAAAAAAAGTGGCTGAAAGTATCCTATAGTTGTAGTGTGTAAAACAGACTTCACCCTAGCTGTCAAGAAGACTTTTTCCCCACAGAGGGCATATCCAGACAAAAGATTCCCACCCAGCATGGAGAATGCCAGGCTGTAATCCAGTGATTACATATAATCCTTTTCAGATCATCAGATTGAGTTTAGTAAATGCACTTAAAGGAAAGAGCAGCAGCATTACCATGGGATACCCTGCCCCTGGGTTCTCACCTACATGCATTTAGTTGACTCTTTTAAAGATCAAACTAAACTATGAATTGGATTCACCATTCCAACCACCACAGAAACCATCAACCACTAGTGCTATTGCATAGCTGAGGAGAAAAGCTCTAAAAGAGGGTAGAATTTATATTATTCACTTATTACAGCTGCACTTTGCTGTTCCTATGAGATGCTCAAACAACACTTCAGTCTAAGGTGGCCATGAATCCTGCTTTACAGATGACAATCCTCTGAAAGGTTGTCCAATAAATTCTGGTTTTCAAGATAAAAAACAGTAAAAAGTGAGAACAACAGAGACCTTGACGTTGTCCATCAGCAGTTAGCATCTTGGATAGAAAACGGAGGAATGTGGAGTCAGCTGGTCACTGTCTTCCCTTATATGTGAGATGGATGATATGGCAATGATTTCTAAATCTCCATTTAAACATATTGAGTAGCAAATGGCAAACATTAAAAAAAGCATCAAGTTTTGCCTGAATTGGCATACTGTTATGTCCTTTGCAGAGGGAGGGGATGCATAAGTGGCTACTCCAACTCCACTTTTCAACAAGTCATATGGAAGATCATACAGTTTATAGGAGCAAAACTCCAAATTACTCAGGAAGCGCAGATCTGAGTGAGAAGCTGAAACTCTTCAAAGAACCAGACTAAAATGTCCAGCTATATCAAGCAGTGCTGGATTTTGTAGTAATCCTTCAGTGCTGGTTCTTCTCAATCTCATTGGCTTTGCAGAACTGTATGTGGAGATAAGACTGTATTCATCAAAATTACCACATTCAGCCCCTCAAACTCTCCACCTCAAAATGTCTTTTAGAGGGAAGATTTTGTGACAGAAACTGCCACATTTTGTGACTACATACTGCTGCTTCTAAAGGGGCTGGATCAAATACGAGGGGGTATCGTAAAGTAATAATTATCACCCAGAAGTTATTACGGTATATTGATGAAATTTTGTCTGTGTCATCATTGGTCCCTAACTGCATGATGTTGAGAAAATCAGCTCATTGTGTCCCTTTTTCGGGGGGGGGGGGGTTTACAGGTTGTGCCAGAAATGACTAAAGTGTAAGATGGAGAAGTATGAGAGGGTATCGTAAAGTAATAATTATCACCTGGAAATTATTATGGTATATTGATGAAATTTTGTCAGTGTCATCATCACCAAGTGACTTTTTCTTTTTCCAAAAATGAAAAATCCGCTGCAGGGTTGCCGATTTGACAACACAAATGACGTCATTCATGAAGTAGAAGAGTGGTTTAAGGTGCATTCTGCAGACTTCTACAATAATGACATTCGGAGGTTCAAGAAACACTAGAAAAATGTGTAAATCTGGATGGTAACTACATAGAGATATATTAACAACTACAAATCAAAACAAACTTTCTGACAATTTTTTAAAAGGTTATAATCAAAACTTTATGATACCCTTTTGTATGATTAAACCGGAACTGAGAAATCGGAGGGTTAGTAAAAGTTATTTATATTAAGTTAATCAAAAAAATCTTTTAAAGATATGCATTATTTTTCCATTGAAAAGGGGCCTTTTATAACATTTAAGTTTAGAGTATAAATTTATTTTGCATTATAATACTAAAAATCTTACCAGATTGAAGGTGGAAAATCCCTTTCATGATTTACTAATCCCCTCATCACCGTTTTGAATTTGGGAGAAAAGGAAATAGCTGCATTAATTTTTCAAAACCCTATCTCTCACCCACCGAAAAGGAATGAGTGAGGTCAAAAATATTTATATATAGCAAGAAAAATGCTGACAACAAAAATATTTTAGTCCCTGAATCTACAAGACCTGAGCAGGGCTTTTTTATTTTATTTTTAATCTCAAGTCTTTTGCAAAAGAGCCAGATCCACCCCAGATCCACATCAACAATACTCAGTATGAACAATTCTCAGGAATAGTTTTAAGTCATAGAAAGTCCAACACAACAAAATTGTTGTTCTTAGTCATCAAGTCAACTTGGATTTATGACAATCCTATTAATGAGAGACCTCCCAAGTCATGCTGTCATCAGCAGCCCTGCTCAGGTCTTGCAGATTGAGGGCCATAGCTTCCTTGTTTGAGTCTATCCACCTGGAATGCAGTCTTCCTCTTTTCCTATTGCCCTTCACCTTACCAAGCATTATTGTCTTTTTTGGTGAGTCACGTCTTCTCATGATATGATCAAAGTACAACAGTCTCAGTTTAGTCATCTCGGCTTCTAGGGAGAGGTCAGGCTATATTTGCTCTAGGACCCATTTGTTTGTCTTTTTATCATTTCATGGTATCTATAGAACTCTTCTCCAGCACCACATTTCATATTCGTTGATTTTCTTCCCACCAGCTTTCTTCACTGTCCAGATTTCACAGCCATACATAGAGCCTTAACAGGTCAGGAGTTCCTGTTATCAGCTTCAGCTGATACGCCAGCTGCGACCCCTCCTGGAGCCAGGCGACCTAAAAACAGTGGTACATGCTCTGGTTACCTCTTAACTTGACTTCTGCAATGCGCCCTACATGGGGCTACCCTTGTACCAGGTCGGAAACTTCAATTGGTGCAAAATATGGCAGCCAGGCTGGTCGCAGGTACATCTAGAGCTGACCATATAATACCTGTTTTAAATTCTCTCCATTGGCTGCTAATTACTTTCCGGGCACGCTACAAGGTGTTGGTTATAACCTTTAAAGCCCTACATCAGTGGTCCCCAACCCCCGGTCCGCGGCCCAGTGCCGGTCCGCAGAACAAATGTTACCGGGCCACCCTGCTAATAATAATAATAAGCGAGTCCCGATAATAAGCGCAGGGACGCCGCAACCCTACCCCCAGTGGGCCACGGAAAAATTATCAAACGTTGACCGGTCCACAGCAATAAAAAAGTTGGGGACCACTGCCCTACATGGCCTAGGTCCAGACTACTTGCAGGAGCGCCTTCCTCCATATAATCCACCTCACACACTTAGGTCCTCTGGGAAGAATTTATTGCAGCCTAAGAAAACCAGATTGGCTGCAATAACCCAGAGGGCCTTTTCATCTGCCGCTCCTGGTTATGGAACGGCCTGCTGGAGGAGATCCATCACATTACCACTCTAGAAGCCTTTAAAAAGGCTGTTAAGACAGATCTGTTCTGGCAGGCCTTTCCAGATTAGCCTCTGCTCCAATGCTATTGATATCTCCCGTCTACCCCAAAAAAGATTGGTATCTCGTCTCTAACTACCTCTAATTGTAGCTAATTGGTTATTTCTTTTGCTTTTAATTAGTATTTTATATTGCTATTCATTTTATATTGTTATTGTTTTTAGTTTGCTTCTTTTTCTTTTTTATGATTGGGAGAAGGGTTGGGTTAAGGGATTATTTAGAAATCTGGTTTTAATTGTATATTATATTTTATTGTTATTCCTATTTGAGCCCCTTTTGTTTTGCTGAATGGATGCAATTGTGGAAATCTATAGACATTTATTTTCCTCCTAACTACTGAGAATCACAAAATATTGGTCTTTTGTTTTTCTGACAGTATTAATCTGCTTGGGTTGTCTGTAGTTCATGTTGATCATTATATTTTTAAATGTTAGGCATTTGTGATTCTGTTCTTGAGTACTGCAGGGTGACATTATAAATCAGAGGGTATAAGAAAATGGGGCCACCTTTCTATCAGTTGGTGGCAACATAAAGTAAAATAACACTCTTCTCTTTTATTTAGTATTGTTTTACTGCCAAACTCTTCTCAAAAACAGTGTTTTGAATCGCAAAAGCATTCTTTCAAAACAATGGTAATAGGCTTTGCTTTGCCATGGTGGCTGGAGTGTTCTGGGGATTGTAGTCCAAAATGTAAATTTTCCAAGATAGCAGATGTGGCCTTTTGTCTTTTTCATCTTGATGAAATCCTGCTCCCATTATACCTCACTACTGAACAGACTATATAAAACTGATGGAAAATGAAATCCAATGACATGTGGAGACCATAGATCACCAGCATTTTCAGAAGCAAATCTTTTTATCATAGAATCATAAAGTTGGAAGACCACAAGATTCATCCAGTCTAATCCAGGGGTAGGCAACCTAAGGCCTGGGGGCCGGATGCAGCCCCCCGAGGCCTTTGGACCAGCCCCAGGCCGGTCCTGCCGCCGCCGCCGCCCGTCATGATGATATTGATTATTGTTGTTATTACTTGTTCTTGGGGTTTTCTTGGCAAAATCTCCACAGGGGCTTTGCCATGGCTTTTCTGGGGCTGAGAGAGTGTGCATGCATGTTTTTAAATTTTTTAAAAAAATTATTTTTATTTATTTATTTATTTATTTATTTATTTATTTTTGGTGCTTCAGCCCCCCAATTGTCTGAGGGACAGCAACCCAGCCCCCAGCTCAAAAAGGTTGCCTACCCCTGGTCTAATCCCTTGCCCTGCAAATCAAAGCACTCCGAACAGATGGCCAACCAGTCACTGTTTTCTTGGTATCAGTTGTTCATATAGGATTGTGATTCATTTTAATCTCATTATTATGTTTCAAATGCTTTTAAAATTATTTTACATTAGTGTTGTTTTAAACAGGATAGATTATTTGGTTTAAGCTAGATATAGGCACTTAATTTTTCTGTTTAAATCCATTTATTTCTGACAACTTTTTAAAAAATGTCATAGTCATCTAGTTACTATATCCACCTGGATTTATAAAACACCTGCTGTTGAAATTAATATACATGTGTAATTCCTTAACTGGACATGTAGTATTTTCTTCTCTGTTTGAGCAGAGCAAATGGCTTATATTTGGAATAATTAATATTGCATTCAATAGCCCCCATAAAAAATAGCTTATTAATGGAGTTATTTCTTTAAAAACCTATACATTCAACATGTACCTGTAAAACTAATGTGTGTGTGTGTGTGTGTGTGTGTGTGTGTGTGTGTGTATTAATGTAGTGACCTCTAATATACTATTATATATTTCTGTCCAAAAGTACACTTGCAAAAAATGTTGAGCAAAAAAATAATTCCTGATTTTATTATAAGCCTTTCACTTTTTGGTCAGGTAATTTTTGTGAGGTGGGAAACCCCTTTCTATGTATATTATTCTCCCAATGGCCATTTTTAGTGGAAATCAACTGCTTAGGTTGTAAACGGAAGAAGGAGAACAGTTAGGCTGTTTTCCCTTCCAGCTGTTTGCTTAAAATCACTCCTGCAAGTATATTTTACTTCCTGTATCCTATTACAGTCTCAGAAGCTGCTTTTAATTAAATGGGGAACCCCTTTGGGAAATCATCAGGTCTAGTTTGGCATACCCCTTATGAAACTCTGGTAAACACACTATCCAAGATCATGACCATTTATGTTATCTCCAGTTTCTGTAATGAAACACTACCACAGGAAGCAACTCAAGATGATTCATGCTTTATTCTAATCATAATGTGTCCTAAAGCAATAACCTTTCAACACCATTGTGTTCAATAATTTAACATAAAGAATTTAAATTTATTTCTTGGTAATTAGATAAGTCCTTTGTTTATGTTATAGAAGATACATTTTAAAAATGTAATTCATCATTTTTGGCCTCCAGAGGAAAAAAGAAACAAAAGAAAGAAGCACAGACACTGTTAAAATTCATATAGGTCATAGCAGAACAGATAATTGTTACTAGTTTCATATTGACTGACAGAGAGCCAGCGAGGTAAGTAATTCAAATTTCAGATATAGTGAAACAATACATCAAATTCCTTCCATGTTGTTGCAAAATACTGCATCATAGTAAGTTCCCATTTTTGGGATGGGGGAATAATAATTGAAGAACATCACTATGTTGCTGTTGTTGTGTGCCTTCAAGTCGTCTCCAGCTTATGGTGACCCTAAGGCAAACACATAATGGAGTTTTCTTGGCAAGACTTGTCCAGAGGAGGTTTGCCATTGCCTTTCCCTGAGGCTGAGAGCATGTAACTTGCTCAAGATCACCCTGTAGGTTTCATGGCTGAGCAGGGAATCAAACCCTGGTCTCCAGAGTTGTAGTCCAATACTCAAACCACTACGCCAGGGGTAGGCAACCTTTCCCCTTTAAGGGCTGAGGGACTTCAGCTCCCAGAAGCCTCAGCCATGTTGGCCAATAGTCCCATGTTGGCCAATAGCTCCTGGGATTCTGGGAGCTGAAGTCCCTTGTCCCTTAAAGGGGAAGGTTGCCTACCCCTGCACTACGCCATGGTGGCTCACCCATATGGTATGGATGTTTTTTATAACAAACCCATCCAAATTTGGTTTGGACCTCCATTCAACATTTCAGAAAATGGTCCAGGTCTGCTTTGACTAATTCAACCTGGTTAGGGTAGGATTAATTCAATGAACCCAAGTCAAGATTCAGAAACCTCGATATCAGTGTCTTCTGTAATACGCAATACAAAAATGTCAGTACTCATGGGTGGAAGGATAGCCTGCTACTTCAGGTGTTATGGGTTCAGTCCGGTCAGATTTTGTATGTGGCCAAGGGAAAGGATGCCACGTTTTCCTTTGTCTTTGGCTGGGTCTATTGTGGCCTTCAATAAATACCATGCCATAGTGGCTGCTGAATTCCATGTCAGTGGAGTTCTGGAGCCTCTCAGTTTATTCTGAACTTTAAAAGATCTATCCTAGGGGCTGAACCCTGAATCTCCAAAATAACTCCTTTCCTGTTTGAAGTAAAACTCAGAGCGGATTCACTGCTGCCACTGCCCTGGCTAAGTCTGGGGAAAGGGAGAGAGAAAAAGACTACTAGTTTGAAGTCTTGAACTCTTGTCATACTCTATTACCAGGGGAAAGCCCTCCCTCTCCAAGAACTGACTTCAAAGATAAGCTGCCTCTCATTTCTAAAGGAAGGATGTCTCTTTGATAAACAAGGCCTTCTTATTATATCTCAAGGAAGATTAATTTGTATCTTCCCTTTCCTTTGCCATCGCTTTCCTTTCCCTATGACCTTGTCTACTTAGATTGTGTATGCCAGCAGGCTGGGTTTGTTCTTTTTAATTATATCACTATATAGTGCCTAGCTGTTGAGGCGCTTTATAAATAATCGTTATAATTAAGTATAGGATGCAGCAGAGCTTGGAATTTTACTTTTAGGACTTCAGCTTCCAGAATCCCCTAAACATCATGTGGCTGGTGGGTTCTGGGAGCTGTTGGCCCAAAATCTAATTTTTCCAGTGCCTGGAACGAAGATTGGAGAAGAGCCAGTAGAAATGAAATTATCTCTGGCAGCACAGTAACAAGTTTGCACCACTCTCCAGACCTCAGGTACTCGTAGCAAGCTTGTCAATGTAAAAACTATAGATATATACTTCTGTCCTGGCTAAGCCCCTTCCAGTATATTTCACAGCCTCAAGGCAAATGCATTTCCAACCAGACATGCAGCTATTTATCAGAAACATGATGGCCAATTTGACCATTACTGTAGGATTATGGGCTGAGCCAAACAGCTTCTATGGGTCACTCTTCTTCATCATCTTGGATCTTTTCTGTTTAATATTTCCAATACCAGTATGAATAACAAAGGCGACCATGCTCAACTTTGCTTGTTCCCTTCTTTGTATGCAAAAGTTTTGTCTTTTCATCATTGATGATAATTTGAAAGTTTGGTCTCCATAGATATTTTTAACCCATGAAATAAAATTTTGGCCCACTTCCATTCTTCACAAGGTCTCTCTTGTAAAGATCCAATTGACATTATCAAAAGCTTTCTCCACATCCAGGAATATCATTGCCAATTTTCTTTTATTGTTCCCCCCCCCCCCCATAGTATTCAGTAATGTGCAACACAGACCTTATATTTGTTTTATGTGATCTTTTTGGAAAAAAGCCATTTTGATCTGGATGTATTTGATTTTATAATATTTTTTTCAGTACAGCTCTGATCCCAGAAATGAGAGAAGCTGAGGATACATGGTGGAAAGCAGAGGTGTGGGGCAGGTCAAAGGAAAGACATGTATTCTTCCCCTTTCCATTAGCTCCAGTCTTTGTTTAACACTACACAGTTAACAGCACATTGATTCTACTTTAATCACCATGTCTACATTCAACAGAATCCTGGAAAATAATTCTATATAATTTACAAAATTACAGATCCCAGAATTCCACAGAATGGATCAACAGTATTGTGATATATTGTGAAAGTTAATCTATCACAGAGAGCCAGCATGGAGACCAGTTGCAGCTTGGCCATGTAAATCCACTGGGTGACCTAGGTTAAGTCACACTCTCTCAGCCCCAGAGGATGGCAATGAAGAAACATGCCAAGAAAACCCCATGATAGGCTCACCTTAGAGTTGCCGTAAGTCAGAAATTTATTTATTTTAATCTGTCTGTTACTAAAATGCTTTTCCAGATGTTTTTAGTGAGAGAGAGGCATACCCCATAACACCATAATGTTTGAATGTTAAATTTAAAAGAAAATTGTCTTAAAATCTTTCCAGTCATATCCAATAACCATATTTCTCTAATGTTTTTTAAAGTTTTTATTAAAATATCATTTAAAACTTACAGAACTATAACTCCATGGGGGGGGAGCATTCTTGTATAATAGTGCTACACTTTTCTTTATTTAAAAACATATAGGCAAAAAATTATTTTAATATTAGTTATTATATCAATTAAAAACAAAAATGAGCTGTAGCCATGAGACACATTAGAGTAAATGGCAGGAATCCTATATCAGCTACTTAGGGGGGTTGCAGACTGCCAGAAATAGTGCAAATTGAGTCCACTTTTAGGGTTAAGGTTAGTGCTAGGGAATCATGGGAATTGTATTTTTTTCTGAGACATTGAGCCTTCTCTGACAGAGAGCTCTGGTGCCACAATAAAATACAGTTCCCATGATTCCCTAACCCTAACCCTAACCCTTAAAGTGGACTCAATTTGCACTATTTCTGGCAGTCTGCAACCCCCCTTAGTTAAGTATCAATCATGAATACAATCATTAATATTAAACAGTTAAAAGGTAAAGGTAAAAGTTTTCCCTTTGACAAGGTTGTCATGCCGTGTCCGGCTGTAGGGGCGGTGCTCATCTCCATTACTAAGCTAAGAGCCAGCGTTGTCAAAGACAACTCTGTGGTCATGTGGCCAGCATGACTGCACAGGACGCTGCTATCTTCCTGCCAAAGTGGTAGCTATTTATCTACTTGCATTTTTACATGTTTTTGAACTGCTAGAAGCTGGGACTAGTGAGGGCAATTCACTCCGTCACACAGCATTTGGGCCTCAAACAGCCGACTTGCCGATCTTGCAATCATCAGGATCAGCGTCTTAACAGCAGAGCCAGCACATCAATTACAGATAAGTAAATCTAGGCAACTGCTTATATTCACAATTGCTACTTATTCATGATTGTAACACTACTGCCATGATCATAACTCCCTCCTCCACCTATTTTACTGTGAATCAGCTCCATGGGGAGAAGGAGATCCATTCTGCCAGTGACTGGAACACAGGCAAATTATATTTGTATCAGGTTTGGGGAGGTGGGCTAGGAGAGGTTACTTTAACTTAACTTTAAGTATACTTAACTATGGCTGCATGTACACTACACTACAGGGTGCTCCTTGATCCATCGCGCCAGATGATAAATCAGGTGAATGCGATGGTTAGGAGTGCCTGTTTTTTGCTTCGGCTCATACGCCAGCTGCACCCTTTCCTGGAAGTTGGGGAACTTGAGACTGTGGTGCACACGCTGGTAACCTCCCATCTTGATTTCTATAATGCCCTCTACATGGGGCTACCCTTGTGCTTGGTCCGGAAACTCTAATTAGTACAGAATATGGCAGCCAGGTTGGTCTCAGGAACAACTAGAAGAGACCATATAACACCAGTTTTCACTTCACTGGCTGCCCATTAGTTTCCTGGAACAGTACAAGGTGTAGGTTATCACCTTTAAAGCCCTAAATGGCTCGGGTCCAACCTATCTTCGGGACCTCCTCCTCCCGTATAACCCTCCCCATGCACTCAGGTCCTCTGGGAGGAATTTGCTGCAGCCTATGAAAACTAGGCTGCCTGCAACCACCCAGAGGGCCTTTTCAGCAACCGCTCCCAGATTATGGAATGGCCTGCAGACAAGATCCATCACATTACCAACTTAACCAGCTTTAAAAGGGCTGTTAAGATGGATCTCTTGCGGCAGGCATTCCCAGGATAGATATCCCGGCCTTCAGAAGTCAGCCATCTTTCTCCCTTAACCTTCACCATAATTATTGTCATTTGTCTGTTATGTGTTATTGTGAGCTATTTATGTATGTTTTCAATTGTTCTATAGTTTAATATTAATTTAAAGGGTGGGTGGGTCTTTGGGACATATATTGTATTTTATTGTATTCTTAATGTTGTAAGCCACCCCGATTGCGTATGCAGAGGGGCAGGATAAAAATTATTATTATTATTACAAAATTAATGCAGTTTGACACCACTTTAACTGCCATGCCTCTAGAAAGAGAAAATTCTAAGCTTGGAGTGTCCAGATGTTGCTGGACTACAACTCAGAATCCTTGACCATTGACTGGGGGGGGAAGCAGATGAGAGCTTCCAGGACGCCGCGGGACGGTGCGCCACGGGAGCGAGGCATTCGCACCACGGTGCACCATCGGCACCCCTGAAAGGAGCGCTAAATCAGCGCTCCTTTCAGAAGTCAGTGAAAGTGCGCCCCAAAAGCGTAGGGCGCACTTTCACTGACTTTTCCGCCGCAGCGTGTGCAGACGCTGCGGCGGGAAGTTGCCCTGGGAGCGCCGGCCATGCAGAGGGCCGGCAGCTCCGAGGGCAACTTCAGGAGGAGGAAGGGGCGCCGAGTGTGCGGCTGCCCCTCCTCTTCCTTGCCTTGGAGACGGCTCTATTAGCCGTCTGCCGAGGCCCTGGGAGTTGAAATTCAACACCACTAGGGAATCTATGGGCCTAAGCAGACTGCCAGAAATAGTGCACATTAAATTGAGGCACTGCCCTGGCTCAGTGCTAGTGAATCATGGGAACTGTAATTTATTGTGGCACCAGAGCTCTCTGACAGAGAAGGCTCAATGTCCCAGAAAAAAAAATACAATTCCCATGATTCCCTAGCACTGAGCCAGGACAGTGCCTCAATTTAATGTGCACTATTTCTGGCAGTCTGCTTAGGCCATAACCACTGGTCTACAGAGAACATCTTACATGGTGAAGGTCCATACCATATGTTGTGAGGGAAATATGGCTCCCTGAACCCATGATTCCCAAGTAACGTTACTGAGCAACCTGAGAAGGAGTATTTCATGCAGAGAATCAGGTCATTGTGAAATGTTTCACTCTTCCATGCTCTGTAGATTCTTATCTGCAAATGCCCCCCAGGTCATTTTATCCCTTCACCAATAGAACTATGAAACCATGTAACTTGCTGGAGAGGTGAATGCCTTTCCAGGATTTGCAGTGAGGTCAAGAAAGGTTTTTATTTTTTAGGGGGGAAAACTCGCACCTGTCTGTCAATCCTCTTCTAGAAATGTCTCCTCTTGCCTATGCATTTCTGTTACTTCAGCAAATGAGGATTTTAGATCATCATATGTTTGCCAAGATAATGTCTAGCTTGGCTCTCCCTCATCTTGCAGGAGCTGAAAGGCTAGTTTGTTGTGGAGATGAGCCCATCCAAATACTAAAAAAACTTACATGCTGATTATTATTTTTAAAGAAACATCTGAACAAAGATCTGTTTTGTATTTTAAGAGAAAATTGAGGAAGTAAAATCTGAGACCAAGTAAAAGCTACAGAAAACAGGATTTTAATTTAAGCAAAGCATTTGGACAAAGCAAAAAGTTGGCTTCTGGCACAGACTGAGGTGTTATGAAAATTTTAGGAAGAAACTTGGGAAACTTAGAATTCCTCTGTACTTCCATGAGCTAGTGGCTCTTTGAACCAGCAGCTGCATTACTTCAAGTGAAACTTCAAGAACTACAAAGTGTGGTTAGTAGAACAAACTGAGCAACACTGAATAGTAGAATAACAAAGCATATCATAGATCATTACTTTTAGAAAGATATTTGTTGAGTAAGGCAAGCAAGTAGAGAAATTCAGCTAAACACAGCCTCTCCCCTTGCTATTTTCTTCTTTTTAAATGGCCTTTTCTCTGCTCATTCAGATTTGGCATGCTTCCCAGTCTGCTGCCATATGCTGTGGAACAGGTTTTGGACTTCAGACAGAAAACAGGCTAAACACACCCTGTGCTGGAGGGGATGAAATGTCCTTCCTTCTCACCTGCCTTATAATTGGTGAACTGGCCTGTAAAAGTAATAGACACACTTTATATAAAGTAGGTGTAGGCAGAATATGTTCTATAGAGTTAGAAGAAGGAAACAACATATAGCTGGGATACTTTGGTCAAAACAAATGAGACTCTGAGCCTGTATTTAGAGTGTTCCCTTATGTGGTGAAAGTCATTTAATTGTAGAAATGTGTGATTTCTCCACCAACTATGCATCAAACATTTCCTGTGCTATATTTCAACTGTAGGATGCTGCAGTTCCATGAATTATCTTCTCACCATAGCGATACAGTCAAGTCTCCGGCTTCTTTCTCTTTGTTTGCCCACTACTAGGGTTTGAAAGACAATTCCTTTTCTAGCGTCCTTTTTGCATTGGTTTTTTCCCCCCTTCTTCTTTACAAAATAATCTTTCATTCCCATTGTAGACACCCACAACACTAATTTGGCTTACCCAATATGTCAGAAGGGCTATATTCTGAGGGATGTAGGATTTGGGCAGTGAGTATGGGAACTGCTGAATCAGGCCTTCCTAGAATAATAGAGTTGGAAGAGACCACAAGGGCCATATCGTCCAACCACCATGTCATGCAGGAAGACACAATCAAATTATTCCCAACAGATGACTATCTAGCCCAGGGGTAGGCAACCTTTTTGAACCGGGGGCCGGGTTGTTGTCCCTCAGACAATTGGGGGGCTGAAGCACCAAAAATAAATAAATAAATAAATAAAAATATATATTTTTAAAAAAATTTAAAACTATAAAAAAAATATTCATGCAAACTCTCTCAGCCCCAGAAAAGCCATGGCAAAACTCCTGTGGAGATTTTGCCAAGAAAACCCAAGAATAAGTAATAACAACAATAATCAGTATTATCATGGGTGGCGGCGGCGGTGGCAGGACCAGCCTGGGGCTGGCCCAAAGGCCTCGGTGGGGCGCATCCGGCCCCCGGGCCTTAGGTTGCCTACCCCTGATCTAGCCTCTGTTTAAAAACCTCCAAAGAAGGAGACTACCACACTCCAACACAGCACATTCCACTCCCAAACAGCTGTAACTATCAGGATGTTCTTCCTAACATTAAGGCAGAATCTTTTCCTGTAGCTTGAATCCATTGCTCTGTGTCCTAGTCTCTAGAGCAGCAGAAAAAAAGCTTTCTTCATCCTCTTTAGGTAGGGTTGCCATAATTCTCTTCCACAAGACCGGGACAAAATGTAGGACAGTCAAGAAAAATGGCAGATACAACCAACTAAAACCCCAAAACATTACTAAAATTAAAAAAAAAACATTAAATTAATTTATATTAAAATAATATACATTCATGCAGCACGGATGCAGCTAGGGAAGGAAAGAGGGGGCGCAGTCCAACCCCCCCTTGCTGTGTGAGGAACTCCGGAGCCCCAGCACCCATCCTCCCTTCAAGGGTCTCTCATGTCTGACAGCCAGGAGGATGGGTTCAGCCCTGCACCGGCTCCAAAGGGAGGCTCCCCCGGAGGTGGCATGGGCGGAAGGTCCAGTTGGCCCCCAGCCGGGCTCTATAGGGCTGAAAGAGTGTCTGGCAAGGTGGGGCCATCAGAGGTAGCTCCTTCCAGAAGCCATTTTTTAGACCCTCCAATCCGGGATTGTCCCAGTTTTCCAGGACATATGGCAACCCTATCTATAGGACATCCATTGAAATATTTAAACATAGCTATCATATTGCCTCTTAACCTTCTTTTCTCCAGGGTAAACATACCCAATCCCCTAAGCCACTCTTTATAGGGCATGTTTTCCAGACCTTTCTAGTCCCTCTGAGTCAAGATTTGTGGAAGAATCCATGGAGACTTAAACATTTTGGCATTCCACTCTTTTGTCACCTGAAGAGTTGGAAACAATGCCCCCAGACACTTGCTATGTATAGACTTGTCCCAACTTATTGATTATTGTCTGCTTTTCAGATATTCTCCCCTCCCCCCCCAAAAAAACACCAATATATTGTGTTGGGACAAAAAACAACAACATCCATCGAATTCTCTAGCTCCACATTTCAAAAGAAATGTTTCTCTTCCTATCAGCTTTCTTCACTGTCCAGCTTTCACAACCATACAAGAAAATCAGAAATACTGTGCCACAGACGATTCTGACTTTGGTATGTAGTTATATATCTTTATACTTGAAGTTCATATCTAGTTCCTTCTTAGCTGCTCTTCCAAGCTGTGTTGTAGTCTTCTTGTTTCCTATTGCATTCAACTTTACCTAGCATTATCATCTTTCTAATTAGTTTTGTTGTCTCATGACACAGCCAAAGTACAGTAGTCCCAGTTTATTCCTTCTAGCTTCTAGAAGGAGCGCTTGTTTGCTCTAGAACCCATTTGTTTGTTTGTTTGTTTGTTTTCTTTTGGCAGGTCATGGTATCTATAGAACTTCCTCCAATCCCACTGTTTCTGCCAGGAAGGAAGGAAAGCAGTTTCTGAGCAGCCATATTGAGTGGGTGACTGTTTAAATTTTTTCATAGGACAAGGGAAAGCACAGTACAGGTAGAAGGGGGGCTTTGAACTTTCTTTTTAGAGGTTCTCATAATAATAATAATAATAATAATAATATTAAAGGGCTTTGAGGTTGATGTTTTTTGCTCAGAGGAAGAGAGACAGAGCCTTGCCTCCAGAATAAGGTAGCATCTAGGAGCTCTCTGTAGAGTTAGAAACCAATTGATTGAGCTCGCTGACAGAGCCTGGTGAAAAGACCAAGAAAACAGGGGCCCTTTATGTGGTCTACCAGGGGACTTTTTAAAGGAGAAGCCCACAGTCCTGTTTCAGTGCTTACTTAAGATTTCTCAATATGTTAATAATAAAATAATAAAATTTATTTATACCCCGTCCCTCTGAGAACAATCGGGGTGGCTAACAATATTAAAATACAAAATACAATCAAACCCCTTAATTAATTAAAAATTTAAAAAGGTAATTAAATTACCATTTAATTGATTAAAAAGGTATTAAATCAATTAAAGATTAAAATCATACAATTTAAAACTGACATTAACAACAGCAACACAGGCGTACATACAATATGACATTAATTGGCAGTGTGTTAATGGAATGTGGCGGTGTCTTATTGAGGGTGCTAAAAGAGAGTTCCTGGAGGACACTCCTAAAAAAGGGGGGGTTCCCAAGGCTGGGTATCTATCCTGGAAAGGCCTGCCAGAAGAGATCCATCTTAACAGCCTTTTTGAAGCTGTCTAAAGATGTAAGCAGACAGATCTTGTCTGGCAGGCCAAGATGTAAGCAGACAGATCTCGTCCGGCAGGCTGTTCCATAATCTGGGGGCGACCATAGAGAATGCCCTCTGGGAGGTAGCCAAAAACCTAGATTTTTGTGGCTGAAGCAGGCTCTTCCCGGAGGACCTGAGTGCATGGGGAGGATTGTAGGGGAGAAGGTGGTCCTGAAGATAGTTTGGATCCAAGCCATTTAGGGCTTTAATGGTAATAACCAACACCTTATACCGGGCCCGGAAACTAATAGGACACTGAGGGAGTTGCTGCAGTCACCTGCAATTGTGGGATGTTTATCTTCTTGCCAAGAGATGTGAGGAACTTCACCTGCACCAAGTGCAAGTTTGGAGCATTCCTGGAAGAAAAAGTCAAGCAGCTGGACACCCGGGTAGCTACACTTCAGCATATTAGGGAGCAAGAGGTTTTCCTGGACAGAGTGGAACAAATGGTCTTGGACGGGGACCACACAGAGGAAGTTGTTGAGGAGGAAGTCATTTCATGCACCCAGGAGGTGGACACCTGGAGGAACATTACACACAGAAGTAGGAAAACCAGGGATCGTTCTGGGAGCTTGCAGCTACAGAATCGATTTGAAGCTCTCTCCCTTACCAAGGATGAAGAAGAAGAGCAGCAGGGACAGTCCTCAGGGACAGTGCAGGGGACCCTAAGAGTACTACTGCAGGGAACAGCCACCGCTAAGCCTCGGAGGAGGCATGTGATGGTGGTTGGGGACTCCTTGTTGAGGGATACAGAAGCAGTGGTTTGTGGACCTGACAAGATGTCCTGGAAGTTGTATTGTCTCCCTGGGGCAAAAATCTGTGATGTGACAGCAAGGCTGACAAGACCTCTTCCTCTTGGTCCATGTGGGAACCAATGATACTGCAAGACACAGTCTTCAGAATATCAGAAAGGATTATGAGGCCTTGGGTAGGAAGCTGAAAGAGCTGGATGCACAAGTTGTTATCTCATCTCTTCTTCCAGTTGAAGGGCATGGTCCAGGAAGGGAGAGGAAGATAGCAGACGTGAATAACTGGCTCCGTAGATGGTGCCACCAAGAACGATTTGGATTCTTAGATCACGGGCTGCGGTTCCATGAGGGTGGACTTCTAGCAAGAGATGAACTGCATCTCACACCAATTGGCAGAAGCATTTTTGCCAATAGTCTCAAATATTTGATCAGGAGGGCTTTAAACTGAGTCATGTGGGGGAGGGAGACAGTATCTTGGAAGGTATCTTGGAAGGCAGGAGTATATCATGGGCTGGAAACAATAGTCAAAGTGTTATAGAGGGAACAAGGCAAATGATGCAAGGGCCCAACAGTGGGAGGACAAAACTTCACACAGGCAGCAAGTGGGGAAGACACATGCTCTTAGATGTCTCTACACTAACACCCGAGCATGGGAAATAAACAAGATGAACTTTAACTCCTAGCACAACGATATAAGCAAATACGATATAATAGGCATCACTGAAAGCTGGTGGGATGAGTCTCACGACTGGAATGTAGGAATAGAGGGGTATAACCTTTTAAAGAGAAATAGGCCAAACAGGATAGGATGAGGAATAGCATTATATGTCAAGGATGTTTACACCTGTGAAGAGATCCAGGAATTAAATCCTGGAAATCAGGTGGAGAGCATCTGGATAAAAATTAAAGGGGAAGGAAACAGCAGGGATGTTATTGTAGGAGTCTACTACAGACCCCCAAGTCAGACTGAGGAATTAGATGATGCCTTTCTAGAACAGATGACCACACACTCAGAAAGGAGAGATGTAGTAGTGATGGGTGACTTCATCACTACTGGAACTGGAAGTCAAACTCAGCCAATACTTCAAGGTCTAGCAAATTCCTCACTTGCCTTGAAGACAATTTCTTTGTCCAAAAAGTGGAAGAGGCTACAAGGGGATCAGCTATTTTAGATCTGATCCTAACCAACAAGGATGACCTGGTAAATGAGGTGCAAGTGGTGGGATCCTTAGGTGGCAGTGATCATGTTCTCCTGGAATTTCTTATACAGTGGAAAGGAGAAGCCAGGCATAGTCAAACACTCATTCTAGACTTTAGGAGAGCTGATTTCAATAAACTTAGGGAAACACTGGGAGTGATCTCGTAGTCAGGAATACTAAAGGAGAAGGGAGTTTGGGATGGATGGGAATTTCTCAAAAGGGAGATACTGAAGGCACAATCTCAAACTGTTCCAATGAGAAAGAAAAATGGGAGACGTCTCAAGAAACTGGGTTGGACGACAAAAGAACTTTCAACTGAACTAAGTTTTAAATGGGAGATCTATAAGAAATGGAAAAGGGGCAAAATCACTAAAGAGGAATTCAAACAAATAGCAAGCACATGTAGGGATAAAGTCAGGAAAGCCAAAGCACAGAATGAGCTCAGGCTTGCTAGAGGCATTAAGAACAATAAAAAGGCTTTTTTGGGTATGTTTGTAGCAAAAGAAAGAAGAAAGAAATGGTAGGGCCATTGCGCAGAGAAGATGGAGAAATTCTAACAGGGGACAGAGAAAAGGCAGAACTACTCAACACCTTCTTTGCCTCAGTCTTCTCACAAAAGAAAAAAGGTGCTCAACTTGAGGAAAATGGAGCAGAGGACACAACAGGGGAAATGCAGCACAGAATAAGTAAAGAGGAAGTACAGGGATACCTGGTCAACCTAAATGAATTTAAGTCTCCAGGACCAGATGAACTACATCCAAGGATATTAAAAGAACTGGCAAATGTAATCTAAGAGCCACTGGCAATAATCTTTGAGAACTCCTGGAGAACAGGAGACTGGAGGAGCGGCAGACTGGAGGAGCGCAAACATTGTCCCCATCTCCAAAAAGGGGAAAAAAGAGGATCCCAACAACTATCACCCAGTTAGTCTGACATCAATACCAGGAAAGATTCTAGAACTGTTCATTAAACAGAGAGTCTGTGAACATTTAGAAGGGAATGCCATAATCACTAAAAGTCAACATGGGTTTCTCAGAAATAAGTCATGCCAGACTAATCTGATCTCTTTTTTGATAAAATTGCCAGCTTGTTAGATGAAGGGAATGTGGTAGACATAGCATATATTGATTTCAGTAAGGCTTTTGACAAGGTCTCCCACAATATTCTTGCAAACAAAATAGTAAAATGTGGGCTAGACAATACAACTGTTAGGTGGATTAGTAATTGGTTGACTGACCGAACCCAAAGGGTGCTCAGCAATGGCTCCTCTTCATCCCGGAGAGAAGTGACCAGTGGGGTGCCACAGGGTTCTATCCTGGCTCCAGTGTTATTCAACATCTTTATCAATGATTTGGATGAAGGAATAGGGGGGCATGCTTCTCAAATTTGCAGATGACACCAAATTAGGAGGAATAGTAAATACCCCAGAAGACAGGATGAAAATTCAAAATGACCTTAATAGATTAGAAAGCTGGGTCAAAGCTAACAAAATGAATTTCAACACAGAGAAAATGTAAGGTACTGCACTTAGGGCAAAAAAATGAAATGCATAGATATATGATGGGGGGCATCTGGCTTAATGAGACTAGGTGTGAAAGTTATCTAGGAGTCCTAGTAGACTACAAGTTGAACATGAGTCAACAGTGTGATGTAGCAGCTAAAAAAGCCAATACAATTTTAGGTTGTATTAATAGAAGTATAGTATCTAGATCAAGGGAAGTAATAGTGCCATTATATTGTGCTTTGGTCAGGCCCCACCTGGAATACTGTGTCCAGTTCTGGGCACCACAATTCAAAAAGGATGTTGAAAAACTGGAACATGTCCAGAGGACGGCAACTAAAATGGTGAAGGGTCTGGAAACCATGCCCTACAAGGAACGACTTAGGGAACTGGATATGTTTAGCCTGGAGAAGAGGTGGTTAAGAGGTGATATGATAGCCCTCTTTAAATATTTGAAGGGATGTCATATTGAGGAGGGCGCTAGCTTGTTTTCTGCTGCTCCAGAGAATAGGACTCGGAACAACGAATGCAAGCTACAGGAAAAGAGATTCCACCTCAACATTAGGAGGAACTTCCTGACAGAGAGAGCTGTTCGACAGTGGAACACAGTCCCTCGGAGTGTTGTGGAGTCTCCTTCTTTGGAGGTCTTTAAACAGAGGCTGGATGGCCATCTGTCAGGGATGCTTTGATTTTGAGTTCCTGCTTGGCAGGGGATTAGACTGGATGGCCCTTGTGACCTCTTCCAACTCTATGATTCTATATCAAATTAGTTCTCTCCCTGTCAGCTTTTTGTTCACCTTTCACACAGAAATCAGTTATATGATGGCATTCTTCTGGTTTTCTTCTTCTGTCAGTTTTATATATCTTGCCAAACAGCAGATAGGAAGGAATGGTGGCAGAACTTCCTCATTGTAAATTATCATGATAACAGTTCTCTACAAACTTAGGGGTAAAAGTAACATCAAATATGACTGATGTAAAGTGATGTGACCCCCCCCCCCTCAGTTATTCTCAGATGGTTCCCGGAACTCATTGTCAGGTGTGTTGATCAAGGCGTCTCAGTGAGAGGGTAGTTCAAAGGTAGAGATCTAGAGGCACTGAGAAATGACTGAGCTGCAAACGGTAATAAGCTGCCCACACTGTGGAAAGTAGGTCTTTATATTCCACAGTAGCACCACCAATTCACCCTTCAGCATTACTTGACTTTCAAGGAAGGAGTACATTTCTTGAGCTGCTGTGTCAAACATTTGAAGGAGTCTCAAAGTGTGCTCACTGGGCATGATGAGGACTATAGTCCAACACTTCTGAAGGAGCCCATGTTTGGGAAGGTTGATCTGCATCGTACAACTTGCTCTATATTGTGTTGGTCCATGTTGCCCAATTTTGTCAACGCTTATTAGCAGCAACTCTCCAGGGTTACAGTCAAATTTTTTAACCGTATCTGGAAGTGTCATTGAGTTAACCTAGAACTTTCTGCTGGCAAAACATGTGTTCAACCACAAAGTTGTGGCCCATTCCTATGTCTCCTTTATTTTAAACTCTTTCTGTCATGGTTACTTTAGGAGAAAGTCTCTGGGACCATACAGAGCACCAGATCAGGACCGTGGCAACCACACACTGCAGCCCCAATCCGGCTCTTCAATCCACTCTTACCACTGCCACTGCAACTCTTCTGAGTTCCTTTGGCGCAGCATGTCTACATGCTGCTCAAGGGAGCACCCTGAGGCCGCGCGCCATGCGGTAGGATGTGCGGCATGATGGCGGCGTCAGGGTAGAGTCGGGGCAGACAGCATGCAGTCACCCCACCCCAACTCCACCCCCAGGCCGGCCCTTGTGGCCAGTCTGTTCAGGCCCTCTGTCATTTCCATAGAGCTTTGCAGATGTAATTGAAGTGCTCAAAAGTAAAACAAAAGTTAAGTAAAAATAACTGTTAAATAGTTACTCTGTTGGTAACAAGAATTCAACAATACATTTTAAAGCAATTTAACAAGTCATGGCAAAGTTACATTATTAGTTTAATAACAAATAACAGTTTCACATTATATTTAAAAGTTGCTTTTAAAGAAATTTAAAGAGGCATTTTTACAAGACATTTTCATCTTTTATGCCACTCTCTTACCAGTACTGTATTTCTTCCTTAAAAAATAACTGAAAGTAATGAAACTGAAAGTAATGGGAAAGTAACAAGTACTGCATCGAATAACATAGCTTTCCCCATCATTATAATGACTAACAGGAATAGGTTACTCTCTAAATATGGAAATCTTAATAGAAGTGTCATTAAAAAAGATGTATCAGGAGACTAACAAGCAAACTATAGCATTTGTTTACATCACTGGCTCTGTATTCATCTATGACACGATAAACCACAACTTCTTCTTAGAGTGAATTAGAGGTTAATCTGATGGCAGCTGTGACTGAATTAACCACATATGCTGAGCATCAAAACAACTGTGGTTCCTCTCTGATTCAAAGCCAACTGTAACAACATGCCCAGCTCCTTCTGGTTTTTTTTTCTTATGCTCTTTTTGCTACAGCATCCCCTCTCAAAAAATAATATTTCACATCCCTTACTCAAATAATAAATAGTCCAATACAGAATTTTGTAACATCCTTTCCCAGCCTGGTGTCTTCTGAATGGCTGATGGGAAATGTACCCCCCATACCTGGTTGGGGAAAGATGCTTTACAGAATCAATTATATTAGGAGAAAAGAGCATTTAAAATGTGTATAGTGCTTAACAAGAACAACAAAAACAGTGCTTTTAATATTTGTCTAGTTGCAGATATTCAACGGGATGGAGTGGGGACCCATCCAGACATGGAAGGTGATGGATATCTTACTTTACAGAGGATAGTCCTCTTTTTTAAAAAAAAGTCGGAGAGAAAGATCCTCTATTCTCTATCTCCACTGCATCTTGTAAGATATTGAGTCATGCTACCCCCCTTGGGTGGATCCTAGGTGGAGTACCATGCCAGTCCATTACAGCTGCTCTTTCCTAAAACTTATCTCAAAAGTCAAGAGCAGTGGGAGCAAAAAGAACTAAGAGTCTTCTGGCATCTTAAAGTCTAAAAGATTTACAGTAACCATTTGGTATCTGCTGGAGTTTGGTTCCAGGACAGCCCCCCACCCTTGTGGATACCAAAAATCATGGATGTTCAAGGCTCATTATATATAATGACATAGTAAAATGCTGTCACTTAGAGAATGGTAAAATCAAGATTTGCTTTGGGGATTTTTTTTTGATATTTCAAGCTGTGGATGGTTAAATCTGTGGATGCAGAAACTGTGGATACAGAGGGCTGACTGCATAATAGTCATAGCATTATGTGGCAACAGCTAGCCAAGTCACTTTGTGTCTTTTTCTGCATGTTGTCCCCTTCCACATTCTTTGTTCAAAAGCTCCTTGGAATAGCAGTTGAATCTCATTTCAATACTGGCTATGAAATAGGGTCTTCCACCAAGCCTAGGGCAGCAAGCTTCTCTAGGAGGGCTTGAAAAAAAAGCCTGATTCTCCCACAGAAATAGCCTAGGAGTATGGCAGGAATAGCTAGGAGGCTGCCACTAGTGCCCACCAGTATCTGCTGCTTACAGTAATTGCATCACTGCCAATGAGAGGGCTGGTCTTGTTTATGGGTGAGAGCTGACATCAGTGGTTGCATAAAGAAATGACCCCCAAATGGTTAGATAATATTGGTCTCTATACTGTGTACAAGGAGAAAACTTTTCCATCTATAGTGTAAAAGGCAAAAATAAGAAAAAGGTCAAGGAATGCAAGAGACTGGTATCCTAAACCACACACCTATCCTTCGGGGTACATATGAAGCAGCTAAAACTGGTTTGCCCAGTCAGATAACAAGGGTGTGGAAGCAGGTAAAGTTGAGAGGAGTGATTTCTGTGACAGGCTAGCCTCTTAAGAAAATTTTGGGGAGCACATTGTGAATGTTGTTGAGACAGCATAGATGGTACTGTTTCAGAGCCTCTAAAATAGTTGCTCAAGCTCAAAGTTTTTAGTGTTACACAGGGAGCAAATTGTCTCCTGTTGTAATGTCCAAAGGGAACTATGTAATAGTTGGTTCAGTCTTTCCACTGCCTGGTGAAAGGGAAATGCAAAACAATAGATTATTCCTAAATGCTATTTCACTCTGCCATGTATACCAGACTCTATCAGAAAATATTAGAGCAGGTATCATGTTACATACCACAAAGGGGAGTTTTCTATTATTTTAGAACAGGGGTAGGCAACCTTTCCCCTTTAAGGGCCGAGGGACTTCAGCTCCCAGAATCCCAGGAGCTATTGGCCAACATGGGACTATTGGCCAACATGGCTGAGGCTTCTGGGAGCTGAAGTCCCTCGGCCCTTAAAGGGGAAAGGTTGCCTACCCCTGTTTTAGAAGGTTGTTGGCATGCTCCATTTGGTAACAAAAACTTCTTTTCCTTCCTTAAACTGTTATTTAAGGTTACTGTGGAGCAAAGAAATTTTGCCAGAGCAATAGAGCAGGAAAGACTTTTAATACTATTTTGTATATTGTTATAATTTTCTATATAGTATGAATTGTTTGAATTATTTGCTGTATACTTTGAACAGTGTTTGCTCTACAGTAATGAGCATCTTACAGTGCCATAGGATGGCTTAGTTCTGGTGCTACCACTAAAACATATTTGGTTCTTGAGAACATGTTGTGGGCTTGTGTGCATTTTCCTCTCCCCATCCTTCATTTTCTTCCTCTCTTTCCCTTCTTCACTTCCTTGTTCCTAATAATCATAGTTTGTTTACTGTGATTGCCATGTTGAGTGAACTATGATTCCCACTAAGATAGCTCTTTCCAACCTCAAAATCTGTGGAAGACTATGGTTTTGGTTCTTCCTAGCTCACATGGTTGTCTCTGTGATGGATTAGGTTAATGGGAGGTGCTATCTAATACTCCTGGAGAATCTCTGGTTGATTTAAAAAACAACAACAACACACACAGAAGAAACCAGAACCAGAAATCTTCAGATCATATTTCTTAATTGTCACTTAAAAGCACTGTTGTGGCCATAAACCAGAAAGTAGAGAAGAAGAGATCAGCAGAAATTAGAAGGGTTATTTTTTAATGGTACAAGCTGGGGAAATTTAGAAGTTGTAATCCAAAAACGATTCTGCAGCTGATTCTTACTGAACACAGTTTGGCCATGGTACCGAACCAAATTGGTCAGTCAGAACCTGATGGAGATAGAGTACTAGAGTCATATCTCCTTGAACACTCTGAGTTGTGCTGCAAATGCACAAAGAAGGTTGTATAGCTCCAGCCACGTCCAATGTATTTCTTTTTTAATGTAATAGAACACATAATTAAGTTTTACCATCTAGGCATCTCTCACAAAAAGGCAGAGGGCTTAGTACACTATTCCAGGGAGGGAATTATGGGGGGTTGCATACTGCCAGAAATAGTGCAAATTGAGTCCACTTTTAGGGTTAGGGTTAGTGCTAGGGAATCATGGGAATTGTTTTTTTTCTGAGACATTGAGCCTTCTCTGTCAGAGAGCTCTGGTGCCACAATAAAATACAGTTCCCATGATTCCCTAACCCTAACCCTAAAAGTGGACTTAATTTGCACTATTTCTGGCAGTCTGCAACCCCCCTATGTTGCTGGACTACAGCTCTCACCATTCCTCACTATGGGCCATGCTTGCTAGGACTGCTGTGATTTACAATCCAGCAATATTTGGAGAGCCACAACTCCTACTCCTGAAATATGCCAAATAATTCAGTAAATTGCAGGGGTTCAGTAAATCTCATGTCTTGCTGCCTGTTTGGTAAACACACTGCAAAATAAATAAATAAAAGGTTGATGAAAAATACCTGGTGGTCTACAATGCATGGTTAATAGCTTGGACCTGGTTTGGTGAACTTTGATATTAACTGCCCTCCAGTCAACCATGACTCATGGTGATCCTTTAAAGATATAGCCATGTTAGTCTGTTGATTCAGTATGTAGAGAGATGCATCTGAGAAAGTAGACTGAAGCCTATGAAAGCTCTTGCTGCCTACTTCCTTCTTTCAGTTAGTCTCATGGTGACCCTGTGGATGAAACATCGCCAAGACCTCAACTGCTCTGTTCAGGTCCTGTAAATTCAGGCCCATGATCTCCCTAATTAAGTCTTTCTTTCTGCTTCCTTCTACATTCCTTAGTATTATTGTCTTTTCCAGTGAACTGTGTCTATCAGTTTTCTTCACTGTACAGCTCTCATATCCATACATGGTGATGGGGAATACAGTGGCTTGGACAATTCTACTGTTGATGTTCAGTTGTATATTTTTACATTTTAGGATCTTGTCTAGTTCTTTCATAGCAGCCTTTCCCATTCCTATTCTTGATTGCAGACTGATTCTTATTAATGTTTAATCCAAGGTACAGGAACTCTTTAACTATTTTGATTTCCTCATTGTCTAAATTGAAGTTATGTAGATCTTCTGTGGTCATTATTTTTTTTTTTATGTTCAGCAGTAAGCCTGCCTTTTCACTGTCTTCTTTTACTTTCCTTAGTAATTGTTCCAAGTTTGTGATGTTTTCCGCTAGTCATATGGTGTCATCTACATATCTTAGATTGTTGATGTTTCTTCCTTTTATCTTCACTCCTCCTCCTTCTGGGTCTAAACCTGCTCTTTGTAGGATATTTTCTGCATACAAGTTGAACAGATAGGGTGATAGAATGCATCCTTGCCTTACCCTCTTGCCAGTTCGGAACCATTCTGTTTCTCCATATTCTGTTTTAACAGTAGCCTCTTGTCCTAAATACGGTTTCTCATCAGGACTATTAAATATGGTGGCACTCCCATGTCTTTAAGAGCGTCTCATAGTTTTTCATTATCTATGCAGCCAAAGGCTTTGCTATTGTCTATGAAGCACATGATGATCTTATTCTGGAATTCCTTGGTGTGCAAATAATTAGCCATTATTTGCAATGTGATGTCTAGTGCCTCTTCCTTTTCTGAACTCTACTTGCACTGCTGGGATTTTTCTTTCCATATATGATAGGAGTTTGTACTGCAGAATTTTGAGCATAATTTTGCTTGCATGGGATATTATTGCTATAGTCCTGTAGTTGCTGCAGTTTTTTGTGTCTCCTTTTTTGTGGATAGGAATAGACTCTGGACATAGACTCTCTGAATTGGAAGGCACCACAAGGGCCATCTTATCTAACCCCCTGCCATGCAGGAATACACAACTGAATCACTCCGAGAGATTGCCATCTAATCTTTGTTTAAAGACCTCCAAAGAAGAAGAGTCCACCACCCTCTGAGCTACTCTATTCCACTGTTGAACAGCACTTACAGTAAATAGGTTCTTCCTAATGTTTAGGTGGAATCTTTTTTCTTTTAAGACCTTGTTTTGTAGGGGGTAGCCTGACGGCCACTTCTAGTCCATTTAACGTTTCCAATATGTCCTGCAAGCAAGGGCACTGCTTGACCCATAAAAGAATTGTTGCCTAGGCCTATGGGACATGAATTTGTGTAAATTTACCTCTGCTAATGTATGTATATACATTAGACATGTAGGAATAGATCTTGGAGGCCTTAGAAAACAGATTCAGAGTCAGGATCACCTAAACCCAAGCCTTGCAAGATTCTTTAGGGTATATATCTTCTACAATCACCATTGTCCCCATCTATTTTATTTGTTGTTTCTGGTACTTCACTTCCAGAAATCATGTGTTTGTGTGATTGCATAGATCCATGCCAGTAGGCCATGTGTCTTCAGGGTAGCAATTAATGGGCTGTCTTGCCCTGCAGTGCAATAAGCAATGCACAATGCCTTTCTGTTAACCTTCAAGCCCATGTTGCACAAGAGAGTGGCTGATGCAGCCCATATGAGGAAAATCAGTGCTGGAAGAAATTCTAATCCTTCACAAACTGTGTCATTTATGGCTTGCCTATTTTATAACAGTAGTAATTTTTAACCTCAGAAAAGCTGACAGGTTTTCCAAAGCACCAGCAAACAAGCCAGTAGCTCAGGACAGCCCCATTATCTTCTGAACTGTGGTTTACCTGACAGTACTACATAATGTGCTGTTTTTGCATGGGATGCTCACTGAGATCAATCATGTATTTGTAAGGTGAACAATTGTTGTGTTTTTGTTTTATTTTGGTGACTATCAAGGACTATCAAGCTGTAATTTGCATTTCTTTCTACTGAGCTGCTGCCTGCTTAATCGAATGCCATTTGAGAAGGTTTTATGTCAAATAAAACTTGTCAGTCTTTAAAGTTCCACAAGGCTCTTTTCTGTTTTTGTTGCAACAGATTAATACAGCCACACACACACACCCTAGAAATTTCTGCAGTGTTAACAACAGCCATTATTATTGTTATAATATTGTTTTAAGCCACCTTGAAACTTCTCAGAATTATCATGTAAGATATTTTTAAATACGCATAGCAAACAAAATACCCTATTGAAATATATCATTAAAAGGACAATATATTTTATTTGGGTGCTTGCTAAAATAACCAGGTGTCATTACTTTTAACCACATTTTTTAACCACAGTTGATGAAGTCCATGGAAACCTATGCTAGAATAAACCAGTTAAATCTCAATGGTACTACTGGCTTCCTTTATGCCTTTTTATGCTAAAACAGACTAGTATGGTTATCTCTGTGAATACTTTAACTACATTAGTGGGGAAAGGGTGTGTATGTACATGTTTATGAGTAGGGGTCCCAGTCAGGACTATGCCAGACCCTAAGATTGTAGGACCAAAACCTGAGACCTAGGGATGGCCTCTTGTGATGTCACAGGAAGTGAGCCCTGGTTCTGTTACAAGAATTATATTACAAGGGATGACTCCTCATGAGGTCATTAAGCATGATACATTAAGCAAACAGTTTAATTTAAAAAAAGCACACACACATGGGGGAAATGTGTATACACAGAATTTTCAAGACAGTGCTCTCGCCCTTCCCTCCACTATAAACAGGGTTGCCAGATCTCAGACTCTGAAGACAGTTCATATCCTGAGATGTAGCAACCCTATTTATGAGAAAGCTCTCTATTTTATATTTCTTTAAGATCAACCAGTAGTAGAGCAACTAAAGAGTACGATACAGTCCTCCAGATGTTGTCAGAATGCTGCTCTCACCATCCTTTAGCTAGCATAGCCAGCAGTGAGACTTGATAGAAGCTACAATCCAACAACATCAAGAAGGCTGTAGGCTGCCTGTCCTTACTAAAAAATAAAATAAATAGTCCCTGTTTGGTATTAGCCTGTGCAAAAGGTTCAAAAAGATAAGCATATATCAAGAATCTTCCACCTTTAGTATGCAATACTGTCATCTCTTTGCACAGCAGATTTATGTTGCAACAAGAATTACCTAAGCTGCAGTCTCATTGAACACAATGGTTGTAGAATCTACTATGGCTGTACTTTTTCATGCAGAAATGGTGATCCAAATCAGATGTTTGCTGGCTATGAGCAGCATATTTGTGTAAACACTCCCTTCACTCCTATACCCGCTGTGTTTTTTCTCCTAGCAAAGGGCACCAGTCTAAGTGAAGTTACAGACAAAATCAGCCTTCCTGCAATGCTATAATCATGGACTCTGGAACTGGGAGGAGAGTGGCTCTTCAGGACCAGAGGGGCTGACCCCTATCCTGAAATCACCAGGTAAAATGTGACCTCTAAAACTACTATGTCATCAAACCCTATCAGGAATTATAAATTAAAAATGAAGGAAACATACACACAACATTTAAGAATATTATTGTAGTTGAGCTGTTCCAGGAATATCAAAGGCTGAGTGCAGTCCATTCTGTGAAACCTTACTTGGGAGTAAGCTAAACTGGACACATGGAGAGGACTTATAAGTGAGCACTATGGTTGTAACAGTCTTCATGTTAAAGGATGACTGAATGACAATGAATGGGAGAATTTGTTCTCCTGCTGACTATGCCCTCAAGATGACAACTGTTATGATGGCTTGACTGGAAAATCTGGATCACAATAGGAGTAGAACAGGAGTAGGCAACCTTTCCCCTTTAAGGGCCTAGGGATTTCAGCTCCCAGAATCCCAGGAGCTATTGGCCAACATGGGACTATTGGCCAACATAGCTGAGGCTTCTGGGAGCTGAAGTCCCTCGGCCCTTAAAGGGGAAAGGTTGCCTACCCCTGGAGTAGAATGTTCTCAATGGCCCAAGGAAACATTTCTTAAAGAGTTGTTTCACAGAGTTAAGAGTGGGCTGAGATGGGGCAGGAAAATGGGGCTAGGGAGCTGTTTTGAGTGAGCAGCATCCACAAATATGTTTTTTCTGTAATTATCTTGTATTCTACATATGCTCTGGATCTAGTTTCTCTCAGTGTTTTAGAGCTGTGGGACACTGATGGGTCTATGTTTCTCCCCGAGGGGAGTGCATATTTGTATATCTATGACTGAATATAATAAAAGTGAGGAGGAATTGTGACAGGGATCCTGCTTTTGATTGTTGCACCAAAGATTGCAGATGGCAATGGAAATGTCAGTCTGATCTACAGAAGAACATACCTTCATCAGTTGTAGTGGCTGCTGCCCGATAAGTCAGGATTGGGGAACTTTTTTTTATGGCATTCTCTTTTATTGGCTGCTAAAAAAAATTTACAAGTAAAATAAAACATGTTTGAAATGTATGCAATTGCAAAATTTACATAATTTCTTTCCCAGAGTGAAAGTTTTGTGATTTCTATGTATTTTCTACACTATCAACTTTGTAGGGGTTGTGAATAGGAATCAATTACAAATGCAAAACTCTAGGTTATACATTCATAACTGTGATTGTGAATTCCAGCCAATGTTTGGTAATTTTATACTCTGGATTTGCCTTACTAGATCGGAAGTGTGCTCTTTAGATCATCATAAAATATTACTCCAAAATGTGGAAAGGTATACTTGGAGTCCTGCTAATTGGGGCTTTCTATTTCTGCCTGAGATTCTTACTCTGACTAACTATCTTAACTATATGTAGCCAAAAGTCTATTAAGGGGAATTTTATTTAGCTCAAACTGAGAGGAGGTCAGCTACAAGGACCCTGTGAGACCGTCTCCCCACGTGTATACCAAAAGTTCGGGGGATCTAAGAATTGATGCAGAGACAGAATTCTCCAATTAAAGTATTATTTATTAAAGGGGGAAATCACACAGCAATCCACATACATGCACACACTTATTCAAGGCTCAGGAAATCAGGGATTCGCTTGGAAAAGACGTTGATGCAGAACCACGGGTGATACTTACTACAGATGAGGCTTTCTCCAGGATCCAATTGAGTGATGTGGCATGAGACGCAACTGTTCCGAAAGCATGGGTTTGAACAGAGGTGCCGGTAACTAGACTAGAGATCACAGTGATGCAGTGTCCCCATGAACTCTAAACTAGTGACACTGAGGGGGGAAATCTAGGGGTTTTAAGGGCTAAAACTAGCTGCAGGTCAAAGGTGTGAGATTGCATGGGTGAGGTAATCTAGTCTGGCAATATTCAAGGTGAATAGGAAAAGAATTAACACATTAGCTGGCCCATCAGGTGAGACCTCTAGGCCATTATTGCCCATTCTTCTGATTATGGAGCTGATGATGGTCCATTTGCAACTCCCACACTATCTGCCTGGCTTTGGGGATTGGGGTTTTCCCAGTCTTCCAAGTGACCTAGGCATAACCTGCCTGCCATGCCTTGGTGGCACTTGGGGTCCATTGCAGTGTATATCTGGGGTTATGTGGAATTCATACACATACCAACATTCAGAAAAATGCACTTTTGGTAGCATATAATAATTAACTGGCCACTAACTAAAACTAAAACAAATAATATGTCTTTGGAAATTATCATCCCCTATCCAACCCCAGGCAGGGAATTTAGAAGAATAACAACAGAATTCTGAAAAGCTGCTGGCATATTCACTGTCTGAAATTGAATCTCTCTCTCTCTCTCTCTCTCTCTCTCTCTCTCTCTTTCTCTCTGTCATAGAAATACATAAAAATCACACACACATATGCACTTGGGAGAAGATTTATATTTAAGTCTTCCTAACTTTTCAAGAAGTTAGTCCTGGAGCCAGTGATTTCATCCAAAACACACAAAGATTTGGTAAAGCATAAGGAAAATCTACATGGTGTTAAATTTCAGGTTTTGCTTGTCTTGGTACCGGCACCCAGTATCTCTGATATTATGGTGATTTAATCTGGATGAAACAGAATGCAAATGTACTAAGTGTAAATGATGATTTAAAAATTACCCATTGCTAGCTAATGATCAAAGAAGGCAAGAACAAGAGGGAGCTGATAGTGAGGAGAAAGGGGAGAATACAAAGCAAGAAAATCCCAGCTCAACAAGGCCAAATGGAGCTGGTTAGAAGCTGCCAAAAGTACAAGCTGTCTGAAGTCTTAATAGGCCAATCCATCAGTGTACAACAAATCATTTGTGATGCTACCTCCACCCACACCCAGCTCCACAGCCAGGAAGTGTGTGGGATCCTCTTTGACTATCAGTTATTTTACATGATTAGCTCCACTATATTGCAAAGTGAGGTAGTTTAAAATGGCTGCGGACAAAAACAACCACCACTGTCAACAACATTAATTTTTTAAAAAAAGAAAAGGTTGAATAGCATACGGCAAGAATTTGTCAGTTTAAAAGTTATTCTCCAAACTGTGATGTAGAGCCCTAACTGTAAATCAATCACATCTCTCTTGGTATAGCCTAAGTCTTCACCAACTGCCTAAAAAAATTCTATATCCTCCTAAATTCTACTGCCTTTTGCAGTTCCAGCTATCTAGTAGTGGAACTTATGGAATAGGTAGCCTTCCTTAAAATACTACCTTGGAAATTATGTATTGAAATACCTTACCTAGCTCCCTACAGTTGGCATCTGGGACTTAACTGTGTTAGGCTAACTAGGAAGTGTGTGGTGCCTGCAAACTTCACATCTAAGAGCCATCACTATGAGGTCATCATACCACCACAAACCTCTTGATGTAGCATCATGGTGCACAATTTCTGGCCTTCTAGAGAGCCAGTGTGGTGTAGTGGTTTGAGTGTTGGACTACGACTCTGGAGGTGAGGGTTTGATTCCCCACTTGGCTATGAAACCCGCTGGGTGACTTTGGGCAAGTCACATGCTCTCAGCCTCAGAGGAAGGCAATGGCAAAACCTTTTCTGAACAGATATTGTCAAGAAAACCCCATGATGGGTTTGCCATAGGGTCGCCATAAGTCGGAAACAACTTGAAGGCACACAACACACAAATTTTGTTGGAGTACACTCCCATCAACCCTAGCCAACATAATGAGGAATGATAGGAGTTGCAGTCCAACAACATCCAGAGGGCCACAGATTATCCACTCCAGAGTAGGTTTTTAATTATCAAATTTCCCACTTAGCATTATTCCCCTATCCCCTGGGAGTATCCTTGACATAATGAAGTTCCTCCACTGAGAATGCCTCCCTTATGTGGGATAATTTCTCTTTCTCTTACCCCAAGGTCTCCATTCCCTCTAGCCACAGAGAGATTGTCACCATGGGAATGATGGTTATCACCATGGCAATATTTTTCATCTACCATGTGCTCTAAGGTGTTACACATATCTCTGCTCCTCTCCTCCATACCTCTTCGTTTTCCTTTCCAGGCCAACCACCTGTGTTTCAATGGAAAAATATACCCTTAAGCCAGATGCTATTGCCCAGTCTCAGACAGCCATCGTTTGTGGCCATTAAAACAAGTCATCTGTTTGCTTAAAATGTCTTGTTATACCACCCAGATTCATTTGGCTGAATTCTGGCAGTGGTACAAATTCTTAGGGGGTTATTCAGATGGTGAAAATAATCCTGGTAGAATGTGGGCTGAATCTTTGCTGTTCACATGTACAGTAGCCCCTCCCAATTTGAAGGGGATCCTTTCTGGAACCCCTTGCAAAAACGGCGGCTCGCAAATATTCAAGTCCCATTGAAAATAGTGGTGTGCGCCGCCATTATATCCCTTCCTGCTTGTCCCTCCCGTGAAGGAGGGGTTCCATTTGAAGTCCGCAAACAAGGAGGGACAACTGTATTTCAAATGCACCTGGATAATTGGGGAGGGGTTGCCAAAAAACCCCACTTAACTTGGGATAATTGATCTCAAGGTTTTTCTTCCATGTTTTCCTACAAGATTTGCATTGTTGGCATGTGAATAATGAATGTGAATAGGCCCGGAATAAACGGGATAAAACTCTGCATGCCTTGAATGTGTTTTGAATTCATCTGCATCATTGACTCCATCTTTATTCACAGTGCTGACACGTGGGAGCAACATAACTCTCAGAGATGCACATAGATGTGTTGTGAAAATTGTGTGAACAACAAAACCAGAATGCATGAGTGAGATTATTTGGATAGTCGTGCTAAAAAAAACAAACCCACATGTCTGACTAACCTCTAAGTGAGAAACCTTTCCTTTTGGACTGGTGGAGAATGCCACAGAGTGAACCAACCAGATACCCAAAATCAGCCAGCCTGTCCTCTTGTGATCCTGTAACCTGATCCATAAAGACTCTCATAAGGCAATTGCTTAAGCATTTAGGTTCCATTTAAAAAATAACCCTGGGATGAATTTGTCTGAGGTTGCCTGAAGGGGGGAAAAAAAGCATTCCATTTTTAGCCAAGGTGCATATTCTCCTAATAAGAAAAGCAGAACTGAAGAGGTTGCATAACATTTGTTCGCCACAGTACAGAAAGACAGTTGCTTGGTAACAGGCAGGAAATGTGCTAGCGCATGAGACAGGCCTGAGATAAGAGACGCCTCTTTAAGTTGGGAGCAAGGAGTTAACACTGGCCACAAAATTGGTTCCTTATGCCCAGTATATGAAACTTTTTTTGCATTCTGCACATTGCTTTAAAGTGTGCTTGGTATGTCTGATTTCTGCAAACAGTGCTGCAACTCGTCAAGAATTACAGCTTTTGAAACAAAGATCTCCACTGATCTCCAGAAAGAGATCTCCATTGATCTTTCAGAAGCTATTACTCTTGAGGTAGTGTGAGTTATGTAGTGCTAGTTATGTAGTTAGGAGTGCTAGTTATGTCATTCTGGGGTATTCCAGTTATTCCACAGAATTGCTTTTGAGTAGTTTGATGGGTGATTTCTTACCATCACACTGGGATCTTTCACAGACAGTTTTCCAAGGCTTTTTAAAATATACATGCAAGGCAGGAACTGTTCTTCAGTATTAACTGATTTGTTTTAAATGCACTCCAATAGTAGTGGTAGTGTCCATAGTAATAATACACCCTGCCTTTTTTTCAATTAGCCCAAGACAGCATCCCTTGTTCTCTTCTTCCCTACTTTATCAGGGGTGTAACTATGGAGCTAAGGGAGGAGGCAAAATGAGGACATCACCTGCCAAATAATAATTCTGCCCTCTGATTAATTTTTCCAAGAACCCCACCACCACCACCACCACATTTCTAGCATTGCAATAACTTAAACCTTCAGTTTAGGCATCTAAAGAAAGGTAGGCAAAGCAACCAAGATAGCACAAACACTGCCACTATAAGTACCTTTGAAACTAACTGAAAGAAAGAAGTTGGCAGCATGAGCTTTTGTAGACCTCAGTCCACTTCCTCATATGTATTTAGGAAGCATCTGAGGAAGTGGACTTAAGTCTACGAAGGCTCATGCTGCCAACTTCTTTCTTTCAGTTAGTCTCTAAGGTGCTACAAGCTCTCTCTACATACTGATTCTACAGACGTAACACGGCTGTATCTTTGAATACCAAGACAAATTTCAGTTTTTCACTCTGCAAAGCTAGAAAATTGTGTCTGTGTGAGATTCATGAGACAAACCATGGGGCTATTCCTAAACAAATACTACATATAGCATATAAACAGCCAGAAAGGTGTTCTTGAGGTCCACGATGGACTTCTCTCTTTCAGGACTTGCCCAAGATCACTTAATGCAGTGATTCCCAAACTTTGGTCCTCCAGATATTGAAAACCCATCATGTTTTCAACAAATTTAATTCAGAAAATTATGTTAAATGTCAAAATAGTTGCTTGAATGCACAAGAGCAATGTCCTAAGATACATTACTTTAAGATATATTAAAACCTTGACTGCAACTTTGGAAAAACAGGCATAAGCACAAGTCCTTTTTAGAACAGAGAGGGTGAACAGAGGAGAAAGAGAGACGTTCACTGTTCATCAACTTTTCTTTTTCTTTTTAGCAAAAACACATACTTGTGTTTCAGCCAACTGTACACAAAAATATTTTGTGTGTGTGAATAGAAGAGTTACTTTTTAATCCATTTTTAAGATGGACAGATGCAAAGGACAGGGCTCTTGTACTTTTAATATCAGTGAAGGAATTCTTTTCAGTAGTTTGGAAAAGCTGCATTTACTTAAATTCCCTCTTTTAAATATTTGATTGGAATGTAGCACTTTTTAAATTAAATATATATTTGAAACAGAAACACCAATAAGGAAATCTTCCTTAAAACTCAGATTAAAATAGCTTAGTGCTAACTTTTTTGATATCTGGTTACCCTACTGTTTCCAGTTGTCCTACTTTGGGGTACAAAAGGTGGGTAAAATTTGTTGCAGTAGTCTATGACAAACCACAGTGAAGATGCCTGCACCTTATGTGAAAAAGCATTTGAAACAGTCAAAACTATTGCATGTGTCAGTACATGAGGCAGTCCCACAGACTATTCATAAGTTACAATGAATGTAAACACGGGGGGGGGGGGTTATGGATGGTTTCACTGACAAAGGGAGGTCTTTCCTGGCTGGTGGGACAACATTCCTAGCAGGAGGCTGCTTTGACAGAGGAAAAAATGTGCTCATTGCTGTATTCAGAGGATTAATGCCAGGTTTCGGTTTCTTATTCTTCTGTGACTGAAGTAATAGTCTTCACTCTTTGACAATGGTACATCTGATGCTCAGTTCCTTTCCCTCAGAAACCACTTCATCAGAAGACATTTGGGTTTTTTGTCCCTTGTTCCTTTGTCTAATTTTTGCCAGAAATCACTGGATAAGATCGAGCTCCAAATTTTAAAATATCTTTCTCATTTTGGTAGACAGTCACCATGGTGGAGTAGTTTGAGTATTGGACTAGGACTCTGGAGAACAGGGCTTGAATCCTTGCTTGAGTTTCCATGGCCAAGTAGGAACTTAAACTTATAAAAATTGACTGGGTGATCTTGGGCAAGTCACATTCTCTCAGCCTCAGAGGAAGACAGTGGCAAACCCCCACTGAACAAATCTTGCCAAGAAAACCTCATTATAGGTTTACTTTAGGGATGCCATAAGTTGGACTTCAGGGCACACAACTCCTCCTAATTTTTATACTTCTGTAACTTGCCTTTCCTCAACAGAAGTAAAGGAGGCATTCATACTTCGTCTCCCCCAGCTGTTTTATCCCTCCAACACCCCATAAGGTCACCTTACTGGCCAAAGGACTTAGAACGGGAGCCCCATCTCCAAGGTCCTAATTACTACTACATCACACATTTTCTTGCCCCTGAAGAACACTATTATCTATGTTTTCCCTTCATACATATATGCACCATACATAGTCCATATGTGTATATGTCATCCTTCAAACTCAGAGCAATATATATGCATATGTAAGAAAAATGTTACTTTACTTTTACAACACTGTGAAGTAAATTAGGCAAAGAGGTTAAGTCTTGCCCTGTATCAAACCTTCATGGCTGTGTGTGGTTTGAAGCTGGGTCTCTCCAAGTTATCCATCATCTTATCAGCTAGGACACTGTTTCAAAGGTTATCTGATGTGTGGGACCAGCTATTTCCCATCCACCCACAATATGCCAGGGTTCAGCGCCATATTTTGTTCTTTGGAACAAATTTCCTGGAAGCTCTTCGGGAACCTACACCCTTTGGCTTTGGGAATAGCACTGGTCCAGGGACCAATTGCATTTTACAAGTGTTCAAAAATTATATAATTATAATAGGATGCTCAGATAACCTCAAGACTGAGGTTGGGGTGTGTGTGTTAAGATTCTATACCTGACTTTCTCATTAACATCTGTTTTCTGTATTGCCTTGGGCTTGTTCTTCATGATTTATAGAAAAGCCAGTTTCATCAGAATGTGAATGAAATAAAATAATAAACATTATTCTCCTTTCTGCAAGGCATGGGCATTCAGGAAACATTTGGCCAAGTCCTCCATGGAAAATTTATCTTCTATGACATGTTGCCCCAATTCTACCAGATTAGATCCAGCAGGTTTGAGTCCATCAAATTAAACCAGAAGTGTGGCCTCCAAAGCTGTAATTGTGACTCTTGACTCATCTACACTCACAGACCACCCTTTTTTTCTCATTCCAAAAAAGGTGAATGGCCTCTTGGGAATATTTAACATAAAAAAAGTTGATTTTCAAAACCAGAAATGGACTTTCAAGTTTTGACATTATTTTTTTGGCAAATGGTGTAGCCCTCAGAGACATTTGAGAAAAGTCCCCCAGATCCCACCATACTTGACAATCCATGCAGTATAATGGAAACAAAGGTTCTTATTGAGTAAGACACTGATTAGAAGGAAAAGGTTGATGCTGCAGTATATGAAGACTTTGTATCATCAGAACTATTTTTTTAGTCTAAATTAGATAGCAACCTGGGACTTAGAATGTGCATTTCAAAAAACATGAATGTAATCCCTGGTTAAACAAATTAATATTCAGCCAGATAGAGCTGTTTAAAAGATTGGGGACAGACTAGTGAGGTGCTAGAGCACATAGCTTGTATGCAAAAGACTACAGCAGGGGTAGGCAACCTAAGGTCCAGGGGCCGGATGCAGCCCCCTCGAGGCCTTTGGACCTGCCCCAGGCTGGTCCTGCTGCCGCCACCCCCCGCCACCGCTGCCGACCACGATGATATTGATTATTGTTGTTATTACTTGTTCTTGGGGTTTTCTTGGCAAAATCTCCACAGGTGTTTTGCCATGGCTTTTCTGGGGCTGAGAGAGTGTGCATGCATATTTTTTATTTTATTTTTTTAATTTTTTAATATTTATTTATTTATTTATTTTTGGTGCCTCGGCCCCCCAATTATCTGAGGGACAGCAACCCGGCCCCCGGCTCAAAAAGGTTGCCTACCCCTGGACTACAGCTTCAGTCCCTGGTATCTCCAAGGATTGGGGGAACCCTCTATCTAGCAGCCTGGAGAGCTGCTGATATGCAGTAGACAATACACATCTAAACCGATAGACGGACTTGGTGAGATAGACGGCAGTGAATGGGAAATTGAACTCCGATCTCCTGTCATAGCCCAACAAACCACACTACCATGCTGGCTCTCCTACTCAGAAATAAGCCCAATGGTACTCAGTGATACTTACATTTGAGTAGGCAAGTATAAGATTGCGCTATAAGGTGTTTGGGTTTATAGTCCTCTCTCCTGAAAATGTAAATGAAAATGATGTGTGCTCAAGGGTTAGTCATTTCCCTGAGGAACTACATACTTTTTTGTAGCCCATTTTTTTCTAGGTGTTATTTTTCTTCCTCCTCTGTTGAAAACATTAAGCTGGAGACCCCTTCCTTTCAACTCAACAGTATTAACATCATTGCTCCCTAGTGCCTCATTGATGCAATATCATTCCAAAATGATTTTTTGTAGCTGTTTAAAAAGTAGGATCTGTTCCAAGGGAAAAGTGATAACAGAAAAATGCAATTGTCCCCATTCACTGCCGTCCTTGGAACAGGCTCTTCTCCCTTCCTGTACAGCAGGAATGGGAAACATGTGGCTGTTCAAACACTATTGGATTTCAACTCTCATTATTCTTATTATTACTAGAGCTCACTATATTGCTAGAGCTAATAAAAGTTGCAGTCCAACATCTGGAAGGTCACCCATTTGCTATTCCTAATATACAGGGAATTAAACATGAGAACATGTTTCACTATCCATCCTGTTATGTGGTATTTAACAAACTGTGTCAGTACGAATACTGGCAACTTGTATCTGCAAATATACAATACTCAATGACATTTATTACAATTATATCAGTAAAAGTACCTATCTACAGATACAATATGCAGTATCCAATGGGTTATCCGTATTTCAGAGGGCTGGTTGAAACTTCAGTAGGCCAAACTTAAAATGTTATCTGTAAGAATATTTCTAAGAAAACATTACATCCTGTAAATAAATAAATATCAGGTATGTAGATTGGATGCATTCCTAGACTTGAACCTGAGCCTGGATGCCCAGGTTTCAGCTGTGGCCAGGAGCACATTTTAAACTGTATCCCAGTAAGATGGAGGCTCTGCTGATTGATGGTTCTTGGGTCCAGGAACTGAGCAAACAGCATGTTTTGGATGGAGTAGCACTCTCCCTGAAAGAGCAGGTACACTGCTTGGGAGTACTCCTAGATCTATCCTTGTTACTGAGGCCCAAGATTGGCATCATATCTTGTCTATACAGTACTCTAGTCAGCAGTTGAGCTGCTGTATTTCACACTAGCTGCAGCTTCCAAGTCTTCAAGGACAGCCTAATGTAGAAAGCATTACAGTAGTCTAACCTGGAGGTTACCAGTGTATGGACTATTGTGGCTAGGTTATCTCTGTCCAGGAAAGGCCGTAGCTGGTGCCAAGCACTCCATGCATATCTATATGCCACTTCTTGGCCTTTAAAAGTTGCAATAGATTATGGAGTTATAAAATCAGCGCTTAATATGACTGTCATAGTCAGACAAGAGAGGCTGAACCTGTGTTTTAACACTTTCAATGTGAAAAGAAATGAACTGCAAAGCTTTCCCTACAATACACTGAGATTATTTTGGACCAACAGCAGGGGAAAATAACTTAAAATCCCTATGGAGACTATAACCCAAAGGAAAGATATTTCCTCATTAGTTCTTTACATATGTGGCTGTTTTTTGATAGTTGGTGCAAGACTGATATAATTAATTCCAGTCCATTTAGAGGGAAAAATTCTTAGTACAAGAATTATTGGTACCAATACTGCTTTATGGTAAGTAGAGTAAAATATTTCCATGACAAAACTTGTACAGGGATAAAGAATTTAAATTGGAAACCCGAACGGGTCTTATATTAACGAGAGCTCTTCATGCCAGAGTTGTTCAAACTGAACAAGCCAAGAACAACTTACAATTCAGTAGTATTTTGTTCTCTTTCATTTTCTGATTGAAAATCCAGATTCCTGCATTGAGATATTAGGGGAAAATTGACTTACATATTTTCTTTTCATGCTTTGCTGAAGAAACATGAGCATTTGGTTGGTAATTAGCTTTTCACTGCCAATTTAAACTGTTAGCTCGCACTGAGTCTGTACAAAAATGTAAGTTCAGTGCAGAAAAACCCCATACCCCCAGCACTGAAAAAATAGCATTTGTAGCAATAATCTGCCTTAAAAAACCCAGTTTAAATAATTTTTTTGTGATGTACTGTGGATGAGGGGGAAAGAAAGAGCACGATGAAGTCATTTACTTTCTCATCAAAAGAAACAACTTACTTCCAAGTAAACATGGGTAGGGTATGGCTGCAAATCTTGAAACAGTAAAATGCACCTTACTGCAAACTTAAACAAGGGGGCTGTCCGCACTGGCCAAAAGGCCCATGTTCCCCCTGGCCTTGCATCATCCTCTTTGGATGATGCAGGCCAATACCCTCAGAATGGGATCAGGCAGACCCGACACTGAGCCAGCAGTACTGGTCTAATTCCAGAGCAAAGAGGCCTTCATGTGGGTCGAAATGGCCAAAGTGACTCAAATCAAAACAACCCGACAGACTGGATGGCCCCGTAGATCTCTTGCCTTCCTCCACCATTGCCACTACTGAGCAGACTTACTGCCACATCTGACGTGGAAATGGGGCGCCTGATGACCAACCTGGGACAGGACAGGCTTGGCCCATGGTATCCTGAGCCATCTGCCCAGTCCCTAAGTTGCAGTGGAGTTGCTGCACTACAAAAAATACAGTAACCTATGTGCTGTGGCACCTGAAACACTAATATAAATGTCAGAGTGAGCTTTTGTGAGCCGTTTTCTATTTCATCGAACACAGAGGTGGGCAACTGTGGTAGGTTTGGGAAGCCAGTCTTAGCAAAACTGATACTGTACAAAGGTAGGTGTGACAGGGGACAGTTTTTACCCCTGCACTGGAATATTTTCTCCCAAAAAGGAAGCTAGAATTTGCTTCTGGTTTACACTTTCAGACTTTGGAGGAATATTGGCAACGGCAGACCTTGTAGCCCCGTCATAGGTGGAAGACCACAACATACACCTCTAGTACACTACATATTTTTCCCATGTATCCCCTGCCTAGTCAATATACCTATGGTATACTGGAAATGAAAGGGAAAATTCACTCCACTGTTAAAAAACAAACCTTTATATTTCATAGAAAACAAGGTCACTTTTATAGTGTTGTAACAAGGGGACACTGTGCTGTACAAAATATACACATTTCTTTCAACAGGAAACAAATTCAAGTCAACAGCTTCTCAGATGATGATCTTCTTATAGACGGGATGTTGCCGTTGTGTTTGAAATATCTGCTTAACAGCAGCACTCCAGCTGATGTGGCAAAAATTTTCAACCCCCCCCCCCAAAAAAAAAAACAGCTTTGAGAAAACATTTTTGTTGTTTGCCCTAAAGCCTAAGCTTGTATTTTAAAACATTTTAATTCCTTTATATTAAATGAGCATTTCTCTTGTTAGTCTTCTAATATGCAGTAAGTAAGCAAAATGTTTTAAACAACCAGGAAGGTTAAAAAATCCTTAATTTTAGCTAAGATCCAAGGACACTTGTGTTTCTTCATGGGCGGTGCAAAATCCATTCACTGTATTACATAACATGTTATAGCATTAGGGCTGATCTAGAAGGACAGTTATCTTCAGTTTTTCTGTGATTTTCTTTCAAAATATGTGCAAATCTTCCTCATGGGCACAGAAGTAGCTGAAATCTGGCACAGAAAAAAAAGAGTATTAAGTCAGATACAATTCTGAGCACTGGGGATTTCTAACCTCTCCAACATGTAGCAACATCAGCACTACCTATACATAATTGGGAGATATTAGCAGGCCTGAAAGGTATCCCAATATATGTTTAAGTACAAAAGAAATATCTAGGGGTAATTCTTAAGGGGATGGGGATGCAAAAGATCACAATGAAGACTAAGCATGCTCTGTGGATGCAAAATGCTCACAGTTGGCAAGGTGAATGGAAAATCCAGAGGATGGTGAAGCCCATTATACTAAAAGATATGGCATGGCTGGATGGCACCATTAACAGGAAGAGCCTACACTGCAATTTTTGCAGGTCCCACCTGTGCTTTATAGTCCTCCTCTCTTTCACTACTTTTAATGTAATTAGTGCAGGGCCTTCTGCAATCTATTTAAAAGATTAATTGCCACTTCTCCACTTGCTCCCAAAAAGGTCTGTCTAGAGGGGTCAAGGGTCACAAAAATAGCTTTGGAGGGATCACATATAACCCCAAAGATGCACTTTGCCCAGCCTTCCTGTTAAACAATGGGAGTCCTTGAAAATCTACTGCAAATCATGTAAAGCCCTACTAGCAAATCCCTCCCCCATCTATATTCTGCTCTCCTTTGCTTTTACCACACTAGATATTGAGCAGAATTTTACCCTTCCATCTTGTCAGATTATCAACTTGCTTCTTGATGAGACAGGAAAGAACCTTTAACTCAAGTGCTACAGAACTGATGCCCTTGAGATGTACTGGACTACACCACCCACCATGTCTGCCTCATGGTACAGACTACAGTTCCCATCACACCACCAGAAGCATTGCAGTCCAACACTCCTAAAGGGTGGTGGGTTGGGAAGGGTGCCTCTTTCTCTTAAGGAAAAGGTAGACTGAAATGTAGTTACAAGGGGTGGGGGGAAATGAGAAAATTGTCCCTCCAAATTTCTAGCATTGCAAAAAACTCAAAACCTCCACTGGACATTTAGAAAAACAATTCAGGAATCCAATGAAAAAGGACTGGCAACATTTTCAAGGGAATACGAACACAGCAAATATGAGTTTTAGGTGTGAATAATTTCAGCATCTGGAAATGGAAAACTTGGGGACTGAAGGAAAATCTCATTGGGGCAGAATTCTTATTGAAGAGTAATGTTGCCTTTTTACTGCTATATACAGATCTGCACAGAAAACCGGAGCCTCGTCTATGTTTTGGTCTCCAAAGACAGGGAAATTGTGTTTTGTCCAGCAGTGCCCTTCCTAACATTGAACACAATATAGGAGCCCTGCTTATAAAAATGTTGCTTTTCACTCTACACAGCTCAGCTCCACTTCCTTGTATCTACTGAAAGAGATTGTCCTGCTGGATCAGAAAAGTAGAAAACACAAATAATAATGGATGTTTTCCTTCCTGTTCTCAGCCAGACATGACCTTGAAAAGGACATGAGAAGGTAGAAAGGGTCCTGAAACATATAAGCCATTCTGATCTATGGAAAATGATGGGCTATAGAGTTACAGAGACTGCTCTGCTTTGTCTATGCCTGTCATTTTCCAAACTGGTTTGGATGCTCCCATGAATGGCCTTCACCAGCCTCATCTCTTTCATGCAGTGGGGGGAATCTTCTGCCCTCTAGCTCAGACTTCAGCTCCCACCAAACATGGCCAACAACAAGGGATTATGGGAGCTTTAAATCCTACATACCTGGAAAACCAAGTTCCCCAACATGTGGTTTACTTATCTACTTCTATCCCCAAACATTAAGAGATGACATGATAGCCATATTTGAAGGCTATGTTGAAGATCAAGCAAACTTGTCTCTGCTGTTCCAAAGACTAGGACATGGAACAATGGATACAAACTACAGGAAAAGAGATTCCACATCAACATTAGGAAAAACTTTCTGACATTAAGAGCTGTTTGAGAGTGAATACCCCGCCCTGGAGTATGGTGGAGTCTCCTTAATGAGGCTTTTAAGCAGAGACAGGAGTGCTTTGATTGTGTATTCCTGTATGGTAGGGGGGTTGGACTGGAGGGCTCTTATGGTCTCATCCGACTCTATGATTCTAAGTGTTATAGCCTAAATTTAGGCATTTTGGCTTCTTGGGAGGGTTCAGGTTTGATTTGTTCTCTCCATTTATTTATCTTATATTGTATTTTAAAAATAAAATTTGCAAAGCATTCAAACAGAGTTTTTATTATAACTCTATCATTCTGAATGGAGAGCAATTTGTTTTAGAAGCAGAGCTCAAGGAAATTTATTTTTGGACTAAAATGTTCAGAATTCCCCAGGCAGCATTGCTGCACCAGAAAAATAAAGAACAGATACTGGCAGGACTAGGTGGGTTGGTGCAGGTTTAGTGTAATCAAAAGCGAGGCGTGATGGGAGCTGTAGTTCAGTCTGAAGCAGCATAGCTTACACATCCCTGGAATAAACCAAAATACTACTTACATTTATAAATCACTTTATCTGAAGATTTCCAGTTGGTGTATGAAAATCAAACATACAGTACCAAACAATAAATAAATGTAAGGTGCAACATTTCTGTTATGCAGGAGGCAGGTAGTAAAGGTAAAGCCAACTAGCAAGAACTCATCAGTTGCTGAATTTACTTACAGGCCCTCCTGTCTTGTTTTCCTGTTGTCTTGTGCCCAGATTCTGCAATAACTGAGTTTTGCTGCCTGTTCCATTTGGGCTTTTAGATGTGTTAGTCCGCAACTTATTCCCCAGAGCAGCCAGCCAGTTTCTTTTGTCAGGACAACCATTCTCCTTGTCAGCCATTTCATCACGGGAGGACTCAAGGAGACGAGAAAGATTTTGGAAGCCTGCAGAAGAACAAGGGCTTCCAGAAGCAGGAGGAGGCTCTTTCATCAGGCTTTCTGTGGCTTGGGCTGATCCACCAAGAGTCAGGCAGTTTTCCTCACAAGGCTTTGAATCTGCCAGAGTGTCCTGCTCTAGCCTGGACTTTTTGGAGACCGGGTGAAGTTCGGCCACACAGTTGCAGCTTTTCAGGCACTTTGCATTTACCTCCTTGCTTGATTCTAGCCTCCGCTTGGCTCGTACTTCAGACCTCAAGTGTGATGATTTAGAAGCAAACGTGGCCTCAGAAAGTTCCTTCTGTGGAGAAAGCACCTTCACTCCTTTTACAGGAGGAGACGAACTTGGAGTCTTGGTAACCCACTGTCTAATGGACATTGCTGAGGAAGGTGCTGGTTTGGGTGATGTGCCTTCCATTTGCTGCTTTCCTGAAGCAGAGGTACTTGTTGTAACGGTCGGGATGTTGCCTGAAGACCATGTGGGTGTGTTGGTGGGAAGAGGAAGATCTCCTGTATAAGCTGGAGCACAAGCAGCAGGCTGCGGTGAAGAAATAGAGGGGCTTCCTGCTGGAAGTACTTTTGCAGGAGTACTGTGCCTTCTCCTAAGATTTCCTTAAAAAGAAAGGAAAGGCATGCACTCAAAATGAGGAAAATGTATTAAAGGTCAATAAAGCAAGGTTACACTCATAAGATAACTGGGTGGCACAGAATGTCAGTGCCTCACACATTAGGGCTGGCCCAAAATATTCTACTTCAGTACAAGTGGCAACATTCCCATCCATGTTTTATTCCATGCAGAGAACTTGACCAGACAGACAAGTTAATCTTATTTCAGTGCAGACATCGGGACAGTATCATCCACTGTACTTGAAGGCAGCAGAAATGTTTATAAAAAAAAAGGCAGGTCATGTGGCACATTTATTGTTATTGTTGTTATTGTTGTGTGCCTTCAAGTCATTCCTGACTTATGGTGACTATCACATGATTTTCTTGGCCAGGTTTGGTCAGAGGAGATTTGCCACTGACTTCCCCTGAGGCTGAGAATGTGTGCCTCACCCAAGGTCACCCTGTGGATTTCATGCCCGAGCAGGGAACTGAATCCTGGTCTCCAGTCATAATCCAACACTCAAATCACTATGCCATGTGGAACATACAGTCCCATTAATTCCACAGTCCCAATGTATACCACCTGAGGCAATGTCCTCACTCTGTCTACTAGCTGGGACTGATTCTACTTTCATCATAAGGCGTGGTGGGCAAAGTCCAGCCCTTCACATGTTGCCAGACTGCAACTTCCACCATTTTTCATCACTGGCTATGCTGGCTAGGGCTGTTGGGAATTGCAGTACAACATCACCTGGAGGGCTGCACTTTATCCACCCCATTATAAAGTGGTATAATCTCTTGGAAGCTATTCATAATTATGCATAACATTTCAGGTTAAATTATGGAAGTGTGCATAAAATGAGAAAACGCCATGCAACAGATGTCTTCTTGAATAATTTTTGCATTCTGGGTTGTGGAAAGCAAGAAGGTATGGAATAGTAGTCATTAAAATGCAGACATCCAAAGAGTCAAAACCTGAGGAATTCCTTTTGTATCCAGGCTTGTAGCAGCCCTTGCGTCTACATTGTTAAGGCTATAAACCTGCTCTTTCAAATCATGGAAGACAGATGATCTCAGAAGGCCATTTAAACAAAGCCTATACACAGGTACAGCTCTGAAAAAAGTTGCATTACAACCAGATTAGTAGTTTTTGCAGTGACAACACCATGATTTTGTGCCATCAAAATATGTGGGAATACACATTTTTATCTAGCCAGTCCCTGAAATAGAATTTGGTTAAGGCAGCTATGAATCAGAATACACATTGCATGTGGTGTATGTTAAAAAAACCAAGGTCGGCAGGAAGCCTGCTTATGTTTGCAAGATTCATGCACTTCCTTTTCCATTCATGGGCTGTCTCAAAGCAGAAAAAAGAAGAGGTATGACATTTTACCTAACTGAAGTGCCAGGTTTGACTGTAAAGACCAAGTATTCACACTACTGACAGTTTTCAAGCTGGGAGATTAAATAACCTTTGTGCCATTTATCTATGTAAGAAACATTTTTAAAAGAAAAGAAAGGAAAAAAGGGAGGGGGGAACAGGCTTCCAATCCAAAGAGGATAATGGCACGTGTGGATGCAAGATACACACACACCAAGAAAGAGAACTGGCACATACTGTCCTATTGTTCTTCAGGTTTCCTGCATGTGAATTCTTTGATGGCAAAAAAATCCTTACTACATTCCTCCCACTGAAAAGAGGCCATCCGGGAGAGTAAAAGCACATTAAGAGATTGCAGAGGCATCATATCAGCTGGTCTGAGCCCTACTGGGGAAGGAGGAGGTATATAAGAATAAATTCCAGCCTTCTAGTTTGGACTGGGACTACTTCCAGTAGTTTGGACTCCCTCTCCTGCAAGTGTATCACCACAGCAAAGCCAAACATTCCATTTCCTTATGCCTTTTTAAAAAGGCAAGCTGAAACACAGGATAGAACTGAAACAGCCCTGCTTCCAATCAATCAAAACACTTGTGCACACAGTTGTAGACTCAGACCTTGGCCAGTAATTCTCAGAATTCCCTGGCTAACATGTTGAGTGATGGTGGGCGCTGTAATCCAAAAAGGTTTTTCCTTCTAAAAAGTTTGATGCTGTTTAGCTTAAGGGGAAAAAAGAGGTGAGTACGGAGAGCCATGCTAGGGGGCTATACAGTTATGCATGATGTGATGAAAACAGAAAGTAGGAAGATATTTCTCTTTTCCCCTGAATTATTGGTGGAAGATTCAGGAGACAAAAAAGGGGAATTATTTCTTCACACAGGTTAAAATTATGAAGTTTCCTACTGCAAGATTTCACAACCGCCACTGACTTGTATATCTTTAAAATGGAATTAATCAATTCACAGAGAAATAAAGCTATCAATGCCTACTAGTCATGATAGCTATATATACTACTGTTAGTATCAGAAATGTTATGTTTCTGAATATCAGAGGCTGGGGAACACAACCAGGAGGGTGCCAATGTTTGCATGTTCCACTTACAGCCTTCACATGGACATCTTGTTAGCCACCCTGACAAGAGAATCTCAGACTACATTGGTGAGGAGTAGGCCAAGTGTGGCCTGTGAGAGTCCCCAACCAATTTTTTTAGTGTAAAAAAGGTCAATTGTGTTCTCAGAAGCTTCCATAGGCATGTGACCAGCTATGTTAAGTCTATTCTTTTCTTCCCTGAACTGTTTTAGACCCCAAGTAGCCTTTTTATAAAACTGAAGTGACCAGAAGGTCATTTGGCATGTGTGGAGGTGTATATTTTGCAAGAGAAGTGGGTCCAAGAGGGAATGAAAATGGACATTGGACTCTTCAAGGCTGCCCATGCCTGAAGTCTTTGGTTTGACAAGGCTGGTTTACATTCAGTGATTGGGCCTTCATTAACTGCTGCTCTTATCATAGGCTGTTGTTTAAGTTCTAGTTCCTAGTCTTGAAGAACCAGACTTAACACTATTTATTTATTTATTGGATTTATATCCTGCCTTCCTCCCAAAATGGGATTCACAGTTAAAGACAACATAACATGGAGGGGGTGGATTGGGGAGGAAAGAATAGGAATTTCACTTCAGAAACTCCATAGCTCCTGTAAGGCCACAAATTTAATCTCTTCTTCTTATCCTTCTGCTATTGGTCTTCTTTGCAAATAAAGATGAAGAAAAAAGAATGACACTGTCTTGAATAAGTTATGGCCCCATCTATGCTGATGTTTAAGGAACTACAAGACAGAAGAAATCAAACCTTCCATTTTGTGACCTGAATTCAACACAAATTCTTACTTTCCCCATTCCCCTCCATCTTTCTCCTTTGCCCCTGCAATTTTGCCTGTGCTGAATATTGCAGTGAAAGGTTCTCAGGGTAGTGATTTCTCTTGCTTTCACACTGTGAAGTGCAAACGTGCCCATTGAGAGCAGTCTACAAAATAAACAAGCCATGTAAATCTGCGTAATAATCCTTCTCACAATGGAATTTGAGAATTTTAAGTTACAGTTTAACCACTTAAATCCTTGCAATTGCAACCAAAGAATCAGCAGGATGCAAACTCAGGAGATATTTAAAACTGTGAACTAGCCCTAAGGCTCCTAATTATTTTCAGGCATGTGGGTTTTCGGTGGAAGAAAGGGGTGGGGTGGGGCAGAAGAGGTTGTATGCTTTTAGCTTGGAACCATCCCTGCAATACTAGATAACTAACATTCCTGTTTATTCAAACATTTCTATGTCCTACCCAGAGAATTTAGATAAATATGGCTTTGTCATTATTATACAAGCCAGTCTGAACTGGGAAACTATGTTTAAAGTTTACATTCCTTGTCTTTGTATTGTTCTAGAACAGTAATAAAGGTACACATGCCTGTCCCCAAAGAAATCCGGACTAAGTAAGAGCGCTTTAAAGATAACCAGACACACAAAGTGATTGCTGCTGCTGCTGCTGCTATTACGGTACATTTATAGCAGCTTGGAGTTCCATGCTATAAAGGCATGTGAAACTTTAGGAGCTCTTTAACCAACCTGGTAGGGGATTTAATACCCTGCAGGGCACTTTTGTTTTCAATTTGGCAACATGCAGTTTCTTTTTCATTTAAGCAAAGTCAAACATTCCATTTCCTGCAGAACAGGTGCCACCCTTCTGGACTTTTGTGTATACAAAAGCTGCTACGAAGACTTCAGCCAACTCCACCTGGCTTGCATCCAACACTGTGTGAACCACCCACCACCTATAAAACACGACTCCCTTCCTTCATCTCCTTGCTGCTACAACTCTTTACATTACCTCCAAATTTGCTTGGGAGTGTAACCAGCTCTCCAGATCTGGAAATGGAAGCATGCAGAAGAGATGGAAAATCACCAGTGTCTGCTCTACTTGCATACTTACACCCAAGCACACGGTTGGATACATCCTGAAAGCCTCAGGCTATAGATACGCTAAATCTTTTCTGTGACCACCACTGCTGGAACTGTTAATCTGTTTATTTAATTTTCATAAATGGTTTTAATTAAATAAATAGCTTGAAGGGAATTTAAAAAACTGATCAGTTTTAGAGAAATTGATTAAGTGCAAGTATAGATAATGAAGCTAATTTTTAAAAACAATTTTTTTAAAAAAATCTACAAGATCACAAGTGCTGTGATCAAGTCATTTGACCGCCTGAAAAGTGGCTCCTGATCTTTTCAGTTTCCCAACACTGAATTAAATGCATCCAAGTAAGATGACACACAAGGACTGAATGTGACAGACCCTTCCCTGGGCCACACCTGCACCAGTTGTACAGTCCCCAGGATCTAGTGTTCAGAGGTACGGTGCTTCCAAATATGAAGTTCCATTAGAGATCATGGTTAATACCTGCTTGTAAACATGCTCTGTGAGACCACTCCAGCCCTTTTTGAAGCCATCTTTAAGGAGGGGTCATTATGTTTTCCAACAATGAATTGCACCCTTTAATTATGCAATGATGCATAATGCATGTACTTTCCTGAGCTTATAGCTGCTCAAGTTAAGCTTTTCTCTATCTGCTCCCTCTATTTCATTCACTATTTTGAAGAAGTCATCCCATATACAGGGTAGATTACCCTTATCCAGAATGCCAAAATCCAAAATATTCCAGAATCCAAAATTGTCGATATAAGTGGCTGAGAAAGTGACACCTTTGCTTTCTGATGGTTCAGTATAAACAAAATTTGTTTCATGCACAACATTATTGAAAATATTGTATAAAATTACCTTCAGGCTATGTGTATAAGGTGTATATGAAACATAAAGGAGTTTTGTGTTTAGACTTAGGCCCCATCTCCAAGATATCTCATTATATATGTATATGTAAATAAAGGTATTTCAAAATCCAAAGAAATCCAAAATCCAAAACACTTCTGCTCCCAAGCATTTCAAATAAGGGAGACTCAACCTGTATTGTTAAAATGTCTACTGTAATGCTTTAGCCTCTGGTTGAAGGAAAGGCACTCTAATCACTTGATAATAGTGATCAGTCTGTTCAGTCTTTTCCATTCATAGGCTGGTCTCTGTTTTATAGCAAACAAAGCCAGAGACTCTAACTCAATCAACTTAAAAGAATTATCTTAACACACTAACTTACAGTGCAAAGCCACCAATGCAAAAATTCATTTTTGTCATGAAGCCTGGCTGTTTCAGTGCAGTGCTATGATGTGTTCAAAGCCTGTGTCAAGATTACAATTTTACCATGTCTTGAAGCAAATTATAGGTTAGTGTTCAGTGAACAGCACCTTCCACACATATCTCCACTGCTTTTCAAGAGTTAAAAGTTGTCACCACACTTTAAAAGAATCCATGTGGGGGGCAGTGTATTGTCTTACTTGCATCTCACACCTGACCACATGAATCAGCCTTGTGAGCTTTTCACTAGTGCCGTATTTTCCGGCGTATAAGATGACTGGGCGTATAAGATGACCCCCAACTTTTCCAGTTAAAATATAGAGTTTGGGATATACTCGCCATATAAGACGAGCCCTCTTTCCAATACACACCAAATAAAAATTAAAAAAAAAAAAAAAGATTTGATTTCAATATGGTAATTTTAATTCAAATGCTTATGACATGCAGGTACTTAGCAGGAAAACTGTCACTTATAAACACAACAAACTACAGCTCCCATGTTCCCTGGCATTTATTTCTGCAGTGTGTTTTGGACCTTGCTTTTTTAAAAATAGTCCAGATTTAAATGCTGCTTTAAAAATTATTTCCATCTCCCAGCTATGAGATGTTTGGGGGGAAATGAGGAAGTGTTGGGCGGGAAGGACTGCCAATATACTACTAGGTGATGCCTTCTGGGGTATGTATAATGTGCAACCAAGTAAGTGACCCTGGGCATGTCACACACTCTCAGCCTCAGAGAATGGTAATGGCAACCTCCATTTGAAGAAACATGCCAAGAAAACCCAATGATAAGGTTGCTTTAGGGTCACCATAACTTGGAAAGGACTTGAAGGAACACAAGAACAACAAAAAAGTCTGCAATTGTTTCATAGGTAGTACATGGGAATAGGAGTCAGTGTGGTGTAGTGGTTTGAGTGTTGGACTACCACTCTGGAGACCTGGGTTTAATTCCCCACTCTGCCATGAAACCCACTGGGTGAACTTGGACAAGTCACACACTCTCAGCCTCAGGGGAAGGCAATGACAAACCGCCTCTGAGTGGATCTTGCCAAGAAAACCCTATGATCACCATAGGTCAGGAACAATTTGAAGGCACACAACATACACATATAACCTCCAAGTTAAGGAACTTGGGTCTTCTTTAGATAAATCTTCAAGGGTACTCTCTCTCATTGTGCAGAATTATTTGTTAAAGAACCTATGCCCAAGCAACACATTAACTTTAGCTGCATCTGCATTGCAGAAATTTATTAAAGCAGTTTTACACCACTTTAAATGCCCTGGCTCAAGGCTATGGAGTTCTGGGATGTACAGTTTTGTGAGATACTTAGCCTTTTCTGTCAGAGAGCTCTGGTACCACAAAGAAAACTGCAGATCCTAGAAGTCCATAGGACAGAGCCATGGCAGTTAGAGCGGTGTCAAACTGCATTATTTCTTCAATGCAGACTCAGGCTGCATCCATACTACAGAACTGGCTTCCTTCTCTTTCTCCCTTCATCCTCATCCCGCTCTTTCTGTCCTTGGCCCCTTTTTCCTTCTCTCTTCATTTGCAGACCTCTCTTTCTTCCTTGACCCCTTTCTCCCTTCGTTTCCAGACCCCTCTTTTCTTCCTTGGCCCCTTTCTCCCTCCATTTTCAGACCCCTCTTTCTTCCTTGGCCCCTTTCTCCCTCCGTTTCCAGACCTCTCTTTCTTCCTTGGCCCCTTTCTCCCTTCGTTTTCAGACCCCTCTTTCTTCCTTGGCCCCTTTCTCCCTTCGTTTTCAGACCCCTATTTCTTCCTTGGACTCTTTCTCCCTTCTCTCTCCGTTTTCAGACCCCACTTTCTGTCCCTGGCTTCCTTCTCCTTCTCTCCCCACTCCCCATTCTCATCCTCTTCCTTCTCTACCCGGCGTATAAGACGACCCCCGACTTTTGAGACCCTTTCCAGGGTCAAAAAGTTCGTCTTATACGCCGGAAAATACAGTAGGTGCTAAACATGACAAAAATTAGCTGCAGCTGGTATTTTACAGACCAGATATCATCCTCACAAACATGGGAGCTGACACTTTCATAAAAGTGCTACTTGAGCCATTTTTTTAACAGAACATATTCACTTCTTTACAAAGAAGTCTCCAAGCGCCAACTCCATGGCCTACAATAGAAAATTTGTCAAGTGTTACAAGCAATCTTACCAGTTCCATTTTGTCCTTCCATTTTCTTCTGGTAGGTCCAACCTACCAAGCTTCTTTTTTTTGGCCAGTTCGCTTCCACAGAGCTTCGCTTTAAGCGCCAAATCTTGATGGTGTTGTCATCTGAACATGTGGCAATCTGCAAAACAGGAAATAAGAGTCAACTGGAAAATACTGGACTTCCCAGAGTATAGAATGTGCTGATCCAATGGGCAGTGAAAGTGTGAAGAGTCTGAAGCTGGTACATGCTAGAAAGGAAAATTCATAGCTTTCTTTTTTTTTTTTTTTTTTTTTACTGAAAATCTCAGACTCACTTATTATGGATTTGACTTTGAGCCCTGGTGGTGCAGTGGTTAAATGCCTGTACTGCAGCCACTCACTCACAAACTGCAAGGTTGTGAGTTCAATACCAGCTAGGGCTCAAGCTCACTCAGGCTTGCATCTTCCGAGGTTGCTAAAATGAGTACCCAGCTTGTTGGGGGCAATTAGCTTACACATTGTAAACCGCTTAGGGTGTGCTTAAGTGCACTGATACGCAGTATAGAAATGTACTTGCTATTGCTATTTTAGGAGAAGCGACACACAATTTTAGTTAAATGTTTGCTGAAATTACAAGCCATACTTCTTTCCACTCCATGATAAAAGGGTAACAAAAACCACTTAAACAGTTTTATCTTTTTTAAGCAACACGTTTATAAACCATCCTTAAACCTAAATTTCCAGACAGTTTTACAGGATTAAAAAACAACAACAAAACATAGCAACAGTGGGGGGGGGAAACCCAGTTATAAAAATTGACTTTGGGCTATAACATCTGGTTCTAATAGCTGGCTGAGATGCCTTTGTGCTGCTGAGGTGCTAGCTGTAGTTATTGTTTATGTTTCCTGCTGGTTTTATAGATTTTATATGTCTCTAGTTTATGCTACACAGATTTTGTAACTGAATTTTTAACATTTTATTATTTCAGCAGTGAGCATGTTAAGATACCTTTGTCTATTTTCAGAAATGTCAGATTATAAATCTTTTAAAAATTTACATTAAGAATGAATGTCTAAGCAATTAAAAGGAACATAAAAATTAGAGTAAACAATCTAGGGGAGAATAAAAAGTTTAGATGGTATGTAAATGTCAGGGCAACCATACAAAATGGGCAACTGTAACAATAACAACAACTATTTTCCTGCCTACTTGGCACCTATTTCATTTGACTTGGAGTACTGTCACACTGCAGAATTAATAATAATAATAATAATAATAATAATAATAATAATAATAATAATTTTTATTTCTAGCCCGCCCCTCTGCTCGGCAATCGGGGCGGGTTATAGCATAATTAAAACACAAAGAAGTTAAAACATCTTACATCCCAATCCTTAACCCTCCCACCCCTTAAAACTGAATTAAGCCAATGAATAATTAAAATACATTATATAATTAAAATCAAACAGTTTGTGGGCAGCATACATCAGTCATTGGGGGGCTCAGAGCAGGTAGCTGGACTCCTCTCGCCGGGAGGCTATTCCAGGAGGGCCTGCCGGAAGAGATCTGTCTTTACTGCTTTCTTAAAAGCAGCAAGAGTGGTAATAAGACAGATCTCGTCCGGCAGGCCATTCCAAAGTTTGGGAGCGGTCGCAGAGAAGGCCCTCTGGGAGGTCTGCGAGAGCCTGATAAGGGCACAGTTGGCGTATCAGCCGAAGCTGATAACAGGCACTCCTGACCGCTGCATTCACCTGACTAGTCATGTGAAGTGACGAATCTAGAAGTACCGCCAAGCTGTGAACACAGTCCTTAGAGGAGTGTGACTCCATCCAGGACTGGAGACTGTATTCCCAAATCTGGTTTCGGTCCCGTGACTGTCAGTATCTCCGTTTTGTCTGGATTCAGCTTCAATCTGTTTTTCCTCATCCAATCCATTACCGCTCTGATACAGTCATTGAGAGGAGAGATGCCATCTGAAATCTGAGCTGATGATCTGATCATGGAGAAGTATATCTGGGTGTCGTCAGCGTACTGATGACACCGCGCTCCATGCCTCCGAATGATCTCACCCAGAGGCTTCATATAAATGTTAAATAGCATCAGGGACAGAATGGCACCCTGAGGGACGCCACAATTAAGCTCTATTTTGGACGAGCAACTGTCCCCGAGCCTCACCCCCTGAGATCTGCCCGGGAGGAAGGAGCCGAACCACTGCAGAGCAGTGCCTCCGATTCCTAACTCTCTCAGGCGATCCAAGAGGATGGAATGATCTATCGTGTCAAAAGCTGCTGAGAGATCCAAGAGCACCAGCAGGGTCACACTACCCCTGTCGATGCCCAGGCAGAGGTCATCGGTCAGAGAAACCATGGCAGTTTCAACTCCATATCCTGTCCTGAAGCTGGCTTGAAATTAATGGAGCTTGACTCCACTTTAGCTGTCATGGCTCCATCCTATGGAGCCCTGGGACTTGTAGTATGTTGTAGTACCAGAATGCTCTGACAGAGACGGCTAAATATCTAAAAAGAAAAACCCTAGAAATCCCACAGTTCCACAACACTGAGCCATGGCAGCTAAAGCAGTGATGAATTGCATTAATTCTGCAGTATAGATGCAGTCATGGAGGCACTTGAAGAAGAATTTTGTCTGCATGACTCAGGATGGAGAGAAGATAGACTGGGACTTACAGGTAGATCTCTGCATGATTTGCACAAGTCAGCAAGGATTTCCAATTCCCAATGGTTAAACAGCAGCAACAATGAGAAGCTTTATTGTGTCCAGGCTATGTGAAGGGCAATATTTTCCTCCATGAGCCTGCCAGGACTTTGAGATCCTTAAGGGAAATCCTTCTCACCCCACCACTCTTGGAGAAATATTTTGGTGGGCATGCATGAGAAATTTCCTATGCCTGCTCCCAGGCCCTTGAACTCCCTTTCCTGGGTCATCTCCCCAGTTTCTTTTTAGTTAAACTGTTTTATGTTTCAACGCCACCTATTTTGTTTGATTTTATTGTTAGCACCTTGAATTTCATTTTGGAAAAGAAAAGCTAATAAAGAATAAATACATAAATAAATAAGCTTTATTTTCCTCCTGATGCAGGCTGTTGAAATCAAGAGTACAGAGCCACGCAAGTGTGCATGTGTATGGAAAGTACACATTGCATACAGATTTTTGTGCAGAAAGGGCAAGGGCATCTGTGAAATTCTGAGCTGAGCATATACACAGAGGTATGGTGTTTTGCAGTTCTAAGAATGCCTTTTGGGACATTATTTTTCACCTAGTTTTGGTTACAGTACCTCCAAATTCTTTTAAAAAACAAACCCCACAAGGCTGAAACCTGCCTTCTCTTGTTATAACACATAGCAATATTTGAATTTACAAAATCCAGCATACATACTTGCTCAGTAATCTATATAAGTTCACTGTGAAACAGTTAAATATTATCTCCATAAAAGCAAATGGAAGACTGGAAGATATTAGTAGCCTACAGCCAACTAGCATATTAACAGCCAAGGTAAAGTTCTGGAGCAAGAGCATTCCACTCAAAATTTTCAGGCCTGTCACAATGGTGGGACCAAGAAAATCCCTTTCTTGAGGATCTTTAAGACTCTGACAGATTCATACAACGAGATATGGTCTTTCAGATAGTGTGGACCTAAGCCGTAGAAGGCTTTATAGGTCAAAAGCAACACTGGGGCTAGCGGGGAAGGACTGGCGATCCATGCTTTGAAAGCAGATGCTCGATTTTGGCTTTCATCAGTGATGTGTCAAGAATTTCAAAAGAAGACATAAAAACAAAAATTGGAGTCTAGGAGCAAACCTTAGTGAAGTCAGATGGACACCAAGCAACAGTGGTGACTTCCTGCATATGACCATGGAGCATCATGGGAGGAAGATGGGGCTCAGATACCTGAAATACAATGAATTAGATTAAGCATCAGAAACAAACATTGGCCATTGAGAAGCAGTCACATGCTATGGAAAATAAGAAGACAGGATGCTGGAGTATCAAGGCCTATAGTTATTGTAGGAGTTCCATGAATCTGGACCCAGATTGCAACCCAGACTACAATCCCACCAGTCACTCAATCAAAGAATTTAGGTCCCACCATGGGAGAAACAAACGGCCCACTTTTATCAAGAAGGAAATTGCCGTTTACAGAAACTCTGTACCTATAATATATTCTAAGTTTTAAGGACAAAAAATAGCAGTAGCATTCAGAATAAGTAAACAAATAAGTTTAATTAGTACTTAACAATTGTTATGAAAACTTCATCTCCTACCTAAATTATATAGACAGCCCAAAGTTGCTCACACAAACCACTGCTTGAAGTATTCGCCACATCAGCCTCTCTCAACTCAGATGTGTTAGACTACAGTTCTTATCATCTTCAGCCAGCACAGCCAGTGGCTTAGGAAGTTGGGAGATGAATTTACCCACAGCAGGAGAGGGGAAAGTGCAGCCCAGAGAGCCATATTTTGCAGCCCACAAGGTCTCTTGAGGCTTCTCAAATAAATTTTGCAGGCAATATTTCGCTCCCCCCTCTCAAAAATAACAGCTCAAAACTGCTGCAAAACACAGCAGGCTTTGCCCCCACAGTCTCTCAATCCCTGCTCCAAAAAAGCCAGAAATGATCAGAAAATTTCAGAGTGATCAGAGTGATATACATCCGCCTTGAGTCCCTGTGCCAGGAGAAAGGCAGGATATAAATAAAATACAAGAAAATAAAATAATTATAATAATACATTGCATCTGCTCATGTTAAATGTGGAAAAGAAGCTCTCCAAATGTGTGTGCAGGGGTTAAAAATGTCCCCCATTATTTCTGAAGTTGCTCAAAATGGGGAAGGCTACTTTGCAGTTAGCAGACCACATTGCCTCCAATCAAGTAAGGTAGATTTAAAGCACTTGTGGATTCTGGGAGCTGTTGTCCATAAATGTAACATATCTAAGCTTTGAAAAGAACCAGTGCAAGGCATCAAACCCCTACCTCTAGCCACTGGAACATTATTCCACCACTCTGACTTCTGAAAGTACCAATACACTTTATAGGATAGATTGGTGTATGTATAGTGTATACACCAATAATTATAATGATTTGCTTTTAAAAAAAAGAGAGAAGTAAAGGTGAAGATTCCCAGACTTTACAGGTCTGCATACAATACTACACTGTGCTTTCCTATTCTGTACAAATCATAACAATCATGTGTACCCTTCCCATTACAATATAAAGAAATATGGGCATAATTATCCCATTTCTTCCTAGCCTCAGGCCTTCTCACTTAACATTACTTGTCCAATAAAATGACTGAAAAAGAATTTAAGTCTGCAGGCAAAAAAATGAATGTACTAGCTTTTTCATCTTACAATACACAAATCTAAGATCGTGTACCCACAGCCTTCATTTGCCATTAACAATTTGCAAAATAAAGCAGTTATGCGTAATATACTCCACATGCAATCTTCCCATTTACAAACATTCTAGAAAAGTCTGTAGTGGCAATACTTAAAGATGAAAAAGGGAAATAAGAGTGGTGGAAGGAGAGAAGAGTGGGATTTCAATCATGTTTATATCCTGCTATAACACCAAAGAATTCAAAGTGGCTTCCCTTTGGCTCCCAGGCAGGAACCCATCCAGAGAGCTTACAGGGCTGAAGCTGCTTAGCTTCAGCAGTATAACATGTGCATTCAGAGTATTTCCTGAGTGAGGTAGAACACAATGAGTCAAAATCCCCTTGCCTGCCTCATAGTCCATCCTGCTATGATCTGCAAGTCACCTGATCTGCTAGCACATTTGCAAATCCATCTTGCAAATCCCTCAAGACAATGAGGCATAGAAATTTGCTAGGAGAAATAAAGCAAAGGTCCTCTTGCTGTCCAGTTCTGTAGAAAATTTCATGTTACACAGTAAGCATGCAAAATTGTACATCTCCACATACAAATTTCCTTCTAAATCAGAATCACAGCACAACCCCACAGATGGGTCAAACTCATTGCCTTCAATGAAAGTTACTCACAGGTAAATGTAAAAGATTGTAGTCTGAAAAGGTCACCCATTTTGACAATCCTTGCTGTTTTGAGCACAATAAATTCAGCAGCCCCAACAGGCCCTGAAGCTAGATTTGCTTACTGTGACTCCACACATAATAGAAAGGGAGACATATTCTGTGGCAGAAATTTAGAGATGCAGATACTAGAGGCCTTTAGTTTGCTGTGCTAAGGCATCATCAATTGCTATTAAGCCAGCTTTTTAATGAACTGAAACACAAGGGAGATGACTTAAGCCTTACTTCTTCTGTGACAGGGGTGGGAAACTTGTGGCCCTCTATACAAGAGCTTGGAAAAGCCACTTTTTCATCTACAACTCCCAGTTTTCCCCAGTCTAAATGGCCAGTGGCTAAGCAAGCTGGGGGATTTTGAGAGCTTTAGTCCTAAATGTAGCTTTTCCAACCCCTCATTCAGATGTCATTGGACTCCCATGAAGATACAACCCAACGTCTGCCCTTCCTGGAGCTTCCATGCCCTATCCTGTAAGTGCCACAGTCTCAGTTCTGGCCAATTTTTTGTACTAACTAAGCCAGAACACCCAGGAGCAGCTTCGCATAATGGCACAGGTGAGAGAGCAAGTGATAAAATCCCATTTCACACAATCTGAATCGTTATACCCAAAATGAACAGAGCAACCTAAGCTAACCGCAAATAATCTCAGATGCCCATATCTATATTTCAATAAGCTCTACTTGCTGAAGCTATGAGTCACTGTTAGTAATGTAATATTTGATGGGGATTTGCACTGATGACTAAGCGAACCTAAGAAATTCTTCACCATGTGTGTAAATGAAGCTTGCAAGTATGTATGAAAGGCACAGAGGCGTGAAAGGATGCTCCACTTTGCCTGATTCAGTTCTTTTTCAGAAGCTGTTTCTTTGTCCTGGCAGCTTGAAAGCTATATATAAAGTTCTTAAGAAGGATACACAAGATTGGTTTAAGTCAGGTCAACTCATTTGAAGAGGGTTTTCCTTCCAAGTTTAGATCTGCTTCTTGCCTTTTTTTAAAAAAATGTCATGTTTAAAACCCAACCTCTATGTCAAAACAGGCAATACCATGGAAACTAAAGCCCTTTTAGGGAAGACAGCTAAGCTCTTGGTAGAGAAAATACCTTTGTTTACATTTAGCAGATTTTCTCTCCATTTTGTGTAGCAAGATCTCTTAATCCCTTATTAATGAGAACAGGCAAAAGAACCTAGTTTCCTGTTGGGTCTAGATTCAGAAGGAATAAAAATGCCCTGTGCATCTGGACAGCTTGTAGAACTCAAGGGAAAAGACACCCCAAAACCTATCCATTGTCAAAATGTTCATCTCACAGTTATAATGACTGCAGGATGGAATGAACATGGGAAAAACTCAGCTTTGGCTTGGTACCAGTAACACAACTGCAAGCCCCCTTCAGTTCTTTGGAAGGAAAAATATCCATTTCTGCTAAAAGAAACTGAAGTCAAAGCAGGACAGCCTACAGTTAAGGACTGGTAGGCTGACAGATGCTCCTGGCCAGAAAAATTAATCCCTGTACAGAAACAGGTTTGCACTGTGGAGTCAACCTATGTACCAAATTGATGTTGTCCAAGTCATCACTTCCAACAGCTGATTGCTCCAATTTGCAGATGGCAAGCCCACCGACATGGAGGGCCAACTACTTCTAGAGATCATACAACAGGATTCCAGTTGCAACAGATGTAGTTGCATAAACAGTAGAAATAGCTTACTGTGTAGCATCTCCTAGAGCAATATGGGGACCATTAATACTCCAGATGTTTTGAATTCCCAGCTGTCTCAGTGAGCATGGCCAATGATAAGGGGTCTTCAGGGCCAAGGGGGTGGTGGCAGCAGCATGTTGTTTTATCTTCAGCCTTTCCCCCCAGCTGTGGGACAGCTTACAAAACTTAAAACAGAATCAACTAAAATTACACAACACAAACAAAATACAACTACCAACAGAACTAAAAGCATGGCCATTGAAAAGAACAAATATAGTTAATACAGTGCATTACTTAAAGGCCCTTTCCCCATATGATAAAACAGTGCAAATTTTACAGTGCTATATAAACACTAACACTAACAACAACAACACTCAAAGGAATCAAAAATCGTTTTCAGCTGCCTAGGGAATAACAAGGAAGGCACCAGATCAGCCTCCCTAGGAAGAATTCCTGAGCCTGGGAGCAGACACCAAGAAGGCCCTGTTCCATCCTCTTGGATATACTTGCAAGAGTGGTAGGACAGAGAATAGAGGTTTTCCAGCAGATCTCAAAACACAGGGAGGTACATATGTTGAGATACGATCTGTCAGATAGCATGGACCTAAGATATATAAGGCTTTATAGGTCACAATCAGCATTCGGGATTGTACCCAGAAATGGGCTGGCAGTCAATGGAGATATTGGAACAAGTGAGCTGTGTACTCCTTTGGACAGAGGTTACCCACCTCTGTCCCAGAGGCTTCCCAGATATTAACACAGCCATGTAACTTCCTCTTTACTATCAACTCAGCTCCTTCCCTTACAAAACCTATAGTGTAGGCAACATAAAAGCAAGCAGTTTATACCATTTCCATAGATTATGTGGCAACAGGATGTTACTATATGAACAGCTTTTCCACAGGGCAGTTTTTAAGATGGCACTTATGATTTAACCTAGTGCTTAATAGCGGTAGACCACTAACCTGAGTGGTTTTCCCACCACTTACCGAAATGTCCATCTGCATATTCATATATACCGTATTTTTCGCCCTATAGGGCGCACTTTTTCTTCCCCCAAATATGCGTGGGGAAGTGAGTGCGCCCTATAGGGCGAAGGGGCCGAGGCCGTGGGGAGAAGGAGCCCTCCTTCCCCCCGCGACCTCAGTCTTTGAATGGACTGGTGCTGGGATCGAAGCGATCCCGGCGCCAGCCCATTGAAAGACTGAGGCCACGGGGAGAAGGAGGGCTCCTTCTCCCCGCGGCCTCAGTCTTGGAATCGGCTGGTGCCGGGATCCAAGCGATCCCGGCGCCAGCCGATTGAAGACCGAGGCCGGCGGGGGAAGGAGCCTTCCTTCCCCCCCGGCCTCGGTTTGGAATCGGCTGGGGCCGGGATCGCTTGGATCCCGGCCCCAGCCGATTGAAGACCGAGGCCGGCGGGGGAAGGAGCCTTCCTTCCCCCCCCCCGGCCTCGGTTTGGAATCGGCTGGGGCTGGGATCCAAGCGATCCCGGCCCCAGCCGATTGAAGACCGAGGCCGGCGGGGGAAGGAGCCTTCCTTCCCCCCCGGCCTCGGTTTGGAATCGGCTGGGGCCGGGATCCAAGCGATCCCGGCCCCAGCCGATTGAAGACCGAGGCCGGCGGGGGAAGGAGCCTTCCTTCCCCCCCCGGCCTCGGTCTGGAATCGGCTGGGGCCGGGATCCAAGCGATCCCGGCCCCAGCCGATTGAAGACCGAGGCCGGCGGGGGAAGGAGCCTTCCTTCCCCCCCCGGCCTCGGTCTTGGAATCGGCTGGGGCCGGGATCGAAGCGATCCCGGCCCCAGCCGATTGAAGACTGAGGCCGGCGGGGGAAGGAAGGCTCCTTCCCCCGCCGGCCTCAGTCTTTCAATGGGCTGGTGCCGGGATCGCTTCGATCCCAGCACCAGCCCATTGAACTGAGGTCGCGGGGGGAAGGAGCCCTCCTTCTCCCCACAACCTCAGTCTTTCAATGGGCTGGCGCCGGGATCGCTTCGATCCCAGCACCAGCCCATTCAAAGACTGAGGTCGCGGGGGGAAGAAGCCCTCTTTCCCCCGCGACCTCAGTTCAATGGGCTGGTGCTGGGATCGGTCTCCAATCCCAACACAAGCCCATTGAACAACCGGCCTCCGGCTAAAGGGAGGAATCCTTTTTTCTTGGATTTTCCTCCCTAAAAATTGGGTGCGCCCAATATGCCGGAGCGCCCTATAGGGCGAAAAATACGGTACAGATAGTAGAACTGTAGGACAACTGAGAGTCAAACATGACACCAATTAATTCTGATTGGGGTTGGCAGGAATGTTTTGAGATGTCAGAGGAATGGCAGCATCATGCTGTGGTGAAAAAAACCTCTCAACCCTAGTCATATAGGAAATGTAACAAAAGCTTATTTTTTAAATACAATCAGATGGTTGGATACTTTGCCATGAAGAGTAATTCAACAGAACAGCATTGTCATGACTAGCTGCTGATTCAAGTATGAAAAATTGTTAGGCAAAAAAATAAATGCCATTTGTCTCTCTGACCCAATGTCAATGTCCAAGACTCAACTTAGGTAAACAGGCACAGCCTGGGTCAGAACACATGGTTTACACAAAAGTCAGCCCCTTGTTAGTGACATACACAGGCCTAAGTTGCACTTCATGTGTTGAATTCTGTTGCTGTTTTTTGGTCAGTGCATAGTAGTCATATCCAAGTGACAGCCCCATAAGCATAGTTGCCCATGTGGAATCACAGTGCATGTGGTAGTGCATTAAAGTACAGAGAGTAGCGTATGAATGGGTACTACCTCTATGCATTGCCTTTGCCCATTGTATACTGCAATTGCAGAAAGGGCTGTCAGCCGTGCATACTGACCAGTGATCCACGTAGATTGTGCTATGTTGGTGTTCCGTATAGAAATTCATTTTCCAGTCAAGGTTAGTTTTGGAGCTTGAAAGTCAGCTGCATAATGCTACTCTGCCAGCGGATATTTATGCTACATTGAAGCAATGAAGGATCTTGGTCATCAAGTCTAAAGCTCAGCTCCTTGAACTTCCAAGAAGAATTGAAAAAGACACCACTCTAAAGACCAGAAGAGTCCTTGCCAGTCAGTACAGATCATTCTCAACAAGTGAAACAATGGGCTGACAAGTTACAAGACAGCTTTCTGTGTTCATTTGATAAAAGACTGAATAGGCAATAGTTCACTGCTTAAGTATTTTGTGTACAATGCAGTGCCATGTTTAATGAAGAACAAGACTCTGTTTGCAGGCTTGCATTATAAATCGACCTTCCCAAACCTGGTGCCCTCCAATGCTGGACTACAACTCTCACTATCCCTGGTCAGCATGGTCTATGCTGGCTGCAGGTAACTGGAGTTGTAGTCCCACATATATGGAGAATATCTGTTCAACAAGGCTGATTTAGATACAATGTCTTCCAGAGGTTTCATGATTTGTTCTGGAATATCTGGAAGGTCCCCTGTCCCATTCCTGCAGGATGGGAAGAGTTCTTAGCATGGAACAGTGAAGTGGGAAGAAATATGTAAATGTAGAGCAAATCACATGAATGAATCCAAGCAATAGCTTTTTAGATTTCAGTACATATGTTTTTAAGGTAGCCCTACGAAGCCTAGGAATTTCATATGTGGACAGACCAGCTGTCTTCCGTAATATTCTACCAAAATACTGGACCTCTTCATTTTGTTTCCAGTGTACCAAAATTACAGAAGTGGGTTGGGGGAGAAGATGAACCTATTCAAGCAACATGGAAATCCTCCCTTCCTTATACAGATGAGCTTTCAGTATATTGGGTTATTTTAGTTTTGACACAGAAATTTGATTCAGCAGAAAACATTTCATTTGCTTATTTTATATTTGATGGGACTGGTCCCAAAATGTCTAAATAAATGTCCTTGAGGATGGAAAAATAATACATAAAATATTTGTATTTCTCACACATCAGCTCAACATGCCGACTAAGCTTCTCAGTTGCCACTTAGTACTTAGGAATTTTGCTCAAGGCTGTAGCTGAGCCCTTGCTGTAATAATGCAGAGGTCTTAACTCTTGGAAATTAAGCAACCCAGGGGCAAGCATGGAGTGGGGGAGAGCAGACAAAAAAGTCTGATGCAAGAGCTTATAAACAGGGGAAAGTGCTAGAAGAATGAGAGAGAAAATCAAAACAATTAACTCCATCAGACTCTGGTGAATGTGGACTGCTGTTAAATATGAAGCAAGAACTATCACTTTGTCGTAGCTAAACAAGACTGAAGAGGGATTTTTAAAGACCCATTAAAACCAGATTAAGATCAGCAACCTCAAATAAGCAGCAGCAAGGAAAGAAGGGCAAGGCAGAAATTTGGCTCTGTTTTATATCGAGACTTGCTCTCAGCCATGACAGCTATCTAAGATATGCACAGCATGCCACAGAGAAGGCTATTTTTTTTTTTTTTTGGACTGCAGCTCCCAGAATCTCCCAGGCTTTGTCTATATGGGTGATTTCCCTTGAATTTCCGCCAGCTTGCTGTGTCCTGTTTACAAAACACAGGGCCAAAACCCTGAATCAGGTCTGGATTATCTTAAGATGCCTGCGCCAAATTCAGGGCTTTCTCCCTTAACCTGCAGTTAAATAACTCACTCTTTGCTGCAGGATTTCACCTCTCTTTGCAGCGATGGCATTGACTGCCTTTTCACTCACAATCCCTGTGAGCTGCCTGGTGCCGACACTGCAGGTACGAGTTGCTCTGAGATTAGAATGAGGTGCCTAGCATTGATAGCATAGCTGGGCACCTCATTCTGATCTCAACAGTGGCATCGGGCAATGAACAGGGGCCATGTGGAGACACAACCACTCATCATTTGTTGCGAAAGCTGAAAACAGGGGTAGGCAACCTTTTTGAGCCAGGGGCTGGGTTGCTGTCCCTCAGACAATGGGGGGGGAGCACCAAAAATAAATAAATAAATAAATAAATAAATAAATATTTTTTAAAAAATTAAAAAATATGCATGCACACTCTCTCAGACCCAGAAAAGGCATGGCAAAACCCCTGTGGAGATTTTGCCAAGAAAAGCCCAAGAACAAGTAATAACAACAATAATCAATATCATCATGGCGGGCGGCGGCGGTGGCAGGACCGGCCTGTGTGTTGCCTATCCCTGGCTGAAAACCTGCATCAAGAGAGCAGATGGAGGGGATTTTAGGACCAGAGTATTCTGACAAGTGTAGACCTGTCCCCAACCAGCATCTTCCAATGATGGCCTGTGACTGCCTTCCCACCTTTTCAACAGACATAACACACACAGAGAAAAGGGCAGCAGAACTGTTGGCAGACCAATTACAAGGATTCCAGTTGCTTACCTTCCAGATGTAGGCACTCTGGTTGCTGGAGCCACTAATCAAGAACTGATCATCTGGGCTGATGCTGGATTTGACATAGAAGCTGGAGTTTTGATGCCCGCTGAAAACTGACACTGAGGTTCAAGGGGGAAAGGGGTTGGGAACAAAGTACAACAACCAGATACAAATTGAGTGTAAGTGAATAATACAACACAGGCCAATAATGCTTCCTGCCTGTCCACACCCTGAATCTAAATTGTTAGGAATATTTCTTTTCACTCTAGGGCAAATGGCTTCCCTCACTAGCGCCCATGGATATTTACCACTTGAAAAGCTAAATGGAGGAAAAAACAAATGCAGAAGGTGAAGATGGCAAATGTTAGGAAGCAAAGCAGGATTCCAAGCAAGTCTAAAAATTAACTTTGGTTGTCACATTGCCCTCGTACTGTCACATCTGTCAGTGTCACCCTGGTGCCATAACCCTTCCCCCGCAGCTCCTAGTCCCATTAACCTCACCCAACATTTCACTAGACCCCTTCAAACAATTTCCTCTCATGCAATTCCCATTATGTGGTAAGAGGTGGAAGCAGAAGTATGCACTCACTGGCCCGACCCTTATGGTGTATCTCCAACTGCCTGCTTCATTGCAATGAGCTAGTCTTGCTGCAATTGATCTGGAGAGGTTTAATGTCGACATGAAGGAGTAGGCTCTAGCACATTATTCCATTTAAACCTCTAGGGATCAATTGCAGAAGTTCACCGCAGGGCAGAATTGGCTACTAACTTCAGATGTGTACAAATACAACAGGACAAGGTCAGCAGGGTGGCAGGGAGGAACACAGTGCCAGCAGCCTTGCTTGTCTGCTCACATGGTCATAACTGTGAAAGCTAAAGGGCCTGAATAGGGCTTCTGTCTTTTTTGACAGCTTGATATAGCCCTTCAAATTAACAAAGTGAAAAATGAAACACATTGTTTTAAATACTACAGTCTTCCACTCAAGTCTTTGTAACTCTTTTGTGCCATGCACAGTTAAGCAATATGGGAGAAATTTGTTTCTGTTAACAGTTTTCTTTAGCTTTCCTACAGACATGAGGACCAAAAGGTCCAAAGCTTCCTCATTTCAGAATGGAAAAGCAAGGGATTGTTGCATGAGACACATACCAGAAGCAAACCTAGATAGTATATAAAGGCAGACCCTGCTACTAGAAAACTGTGTCCACACTCTATCCTATTTGGGTCAAGAGTAAATAAATAAATATAATTTAACTGCCCTTGGCTCAGTGCTAAGGAATCCTGGGAATTGTAGTTTATTGTGGCACCAGAGCTCTCTGACAGAGAAGGTTAAATGTCTCACAAAACTAGTTCTCAAAATTCCCTAGCATTGAGCAAGGGGAGTTAAAGCGGTTTCAAACCGGATTAATTCTGCAGTGTGTTTTAGACTAATTATCCTCTACAGTTCCATATGTTTGACCACACAATGAACACCAGCAACTTTTAATGCAGCTGAAATCTGAATGTTGGCTCTAATCTACCTAACAATTCAAATTTCTCACCTTGTGCCAACATGCTGAGCAGTATCAGCTGGGCCTACATGAGTCAAATAAATATGGTCCTGTATGCAAGAATTATTTAGTCCCCATACTATCCAGGAAGCTCTTATATTTACGGTACTTGGATTCTCGGACTTTAAAGATTTGTCAGCAAAGAGATATATGTAACTTGCCCTTCAACTGTTTCTCAAGGCAGTTTACAATTTAAAAATAAAATAAAATTAAAACAAAACAAATTGCTCTTGCTCGTCCTTTCTATCTGGTCAGCTACCTTATACTTGCTTCACTTCCATGTTGTACCAATTACTACAGGCTCTTTCAGTCCTCTGGCTTTCAGCATTTCAGGGAAGCTGCTAGCTATTTCCTGCAACTGGTATCTTATTTCTTGAGGAGGATGTGCAAAGGCTGAATGACATGGGTCACATGGCTATTTATAAGGACTCTGTAAACTTCCCCTGATCTGTGATGCCATGGAACTACTGCCCCAAATAATCAAGGCCCCTGGTATGTCAAGAACTGGAAGTGCCTGTCACTAACTGGGGAAAGTTATATCCAGATGCAAAGGGTTGGCTGCAGGAGTGGAAAGGACACATGCCTGGACTTAGCACAGAATGTAACATTAGGAATGGGAGAGAAAAATGTTACAGGTCATCTTGGACCAGAATTTATCCAATTTGTACTTCCAAGATTTGAACACAAACTGCAATTAGTAGCTGGGAATCATAGTTAGGAGCTTGCAGTCTGACCTGTGCACCTAAAAAGTAGTTTCAAGCAAAGGTGTGTGCCAGTAAAATACAGACATTTTAAAAGTGCACACAATCACACTTTGGCCAACAAGAGGAAAAAAGGCACACAGAATTGCAAAATTTGAGTGAAATAATCCCTGCCCTACCGGAGTAGCACACGGACATAAACTATGCCTCTATAGTTCCTTTCTGCAGACAATGCACACATTTAAAAAAAAAATGCACACAGAAGTACACATTTCAGTGCAAGAAAAACACCTCACTATCTGACACACGCTTGATTCAGGCTGAGCTGTGATTTTTATTCATTTGCACACCCCTAACTTCTATCAATCCATAAAGGGAAGCTACACATGTTGCACTTTTTAAAAAGTGTACATATTGTAAGCTGTCATAATAGCTGGTTTTCTCATGGTAAAAATGGCAGGATTTTACAGTTCTCCTTGGCATTCAAGTGTACAGGATACAGTATGAACTCAGATGGTTGGAATGCGGGCAAGTTTCTACAGAAGGTTTCTGTGACCCAGTTTCCTCCAAAAGGGGGAAAAGGTGAAGTAATTATATTCTAGAAACTCTTGAGGCTAAGAAAGAGTTCAATCAGATGAACTACAAAAGGGAAACTAGCAGCACCTGCTCTTTTCAAACTTATTTGAATCTGCCTTTCAGTATTTGCTGCTCTCTGGTGGCCTGAGAAGAAATTCTACTGAGATGCAGAAGAAAAGCCAAGGACTAAACAAGATAGGGATTAAAACACATTCAAGGTATAGTGATAGCTCCCAGGTTCTATGGCTTTAAAAGATGATTAGATGAGGCTATCACTGGATGCTTGTCACAAAGGATACATATTGTTTCTATGACAGAGGCAGTATGCCTTATATAGTAATTGCTAAGAAAAATGAGGAAGAAAATGTTATTTTACTCATGTCCTTCTTGCTGGCTTCCCAGAAGTATCTGCTGATATTTTATGGATGAATCCAAAGCTCATTAAGTCTAATGCACATACCAATTTACCTAAAAGTATTGATTTTATTAACTAAATCCAATTATTAGACCCAACTAGAGAGTTTATTTAGATAGACTTAACAAACCCCATTGATTCAATGGGTTGACTCTTAACTGACCAAATTATTTGATTGAGCCCCATGAAGACTCAATCATCTGTGGATCTGACATCTGAATTGTCTTCTTTTAACCTGTTTTTATACCTTTTTAGCCTTTTAAAATCATTTTTACTATTCAGGTTGTTTTAAATTGATCATGATAATTATATTGTACACTGCTCTGAGATAGTCATATAGATGGAAACGTAGAAATATTTAAATAAATAAATAAATGTGAATAAATTATCAAGGTCAGGGATGGGCAACTGCAGCAGATCCAGGGCAAATTTTCTGGGACTTCTGGGAGCTGCAGGGACTGTCAAAAATGCCAAATGAACAAAAACGAAAACTTAAAAGTGTCAGGAATTCTGCAGTTGTTTTTAACAAATTGATATTTTTAAAACATTAAACAACAAAGGAGCCCTGAAAGGCCAATTGTCTCTCCCAGATACTTCCAGAATAGACAGTTCTCCCTTTCTTGAGCAGATAAAGAAGGTCAAGAGACCAAGAGCTGCAAAAACAGCCTTGGGGCCACATACAGTCCCAGGATTATAATATGTCCACCCATAGTCTTGTTAAATGTAGTTATGGTGTAGTGTAGTATCTAAGCCATACTGTGTCATACAATGTAGTTGTATATGTAAATATAGTTAGACATATTATGGTGTATTATGGTGTAGCACTAAGCCATATGGTGCTATAGCATTTTTTTATGCCAAGCAAATATACTGAGAATCAAGATGTTAAACACCCTTTCTTCATTATATACCCTCTCTTCTATCTAAATATAAAATATAGCAGAAGAGATATCTGAAGGGAGAAACATTTAATATTATCACCAACAGAGTCTGGCTACATATATAGGGCTTCAGGTTGCAATTGCTCTAGATTGTAATTCTATGCCCTAAGCTAGGCATTGCTAAACATAGAGAGGCTTTCCTCCTAGGAAATACGCGCAAGATTATGCTGTTAGGCAATGACTGCCACAATAAATTCACATGACATACCCACTGTAAGTTTAAGAAGTATCTAAAATTATGAATGAACAATACCATTCTTACCTGGTGTGGTCTTAAGACTTGACATGTTGAACATGTATATATTGTCATCGGTACAATTAGCAAACAGGCTGGTACCAGTTGAGTCCAGAACAAGACTAGAATAACCTAGAGGAAAGAAGGTTACCTATTTAAATAATATACATAATCTACTCCTTCAGAAATGATAAAGTTGAGAAGGAACAAGTGACACTTGCCACAGATTTTGCATTGCAGTGGTTCCGTGTGTCACCCAGTAAGCCCATCAGCAATGCTCTTTCCTCACTGGTCCTCTTCCATTTCCCCTCTCCCTTGGCTTTCCTTTCCTTTTTCTTTCCCAAAAGTAGTCAACATCCTGAAGCCACATCCTGCCCTCATGGTGTTTTCAGAGCCTCACCCACCTGGTTTTAATCCCTGAAGAATTTTTTTACAATGCATCTGGAACGAGGAGTCATTCCATGCATCTGAATAAGTATGCTCTAGGGCCCTGAAAGTTTGTATTGAATTAAACTGGTTAGTTCTTAAATTGTCATAATTTAAAAACTTTATTTTAAATCTTGTTTTCTCACCAAACATACAAATATCTCACTCTTGTTTTTTAGTGGCACTGCTGGCACTCAGTTTGCTATCAGAGGGAGCAATCAGTTTTACACAACAGACATATCCAGTCATAACCATGTTAAGATAAAGATGTATCAACAGTACTAAGGGGTTCAAATATATACGGAAAGTTCTAGGATGGATAGGCAAAGTGTGGCCACCAGGCTGCATGCAGCTCTCCCAAGGCTGACCCCAGACCCCAGTAGGAAGCTGCCCATACAATAAAGCTGAGAGGAGCATGCTCACCCCTTTTCACCCTGCAGTGGGAGGAGGGCATGACTGGGTGTCACCTGGTGTAGGCCACTCCCCAGGGATGCCACCAAATAAGTGTGGTGGGTATAAGGTATGAGTCTCTAGATGTTGCTGAACTGCAACTCTCATCAGCCAAAGGGGAAAAAAGAGGATCCCAACAATTATCGTCCAGTTAGTCTGACATCAATACCAGGAAAGATTCTGGAGCAGATCATTAAACAGAGAGTCTGTGAACATCTGGAAGGTAATTTCATAATCACAAAAAGTCAACATGGGTTTCAGAGAAACAGGTCATGCCAGACAAATCTGATCTCTTTTTTTGATAAAATTACCAGCTTGGTAGATGAAGGGAATGCTGTGGATATAGTATATCCTGATTTCAGTAAGGCCTTTGACAAGGTTCCCCATGACATTCTTGCAAGCAAGTTGGTAAAATGTGGGCTAGACAAAGTAACTGTTACATGGATTTGTAATTGGTTGACTGGTCGAACCCAAAGGGTGCTCAACAATGGCTCCTTTTCAACTTGGAAAGAAGTGACCAGTGGGGTGCCACAGGGCTCTGTCCTGGGCCCAGTGCTATACAATATCTTTATTAATGACTTGGATGACGATATTGGGGGCATAGTTATCAAATTTGCAGACGACACCAAATTAGGAGGAGTAGCTAATACCCCAGAGGACAGGATCAAAATTCAAAATGACTTGAACAGACTAGAAAGCTGGGGCAAAGCTAACAAAATGAAATTCAACACGGAGAAATGTAAGGTACTGCACTTAGGGCGGAAAAACGAAAAGTACAGATATACGATGGGGGACACCTGGCTGAATGAGACTACGTGCGAAAGGGATCTAGGAATCCAGGTGGACCACAAGTTGAACATGAGTCAACAGTGCGATGCAGCAGCAGCTAAAAAGGCCAATGCAATTTTAGGCTGCATCAGTAGAAGTATAGTGTCTAGATCAAGAGAAGTAATAGTGCCACTCTATTCTGCTTTGGTCAGGCCTCACCTGGAATACTGTGTCCAGTTCTGGGCACCACATTTCAAAAAGGATGTGGAGAAACTGGAGCGTGTCCAAAGGAGGGCAACTAAAATGGTGAAGGGTCTGGAAACCAAGCCCTATGAGGAACGACTTAGGGAGCTGGGGATGTTTAGCCTGGAGAAGAGAAGGCTGAGAGGTGATATGATAGCCGTGTTTAAATATTTGAAGGGATGTCATATCGAGGAGGGAACAAGCTTGTTTTCTGCTGCTCCAGAGACTAGGACTCGAAACATTGGATGCAAGCTGCAAGAAAAGAGATTCCACCTCAACATTAGGAGGAACTTCCTGACAGTAAGGGCGGTTTGACAGTGGAACACGCTCCCTCGGAGAGTAGTGGAGTCTCCTTCCTTGGAGGTCTTTAAGCAGAGGCTGGATGGCCATCTGTCAGGGATGCTTTGATTGGGAGTTCCTGCATGGCAGGGGGTTGGACTGGATGGCCCTTGTGGTCTCTTCCAACTCTATGATTCTATGATTCTATGATCAGCCCTTTTCAGCAGAGCCAGTTGTGAGATATGTTGGGAGTTACAGTTCAGCAACATCTGGAGGACCACACTTTGTCCACCTCTAGCATAGATTTTGTGAAGCACAGGAAACAAAAGCTGTATCACCTTATAAGATTATTTCCATAGTTCCCAAAAGAGCAAACACAAACATCTGCAACCAATATTCTAATTAACAACAAAGTTGATAAAGTACAATGCCTTTTAAGCTCCAACCCCAGAAAGCCAATCCATTACACTACTTCTTTTGATACAGTTCATTAACATGCCATTTTTAGTGCCAAAACTTAGAGGGATCCAGGGAATGGAAATTAGTCATTATTTAAGAGAAAAGCAGACAGAGAGTGAGAGACATTGTTTCCAACACACTTTTATACCATACCTAATTTACGTGTGCTGTTTCCAGGATAGCTGAAAGACCTGGAAGGTAACAGATCCTGACGATAAGTGGTGTAATTCTTTCGCAAGTCCCATATCTTGATGACACTAAAATTTGAGAGAGAAGTTCAGTATTTTGCATCACTGTCCATTCTCATTTATTAATTATTTTTATTTATTTCATTTGTATGCCGCACCAAGGACAATACAACTTTCTATACAATCAATGAACCCTACATGCCTTTAACCAATGTATTAAAAGTGAGTGAATGACTGGCTAGTACACAACATTAATGGCGTCTCTCGTGTCTCTAACACATTCACCAATGAAACTTCTAGCATAAAATCATTACCCATCCAGAAAAATGAAGTTTTATTTTATTACAAAGCTTGAAAAATCAGCCACCACGAAAACGATCTCTACTTTGTTTTTGAATGAAGTTGCTTTACTGCATTGTTCAAGACAAGGCATGTCATGAACTCCACAGGTCCATCTAGCCCAGGGGTAGGCAACCTAAGGCCCGGGGGCCGCCGCCGCCTGCCATTATGATATTGATTATTGTTGTTATTACTTGTTCTTGGGGTTTTCTTGGCAAAATCTCCACAGGGATTTTGCCATGGCTTTTCTGGGGCTGAGAGAGTGTGCATGCATATTTTTAATTTTTTAAATCTTTATTTATTTATTTACTTATTTATTTTTGGTGCTTCCCCCCCCCCAATTGTCTGAGGGACAGCAACCTGGCCCCCGGCTCAAAAAGGTTGCCTACCCCTGATCTAGCCTGTACAAAGCTGTGCAGCTAACACTAGTTAAAGTAAAAGGCTTCATTTTAAAAAGCCTGTTATGCTTTCTAAGTCAGATGTGCTGGCTCAGTCGTCAGGATTGTTGCTCCTCACAATGCATGAGGATGCCTCTCTCAATAAGGGTGGGTGGCTGTAGTCCTATAGAACATTTTGGAAGGGCCTCATGCCAAAAAAGATAGAAAACCACCAAAAACATGGTGCTAATGCAACCAGAAACTGCCATCAGTAGCCTGAAAAATCACTTTTAGTCGTTGCTGGAAACAAAGGTTCAGCCTAGCAAAGAACCACCACAATTGTCATCTCTCCCCCCACCCCCGGCATCCTTTGGTGCATGCCAACCCTTGCCATATAAAGACCTCACATATAGGGAAGCCATTCAGAAAGATGGGAAAAGGATATATACTACAGTTTCCCTTAAGACTATATTAATTCTGCATGGCTATTTAACCTTTAAATTTTCAATTTTGCTTTGACAGTATCTGAATAGACCAAAATGAGAGCAAGAAGGGAAAATCTGCTCACTAGGATCTAATAATGTGTTTGGAATTTCCCTTACTAGATAAAATTAGTAGATGTAATCAGTTTTGTCACATTACTCAGCATAAAATACAAATTAATTTTGTGTTTCATAAGCAGCTGCCTAGCTTGTGTTGTGGACCATTTGTTAACTTTCTGGTAGCAACAGCAGGCCCTTTCACACTACACAACTAAAGTGTTATGATTCTACATGCATTCTATGTCTTCTATTTTGGTGAGGCACTAGAGCTCTCTGGGTGGAAATTCTAAATGCCTCTCTCTACACTGCCAATCCCAGGACTTCACAGGATGTTGCCATGGCAGTTAAAGTGGAACCATGGAGCTATAATTATGTATTGTGAAAGGGCTGAATGTTAGTGGACTGACACTTGCAAAGCTAGCTGATAATCAGGAAAAATCCTCTTCTTGTGTTATGCCCAGCTTCAGCTCTAGATAAATCTGCAATAGTTTTTTTTTTAAATGAAAGTTCATCTTACTTCTGTTGTGTATATGCTTTAATATAATTTAATGCCAGTGGTTTGAGCGTTGTACTGACTCTGGAGATTAGGGTTCGACTCCTTGCTCAATTCTGGAAACCCACTGGATGACCTTGGGCAAGTCATACACTCTTGGCCCCAGAAAACCTCGTAATGGGTTTGCCTGAGGGTCATCATAAGTTGGAAATGACTTGAAGGTATACAACAGCAACAATTTAATGAAAAAAGTAGTATGTTCTCAGACAGACAGCGTGGCATAGTGGTTTGGGTGTTGGGATTACAACTCTGGAGACCAAGGTTTGACTCCCAGCTCAGCCAAGAAACCCACTGGGTGACCTTGAGCAAGTCACATGCTCTCAGCCTAAGGGAAGGCAATGGCAAATCTCCTCTGAATAAATCTTGCCAAGAAAACCCTGTGATAGGGTCACCATAAGCCAGAAATGACTTGAAAGTGCACCACCACCACAACAGTAACAGTAAGTTCTCAACTATGAGACACATTATCTTGAAATTCCTTTTTTTTTCTTTTCAAAATGTTTTCATCTGAACTCAAGCAAGTTACCTCAGGAGGAATAGGGCCTACTCTGGTAACATTCATTTGAATTAACAGCGCAGTATAAGAGGCATTCAATAAGTCTGTAACACACATATCCCTTAACTGCTCTCAGTTGAATAAAGGAGAGTTAGGAAGGGTTTTAAAAAATGGCCTTCTTACCCATCAACTGCCCCTGCTGAGATTAAGGTGTGTTCATCCTGAAGAAGCACCACTGTCACACTCTGCTGAAAGTCCTTAAAAGAGAAGAAAAAGGTTCCTTTCTGAACTGGGTAAAGTTACCTGAAATAATTTCAGTACTGATTTGTCTTGACATTCCCCATAAGCATAGCTTAGCAGACTACTTTTTCTTCTTTCCTGTTTATGAAATTATTCCTTATTTACTGATGACTAGCAGTACAGTGTCACAGACTGATAAAGTGGCTGTATCACAGCTCTTCAGTCTACACATAACAGTCATGAATAAAAGAAAACATACAAAAAAGAAAGCAAGGTAGTTAAGGCTGCATATCTTCTATAAGTAGGTATATCAGTGATTAATCACCACTGAATACAGTATAGAGGAGAGATATAGGTCTCTGTGGTTGTGTAGAAGTGGCCTCTGATGATTCTGGGTGAAAGTGTTGTTTTGTTGGGAGTTTAAGTGAAAGAAGCCAACAACACACAAGAGGAAAAGTATGTAGAGAGATCTTATAGCACTTTTGAGACTAACTGAAAGAAAGAAGTTGGCAGCATGAGCTTTTGTAGACTTCAGTCTACTTCCTCAGATGCATATAGTAGAGTGGAAATCAGGGACAGACATATATATGGCATTGGTATGCGAGAATGTCAATTCAAATTCAAAATCCTTTGTGTATGGAAATGAAGTCCAGTTTATTTCAGTTAGTCTCAAAGGTGCTACAAGATCTCTCTGCATAGATTCTACAGACTAACATGGTTATATCTTTGAATTCTAATACAAGAGGAAAAGAAAGACCTTGTGTGCCAGACTGAGAAAAAGCAATTGTTTTGTGGAAAGCCTAACAAAACTGTCTTGTGATATCACACTTGTTTTGTTTTTCTTCAGCCATCCTTCACTATAATTATTACTGAGGCCCACTGAAGATATATTTCACTGTATCTGCTCACTTTTTCCACCTCACTTTTATTATTTCCACAGTTTACTTTTGAGCCTAGTGATTTCAACTTGATAAGGCTATAACAGATTTAGAATGTCTTACAGAACTAGCCTTTTAAAAAGCAAGATATTATTTAACTTTCAGATTCTTACCACTGAGGGAGCAAGCCCTCTCACGTTCTGCTTCTTCTTCTTTAGATTAGATGGTGTCTGTTTGTCTGTTATGTTGTGGGCTCCACTTATTTGTTTCACCTGTCTGTAAAATCCATCTGAAAAGCAGTTTCAAGAAGCAATGTTAAAAGGAACATCCATTGCACCACACTTGCATGCATAAAATTAACTAGTCATCCCATAAATTTCAAGGCTATATTTATACCTCTGCAGGGAGGGAAAACTTTATGAAAGCTGGGTACTTGGGGGAGAGGAGGGGAGAAAATAAGTAGATATGTAGCATACCTTTCTTATTACATCGAATATCCCAGACCATGATGTTTCCATCTCTTCCTCCAGTGCAGAACACCGCTGTGAAATATAAAAATGGGACTCTTCATTTGAAAAAAAGACAGGCCAATATCAAGACCATTTGAAGAAGCCTCTATCTTGCCCAAGGGCTATGACAAGGTCTACAGAAGGGACCCATCAATCCAGGCTACTATCATTCCTTTGCCACTTTCAGCTCTGCACTGCAATTAGGTTTTTAAATAGAGCCTACAATGTATCCATGGGTTCGTCTACATAGGAATTAAAACTGGTTTGTCCTCCCCACGACCTGAGGCTGGACCAAAGCCCCAATTTGACTAAGCGTGTCTTCTCAAGAGAACGCCAGTTCTACATTGAATCCAGGCCATCCTTCCCTTAAATTGTTTTTTTAAAACCTCACCTTTTGCTTCAGATCTTCTAGAAGAACATCCCTCTGAGATTACAACAAGGCGTCATCATGTGATTGACTCTGTGTGCCTTGTTTTTGACCTCAGAGGGAGCAACCCAAGTCAGCAACAGCAGCACCAGGCAGCACATTGATACACTGTGTAAACCAGGGATCAGCAACCTGCAGCCCGCAGAGGCCTTGGGACCGGCCTATGGCTGGTCCCGCCGCACCATGCGCTGGCGCCATTTTTGCATCCAAAATGGTGCCCTCACTTACGCATGCATATGCACAGCAGCGGGCGCCATTTTGGTAGGCCCCATGGTGGCTGCGGCAGGTGAATTCACCTGGCGCAGCCATTGTGGGGCCTTCACTGGGCCTTGGGAAGTCCGGCTGGCACACGGGCAGAGGGGCGTTCCCAAGGCCCACGGAAGGCCCCCCCGCCCATGCGCCGGGCGAATTTGCACGGCGCACACACAGGGGCGTTACAAAATGGCATGCGTGCGGAAGAAGCACACGCGCAAGCGCGCACGCACCCCCCCGCCCCCCACACACACCCCCGGTCCCTCAGCAACAAAGGTTGCCGACCCCTGGTGTAAACAGCTGCCCAGCATTGCTCTGGAGTGCTCAGGTAACAGGGGGAATTGGGGACAGTGTCAGGGCCAGAATACTCCCCAGGAAGGCTTTGCTGCATGGGCATCATGGCTCTGCTGCTGGTAGGGAGGAGGGAAAAGAAAACCTTTGATGCACAAGGGGAAATTATTTCCATTACACTAGTTACAACCACAGTCTGACAACAGAGCAACTCTTATGGTCCACTTGTTCTCTTCTCAAAAGATAAATGCCAAGATTTACTTATGATAATATTAACACTTACCTTTCTCAAATTTAGAAAAAGCAACTGACTTGAGACTGCACTGGTGTCCTTTGCATACCCCCAGCAGTTCATCAGTCCTAACATCCCACAGTTTCGCTGTCTGGTCTCCTGAAGCAGTAACCTGAGAGATAAACATGAGTTAGTTATTCTTTGCAGCAAGAGAGAAAAATTATTTAGTATCTTAAGAGACTAAAAGCTTATTGAGGCTGGTCTCTTGAAGGCAAAACTTCATCTTTCAATGGGATTTACTCTCAAGCAAGCATGGAGAGGACTGCTGCCTCAGAAGGAACAAGCATATACTTGAGGGTATAAGACTAAATAATAATAGAAAGGTAGCTAATGTGTTCTAATACTTTGCATGCAAGACAAATAGCTTATAAAATTAATAGAGTTAAAATGGTCTTGGAAGTCATCTTATTAAGTGCCTTGCAAGCTATCTATTGGAATTCCTCCTCCCCATGTGCCAGATACTGGTACCATACTTATGTCCATTGGATATAGCTTTTCTTTCCAGGAAACTTGTCAAAAATTGGTAGCCAATGACTCATGGCCCACTACCATGCCATGAACCTTGAGTAGCACATATTTAGTCCAACTTCCTGTTGAATGCAGGACATGCAGTCATTATGTAACTACAGCTCCTTTGACAAATGGCTGCCCCTTTCAAACTCTGCTTAAAATACTTCAGTGAAGGAGAGCTCACCATCTCCTTGGGCAGTGTTCCACTGTCAAATACTATGTACTGCTAGATTGCGTTTTGATAGTGTATTCCTGGATGGCAGAAGGTTGAACTTGATGGTCCTTGTAACTAAGGGCCTCTACAGATCAGCCCAAAGGACCGGCCTGGAGGCAGAGATGGGGCAGGGTGGGAGCATGCCGGCAGCCCCAACCCCACGCCGACGGTGTCCTGATGCCACACACTGTTACGCGCATGGCGTCAGGATGCCCTCCCGGTGCAGCATCCTGATGCACTGTGCCAGAAGAGGCAACAAAGAGCCGTGCACTGGCTCTTAGGACGCCCTTTTGCTGCCCCTGAAAGGAGTGGCATTTTGCCGCTCTTTTGGGGGCGGCAAAAGGAAGAATCGGGGCCGCGGCATGGGGTAGCTGCACCCCGATCCGCTGCTTCCCAGGGTGGCTCTGTGCCGCCCATCTGCAGCCACCCTATGATTTTATGAGAAAGTTTCTCCTAACAGTTATCAGAAAACATTTCCCTGTAATTTCCATCTACAATTCTGGCTCCAGGTCTAAAACCAATGTAAATTTAATGTACAATGTTTAACCAGAGCATACGCACTAAAGCTTTGCTTTGTATAAACAGATAACTGTAATTTTATGCAAATCGCAACATACAATATCACAGTAATTTCCAAATCCTAGTCACAATGCTTTTCATGTGCACTTTCCCTTCCATTTTCCCCCCATTTTTAGACGAAATGTCAGTGGTAGGCAAATAAAATACCTCTCAACACTCCCATTCTATACATTATTATTATTGATACCCCACCCTATATTAAGAGATCTCAGGATGGCTTACAATAGCATTAAAATAAGCTAAACAGTTAAAAACAATAAAGTAATTAAATGAGTCAAAACATATTCAACATCATAACAAATTATTTGGGATGAATTAATGAGGCCTTAATGAAGCACTAAGTTTTAACATGACACTTAAATAAAATAAGTATTGGTGCCAGTTGGGCCTCCAGAGGGAGGGCATTCCATTGGAGTACCACAGCTGAGAAGGCCCTCTCCCACGTCTGATCACAGTGTACTGACCTCACTGGTAGGACACAGAGGTTCACCCCAATAAATTTTAATCCTCAAGCAGGCACTTGTGGAGAGAGGCACTCCATCAAGTATTGAGGTCCCAAGCTGTTTAGGGCTTTAAATGTCATCACAAGCTCTTTGAATTCAAACCATAAATGTATTCCCAGCTACTGCAATTCTTTTAAGACTGGCATTAAATGCTGCACACAGCTGAGTTGCTGCATTTTGCATACTATGCATTACAGTAGTCTAATCAAGAGGTTACCAATGCACGGATTACTATGGCTGGGTTATCTCTGTCTAGGAAAGACCATAATTGGTGCATCAGTTAAAGCTGGTGCCAAGCACTACAAGCCACAGAATCTATTTGGCAAAGGGATGGATCTACTCTCAAACTAGTACACACTATTTCTTCGGGGGAGTGCATGCCCATTCATGACAGGCTACCCAATTCTTGGACCCAAGAACCACTAATCCATAGAGTCTTCCATTTGCTGCCATACATTCTCCAATGAAATTGTCTTCTTTCTCTTATGAAGACAAGACAATGGAAAAGAACATAATATTTGAAGATATCTATGTAAAGACACTTTTAATAATTTATTGGGTCCACTTGTGTTCTTGCTGAAGTACAAATAGAAAGAGCACTGGATTTTGACTTCTGCTGAATCCTGTTGCACAAAAAGAAGGGATACTACTACTTTACTTACAATTTTGTGTTCTCTGGGCATCCAGGCAAGATCAAAAACAGCATTTGAATGAGCCTGCCACTCTGAAAGCAAAAAAAGAAGTACACATTATTGTCAAATATGACTATCTTTCAGGATAGAACATCTGATCATGAAGAATGATTCATTATTTTTGGCATATTTACAATCCTGTAAGGGCATGATCATCTTGTGCACTTTGTACAACATTGGGAGTGCTCAAATGTCACACTAACATAGCTTCCTGTGATAGTCTGCAGGAGGGAAATCCAAGAGTAGAACAGTACATGCAAGATGGAGAAAGTAGTAAACAGGAAGAGAGGGCAAGATGGAGAAAGTAGTAAACAGGAAGAGAGGGCATTATCACCAAAGGTTTTTCTTACCACCAGCAGAGAATAAGTAAGAAAGAAGTCATGAAGTTAGAGGTAAAAGAGTATGCTTAGGTTTTAAAACTTTTTTGCACACTATGAAATTCAGTTTTTCCCCCAAAATGTCAAGTCCCTAGTAAGTCAAAGGATACACAAAAAAATTTCCTGCATGTATCAGAACAATTCATCACAGCTAACAGTCAAGGGTTCTGTTTACCACTAAAAACGTTGTTCCTTGTTTGAGCATGAGTATCATACAGTCTAACGATTCCCTCTTCATTTGCAACGGCAAGGATATGTTGCACACCTGGAGCTGAAAAACATTGAAATAAAATTTGTGTATTTTAAAAGCTTTAAAATGCGCAGAGCAGAATTTACCTGACCTGGTTGTTTCATTTCACATGTACACACTGTTAGTTTTGAACAAAATGTCTATTAAAACATGTTGAACTGCTCTTTTTTGTGGTGGAGGAACCTATCACTATTCTTTCCATGTTATTTCTACCTCTGGTACCAAAGTTTCTGTTATAGAAGTAAAACAAAGCCTAGGAACACATCAACTTTGTTAATTAAGGTATACCTGTATGTCACTTTATTTCTTATTTATTCTGGGGGCTCAAGGCTCCTAACTTTATCTAAATGCAAAAGAAAAGAGCAACAAATATTCACAAATGAGACAACTTCCTCCACTTTACCTGTTGAAAAGGTGCACCCAAAAGGAGGAACTGGTATGCCCATTTCTCCGTAAGATGGATGGTCATCTTCTGTAGTACAACAATAGGACCCTAGAAGGTGCTGTAAGGAAAATCTGGCTGGCAGACCTACGTAACAATAATAAAGGCTATGAAGTGAAACAAATCAGTTGTTAATGCTTTGCTTTTTTGAAAAGCAAGCCGAAAAATCTGCAAACAAGTTTAAGACACTACAGCTCTCTATTCAAATCTTCACTGTGTTATTTTCAGTGATACCAGTTTTCCAGAAGAAAAACTGGAAAATGTTCCAGAGTGCACTAAATATTGTTATTGATTTAAGCATGTTCTGTTCAAATATTACTCTGAAATAGATTCAAAACTTAATGTTGAAATTATTTTATTCGAACATTTGTAGTAACGTAAAGAGAACAGCATGGACTTCCATTGTATTTAACAAAAAATGACAAGGCCTGAAAGAAAACTACAGTTGGCCTTCCACATTTGTGGTTTTGACTTTTGCAGATTTGATTATTTGCGGTTTTGATTAATATGTTCTTTCTACAAATCTTTAGGTCTTCCAACACAACTCTGCTGGAAGTTGACCACAGAGTTGTGCTAGAGAACCTACAAGTTTCTAAAGAAAACATTTCTAGGTCCTCCAGCATGAGTCTATGATCAACTTCTGGCAGATGTTGAATATAGAGTTGCACTGGAGGACCTGGAGATTCCTAGAGAGGTGTTCTCTTAGGTAAAAAGAAGAGTCTTTTTTATTTGTGGGTTTTCTACATTCATGGGGGTCTTTCGCTCCTAACTCCAGCGAATGTGGAGGGACCACTGTACTTTTATTCCTCCCATCCTACTTTTTATCCCCAGTCTGACTATGAAAGCTTCTGGAATAGAGCATGGTGTTGGATGTAAAATGGATATCCCCCATTACAACAAAACCTATCTTCAAAACTCACTAAGAACCAATCACATGCCTACTAAAAAACCATACTACCACCCATCAATTTTTTTCCTGTTAGATCTGGATGAATGGCATACTCTCCCCTCCCAAACTTTCTGTATTTTCAGACTCTAGGTGGGCAGCTAAAGGAAAGGAGGTAAAATTTTATTTATTTATTTACTCTATATTCCAACACATCTGCTGTGTTGCTGCCATGTACTGTTTTGAGGACTAAAGCTCGCAGATTCCCCCAGCCAGCATTGTCCCTGGAGAGCTAGTGGATTTTTGGAAAGTATAGAATCTTGCAACTGAATGAATGACAGGGATATGTAGTGTAGAGAATGAGTGAGTGAAGCTGAAAGTACTGCAGTATATTCTATGTAGAGAGATCTTGTAGCACTATTAAGATTAATTGAAAGAAAGAAGTTGGCAGCATGAGTTTCGCAGACTTCAGTCTACATCCTCAGAGGTAGTTTGTAGAATCAGTATGTAGAGCAGGGGTAGGCAACCTTTCCCCTTTAAGGGCCAAGGGACTTCAGCTCCCAGAATCCCAGGAGCTATTGGCCAACATGGGACTATTGGCCAACATGGCTGAGGCTTCTGGGAGCTGAAGTCCCTCGGCCCTTAAAGGGGAAAGGTTGCCTACCCCTGATGTAGAGAGATCTTGCAGCACCTTTGAGATTAATTGAAAGAAAGAAGTTGGCAACATGAGTTTTTGTAGGCTTAAGTCTACTTCCTCAGATACATCCGATGGAGTAGACTTAAGTCTATGAAAGCTCATGCTGTCACCTTTCTTTCAGTCTCAAAGGTGCTACAAGATCTCTCTACATCAGGGGTTGGCAACCTAAGGCCTGGATGCGCCCCCCCCCCAGGCCTTTGGACCGGCCCCAGGCTGCCGCCCGCCATGATAATATTGATTATTGTTGTTATTACTTGTTCTTGGGGTTTTCTTGGCAAAATTTCCACAGAGGTTTTGCCATGGCTTTTCTGGGGCTGAGAGAGTGTGCATGCACATTTTTCAAATTTTTAATTTTTTTTAGAAAAAATATATTTATTTATTTGTGGTACTTCGGCCCCCCAATTGTCTGAGGGACAGCAACCCGGCCCCCAGCTCAAAAAGGTTACCTACCCCTGCTCTACATAGTGATTTTACAGACTAACACAGCTATATCTTTAAATCCTAGTACAGTATATTCTATGTAGCACCAAAAATGACTTTTCCCCAGCTCTCATCCCAGCTGGGGCCTGCATCTCTTTTCTCCCTGGCTTAAGTCCCTACCTCTCTGTATTAATCCCTGGTCTTGATAGCTCCAGCATGGTATCAAGCCAGCGTGGCCAATGGTTTGAGCGTTGGACTAAGACTCTGGAGAACAGGGCTCGATTCCCAGCTCGGCCATGAAATCCACTGGGTAGACCTTGGGCAAGTCACACTCTCTCAGCCTCGGTGGAAGGCAAAGGCTCCCTCCCTCTGAACAAACCTTGCCAAGAAAACCCTGTGATAGTTTCATCTTTTGTTGTTGTGTGCCTTCTAGTCATTTCCGACTTATGGCGACCCTAAAGCAAACTTATCATGGGGTTTTCTTGGCAAGGTTCTTCAGAAGGGGTCTGCCATTGCCATCCTCTGAGGGTGAGAGAGTGTGACTTGCCCAAAGTCACCTGGTGGATTTACCTGGCTGAGCCGGAATTCAAACCCTGGTTTCCAGAGTCCTTGTCCAGGGCTCAAACCAATACGCCGCGCTGGTTCTCAGCTTCACCTTAGGTCCTCTATTAAGTCGGACCTGGCTGAGGGTGAGCAGACGTCCTCCTTTTCCAGGACATGTCCTCCATTTCAACCTTCTAACCAGGAAGAATCACAAAACGTCCTTCATTTGGAGCATGGCTAAGAAATATGGACTTATTTCTGTGAGTGTCCAGTTTTTATTTGAGCGTGCCCTACATTTCCCCCCTGAACGTCCTACATTCCGAGGTGCCTTGTCCTCCTTTGCGACGTCTGGCCGCCCTGGACACGACTCGAAGGCACACAGCAACAACAACTCTTAGAATCCGTGGGAATGTGGAGGCTGGCTGGGGATTCTGGGAGTTATAGTCCACAGAGGTAACGTTCCCAAGCTCTGGAGTTTGTTAATGGCATTAAAAGTCCCCCGCAACCCACAGTCCGAGCTTCCCCAACACTCACCATGAGGCCCGTCCTGGCAGCGGCGAAGGAGGGAGCGACACAACATGGCAACAGCCGCAAACACAAAACCGGATGCCTCCCCGCGCGGCGCCAACTGAAAACAGTCTCAACTCTTCCCCCGAATTCCCGCCAAGCCGAAGTACGCGCCAAAGTCGCCTCCTCTCTTCCCATTGGCTGTCACAAACCATGAAACCACGCCCCTCTTTCCACATTGGTTTCTTCTTTTCCACCAACTCCATGAAGCCACGCCTACCTTTCTCCAGCACTTGATTGAAACAGCCCCTCCTTTTGTGCAGTCGCGCATGCGCGAAAGGATCTAAAAGACCGCGCCTTTAGTCGCTCTCTTGGTTTTAGAGACTTTCTCCACGTCACGCATGCGTAGTAGGAAGGAACCGGCGTGACCGCAATCGCGCATGCGTCGAAGCTAGCCACTTTGGTCGCTGGCTTCACTGTAGGAAGTGGCTTCACTCTAGATGGTGTCTACACCACGCATGCACACTAGGAGTGAGTAGCCGTGAACAAAATTGCGCATGCGTAAAAGACCCCGTCGTTGGTTGACCTTGCTTTCTTCAGCGCTGTCTCCGCACCACGCATGCGCAGTAAGCGAGGGAGCAGGCGGGATGGCAAAGGCGCATGCGCAGCGAGTACTAAGTGTGGCGCCTGCACATGCGTACTAACTGCTACTGGAGAGTGAGGGAACGCGGCGAGCACTGAAGCGCCCGTATTTGTGTTTAGAACTTGAGAGGAAAACAGTTAAAATTGTCTCCCTCCGTCCTTGTGAAGGAGTTTTTGTCTAATACACAACACCATGGCCTCAGCTTCCAAATCCTTCCTTGCCGACGGCGGCTACGGCGAACAAGAACTAGACGCCAACTCCGCCCTCATGGAACTGGACAAAGGTGAGCCGAAAAGCGAGGTCGGGAGCCATGTACGCATGCGCAGATGTCACGTGGGTCACGGGGCCCTTTTAAAATAGCCCCGCCCCTTTATTGTGAGGCGGGGAATTTGAAAGCAAGGGAGGCTCCAAATGGATGCGAGTGTGTTAAGTCCAGATAATCCAGTTTGAGACCGATTCAACTGTCCTGGCTGAATGTTAGGGAATTCTGGGAACTGCACTTTTGTGAGACATTTTGCCTTTTCTGTCTGAGAACTCTAGTGCTACAATAAACTAAAGTTCCCAGGATTCCCTAGCACTGAGCCAGGGCAGTAAAAGCAGTCTTAAACTGAACTATTTCTGCAGTGTATTTTGGACCATTGCCCCGAAAGCAGGAAACAGGAAAATTTGGGGCATGTAGAAGACTGTAGAGAGCCAATATGGCATAGTGGTTTGAGGGTTGTACTACAACTCTGGAGACCAGGGTTCGAATCCCACCTCAGCCATGAAACCACTTGGGTGACCTTGGGCAAGTCACACTCTCTCAGCCCCAGGATGGCAGTGGTAAAACTCTAAACAAATCTTGCCAAGAAAACCCCAAGATAGGGTTGCCATAAGTCAGAAATAACTTGAATACACACAACAACAACAACAACAACAACATGGAAATCTTTTTTATATTAATGTAGTTATGTCAGTGGCATAACCAGTATGCTGTAATGGTTTGAGCGTTGGACTATGACTAGAGACTAGGGTTTGATTCTCGCTTGGCCATAAGACCCACTGAATTGTCTTGGGCAACTCACACTCTCAGCCTCAGGGGAAGGACATGGCAAACCCTTCTGAATAAACTTTACAATAAAATCCCATGATAGGGTTGCCTTAGAGTCGCCATAAGTCTGAAACTGAGGGGGGTTGCAGACTGCCAGAAATAGTGCAAATTGAGTCCACTTTTAGGGTTAGGGTTAGGGAATCATGAGAACTATTTTATTGTGGCACCAGAGCTCTCTGACAGAGAAGGCTCAGTGTCTCAAAAAAAACACAAAACAATTCCCATGATTCCCTAGCACTAACCCTAACCCTAAAAGTGGACTCAATTTGCACTATTTCTGGCAGTCTGCAACCCCCCTGAGTTGAAGGCACACAAGAACAACAGATTTCATGTGTACTGATTTCAGGCTTGGTGTCACCAAATCTACATTTGTGCATGTCATTTTTCCTTCCTAGATGTAGTACCTTATACCTATCCTGGCTGAAATTCATTTTGTTAGTTTTGGCCTAACTTTCCAATCGGCCAAGCACATTTTGAATTCTGATCCTGTCCTCAGGAGTATTAGCTATTGCCCCCTAATTTGGTGTCAACATTTGCATAAATTCTAAATGATTTAATGAGTGTACTCTAGTTGGGATTAAGAGTTTTGGGTAGGCTAAACATCTAGTTATGTGATTGATAGATTGGTTGATTAATTGATTTGAGACAAATAAGAGCAGTTCGGGTTAGGGTTGGGAATTGCAGCTCAGTAACATCTGGTGGGTCAAACATTTCTCATTCCTACCTATTCGTATCTTAAGGTTTCCAGAGTAGCCTGTTTTTGTCTTTTGAGGATTACATGCATGAAAGATTTATGTAAATAAAATTGCAATAGTTTCTAATAGTGTGTAAAAATGACCTCTTTGAATTGGGGAATCACAGTACAGTTCTAAATCTTTAAAAGAAAGCAGCTAAAAAGCCATGTGATTCTAGGCTGCATCAGTAGAAGTATTGTGTTTAGATCAAGGGAAGCAATAGTGCCACTCTATTTCACTTTAGTGAGATCTCACCTGGAATACTGTGTCCAGTTTTGGGCACCACAATCCAAAAAGGATGTTGACAAGTTTGAGTGCGTCCAGAGGAGGGCGACCAAAATGGTGAAGAGTCTGGAAACCATGCCTTATGAGGAAAGACTTAGGGAGCTGGGTATGTTTAGCCTGGAGAAGAGATGGTTAAGAGGGGATATGATAGCCCTCTTTAAATATTTGAAGGAATGTCATATTGAGGATGGAGCAAGCTTGTTTTCTGCTGCTCCAGAGAATAGGACATGGAGCAATGAATGGAAGCTACAGTAAAAGAGATTACATTAGGAAGAAATTTCTGACAGTAAGAGTTGTTTGATAGTGGAACACACTCCTTCGGAGAGTGGTGGAGTCTCTTTCTTTGGAGGTTTTTAAGCAGAGGCTGGATGGCCATCTGTTGGGGGAGCTTTGATTGTGTCTTCCTGCACAGCAGGGACTGGATGGCCCTTGAGGTCTCTTCCAACTCCATGATTCTATATCACACCACTCAGGCTAGCTTGTCAGAGTGGGATATGAACAGGAGGAGGAGGTTCACCTCTGGTGGAGTGGCCCATTCCACCAGTGGAAAGCTCTGAGAGCAGAAACTACTGCTGGCAGGTATTTCCACCAGTTACAAGATAGTTGGAGTTTGTGTAGCAAACTTTGTCATTCCCACCTTCTGCCTTGATCAGCACAAGCTAACAGAGCTTAAAATGTGGTGAAGGATCTGCAAATCTCTTTCTCTGCAATTCATTTCAAATTGTTCTGCCAATCACCAGAAGGGGATGGGAAGAACAGGTATGTTCAGAGTTTAAACACAGAGAGTGTTGGCAATAAATGCATTTCATTGTGTGTGTAACTTGAAAACAAAGCAAAATAAACCTTCAAGTATTGTGCATTTCTTGTATGTACATATTATATATTTCACTATATATTTCAGCTTGTATAGTTTGTTTTTAAGTGCTGTAATGACATTATTGTTTGTTACAGGTCTCCGATCTGGCAAACTGGGAGAGCAGTGTGAAGCTGTTGTCCGTTTTCCCAGACTCTTTCAGAAATATCCATTCCCAATTCTAATTAACTCGGCATTTTTAAAGCTAGCTGATGTTTTCAGAGTTGGGTAAGTTAAAATTGTCGACCTTGATACTTACTATTCCAGCAAATGTGATTTTAATTTAAATACTACTAATAACCTTTTTCTAGGCCCTTCCTAGACCTTTTTCTAGGCCCTTCCTAGGCCCTTATGGTTAGATCCAGGCTGCCGGCAGAATGTCATTCTTCCACATGAACCATTCTCACTCAGGAGGAGATCGTGGAAGTTCTGTTGTAGTATGTTTGCTAGGAACTGGGCAGAAACATTTGAGGTACCTGCTGTTTGGCATTCCTACTCAGGGGAGCTTTTTTTCTCCCTTTCTTAATAGCCTTCTGTTGTATGGCAAAGTCGTCCTTTTAGGATCACTTCTGCATCATAACTTCTGTTATCTTTGCTTGTAGCTTCCACTCTATTGGAATTTTAATTATGATTATTAATTCATTTGCAAGAGCCAGCATGGTATAGTGGTTTGTGTGGTGGCCCAGGATGCAGGGAGACCAAGGTCTGAATGCCTGTTTGACCACGGAAACCCACTGGGTGCCATTGAAGCAACTCACATTCTCTCAGACTCGGAGGATGGCAGTGGCAAAACTCCTCTGCACAATTCTTGCCAAGAAAACTCCACAATAGACTCACTTTAGGTTCTCCATAAGTAAGAAACAACTTGAAGGTACACAGCAGCAACAAACCCACTTAAAGTTCCTGTCTGACCACATTAGCCTTTGGTGATCACCCTTTCATTTATGTTTTATTTTTCCATTTCTGGGCTTTCCCCCCTGCTTGTCATTCTGATGTACTTGTAATTCATTGGTATTGCTGGCTGGTTTTCCAGTGTTAACTGCCTTGGACTTTTTATAGAAACTTGGGGTGTAACAGTTTTATGTCATTCAAATATATTTTGAAACAGAAACAACTTCCTGAGACTCTGTGTTCTGAAAGTTACTCAGCAGAGTGAGAAACACTTGGAGAAGATCTTGAATGTGGATGAGTTTGTGAAAAGAGTGTTCTCAGTTATTCACAGTAACGATCCAGTTGCTCGTGCCATCACGCTCAGGTATGTGTACTTAACAGAGCTAGAGTCTACCCAGCTGCTCTATTCTTTAGGATACTGCTAACAGTGGACCCTGTGAATACGTTAGGCTGCTGAATATTGAGGAAGACTATTAGGTTGTGTAACCCACTACTGCTTACTCTCCCAGAGGATCTTCAGGGTCTCTAATGGGGCCTCAGTTCTACCACGTTAATTCCTTCTTAATTGGAGAAGTGAAGGAATCAGTGTGATGTCATCAGCATGCCAAACATGTGTTCTGTTACTGGATTGTGATGGTTCCTCAAGACATAGACTTATGGGCACCTTATCACCCTTTCTACCATGCACAGAATGTTATTGTCATTATCCAGTACTATCCTTCTACCATCAGAAGGCACACTTGCTGGTACATTGAATTTCTCCTCTGCTGAAGTCTTGTGTGTATGACTAGAATTCCAGAGAATTTAGGCAATCATTTGGTGCATATTTGGGGTTTGTAGGTGGAATGGGGAGGCAGGAGAGGTAAGAGCACACATCTCCTATTTTGCTTGTATAACATTGGACTTAGGGCCTTTGCAGACTGCCAGAAATTGAGGCCACTTTTAACTGCCCTGTCTCAGTGCTAAAGAATCAGGGGAACTGTAGTTTATTGTGGCACCAGAGCTCTCTGAAAGAGAAAGCTCAATGTCTCAGAAAAAAAAATACAATTCCCATGATTCCCTAGCACTGAGCCAGGGCAGTTAAAGTGGACTCAATTTGCACTATTTCTAGCAGTCTGCAAAGGCCTTAGGGGGGTTGCAGACTGCCAGAAATAGTGAAAATTGAGTCCACTTTTAGGGTTATTGTTATTGTGACACCAGAGCTCTCTGACAGAGAAGGCTCAATGTCTCAGAAAAAAAAAACAATTCCCATGATTCCCTAGCACTATTTATGTATTTATGTATTGTATATTGTTTTACTGTTGTAAGCCGCCCTGATTGGGTTTTCTCAAAGGGCGGGATAGAAATAAATTTTATTATTTTTTTTTATTATTATTATCACTAACCCTAACCCTAAAAGTGGACTCAATTTGCACTATTTCTGGCAGTCTACAACCCCCCCTTAGTCTTCTGTTTGCATTATGATATTTTGCCTGTGTTTTGCACATTTTAGATGACATTATAGACGAGTTTATAAGAATTCCCATTTTAGCAATGTAAAGAAATAGCAGTAACATGGGCCAGAATGTATTGTGTGTTTATGTTATCAAATGTATAACAGGGTATGACAGTGTTGAAGAGACACAGAAAAAAGAGAGGATCTTTTGATAGCAGTAACATGGGCCAGAATGTATTGTGTGTTTATGTTATCAAATGTATAACAGGGTATGACAGTGTTGAAGAGACACAGAAAAAAGAGAGGATCTTTTGATTTATGTTTAGGGGATAAAGTTTTGCACAGCTGAGTAGGTATTCTGTCCCTTCAATCATCTGGCAAAGAGCAGTTATCAGGCTGATTCTAGCATCACTGGTTTAGTGTTTAGACACACCTACCTAAAACAGGATTTATGGTAGCAGCAATATAGTGGTAAAAGGTGATACAGTAGTGTGAAAAGGCCAGGATACAAAGGTGGCCTCTGACATTTTAGAGGAAGTGGTAGGATCCTGAAAGGGTGGTTCATTATAAACAGGTTCCATTTCCCTTAGTTTCTTTTTGACAGTCTTCTATTTTATTCTCCAGGATGTTAGGTAGTATGGCATCCATAATCCCAGAAAGGAAGAATGCACATCACAGTATTCGTCAGAGCCTGGATTCTCATGACAATGTAGAGGTTGAAGCTGCTATTTTTGCTGCAGCTAATTTTTCTGCTCAGTCCAAGTAAGTAGAAAGCCCACAGAACATTGATTTTTCCTGAGTGTTAAGGCAGTAGTTGTCATTGATTGTTTGGCATTTGTATGGTACTTTACTTAGGTAAGTTTAACAATCTCTGCAACAAATCTGTCAGTGTTTTTTAATGTTGTAGAAGGGAGAAAACTGAGACTGAATACCAGTAATGGGAGGCATAATTGTTTAGATACCATGATTGAATTGCTTTATACTTGGTTTTATAACTGTATATAAAAGATTTTTATTTTACTCTAAACTGCTGCTCCAGTTGAAATGGTAAGAGGGGAAATGTTTATGTAATAAAATAAAGGTGATCTTGTAGCAGACATTGTCCTGTAGACAGATAAAATTAATACAGAATTGATAGGAAGTTTAAGAAGAGGACAGGATATAAACAAGGGCCCCCCTCCTTTACTTTTCAGACTCTTTTGCACTCGTTGAACGTTCTCTGTAGATATCTATTGAATTGTCCTGTTATTTTTTATGCAGTGCACAGCACTAGGTTACAACTTAAACCTCCAGGTAATTCTACATTCTGTTGTACACTTGTCCCTCCCTTTTCACAGACTTGGAGTCCGTGGTCTCGGTCCTTCGAACGGAGAGGGACAAAATAGCATATGCACCCGGCCATTGAAATCAATGGGGCTTGGATATTTGCGATTTTCCCGATTTGCAGGGGGTCCGGAATAGATCCCCCATGAATCGGGAGGGACAACTGTAATTTTTTTCCTCAGAATTCGGGTTTCTGGATTTTCTGACCAATTGAAGGCAAAAAGATTGACTCCCTTTAACCATGTTGAAATGATAGTGATGCAGATATTAAGAAACCACCTGAGAGTTCTTCAATCTCTCACCAGCCCTGAGACTCTACCAAGAAAAAGAGTAATGGGAGGCATGATTATACCAGTTTATTGTTTATCTTTTAAGCTTAATCTCTTCTCTGTTTGTCCAGTGATAGCTGACAACAAAGAAAGATGTAAAGATCTAGTTTGCACAATTGCTGAAGGCCATTCTGGGCTGTCACTTAGGACCTTTTGCTTTGGATTGGTTCACTTACTGTATTCCCTCTATGTTCTTACTACGTCTGTTTATGATAGTGGCATAATGTGAGCAAACTCTATAATCAATTAATAAACATAAGTGCTAACAATGAGTCAGAAAAAGCAGTATCAGATTGCCAGTCTTTTGTAGTTTATTCAGTTCTGTGACTCTTTTCTTCTCCATTCTTGACAGAGATTTTGCTGGAGGAATATGTAACAAAATCAGTGAAATGATTCAAGGTATATAAACAGTTTCATATTGCTATTAGTATTTGTGTTTGTGCTTCTGAAATTGTTTTTTTTTTAAATTTTAATTAAAATCTTTAGGAGTTTTGACTGAAATCCAAAAATAAATTTACAACTTAGTATGAACACTGTGAAAATACCAATGTGTTTCTTTTTCCTGAAAGGGCTTGGCATTTATTTTTGCTTGGCATGTAGTGTTCTAATCTGTATTTGAAGAGAAGTTCTCTGTGTTATTATTATATTTTATTGTTTTATTTTATATACATTTCTTGCGGAGACAGGTGGGAGAGTAGGGAGATACTGAGAATGTTTGAGACCTCACAATAAACCAGGGGTTTGCAGCCATGGAGGTCCAGGGACCATCCTAACCCTTACTGCAGCTCCTGCCCCCCTTCTGCTGTACCCACTACTTTCTGGGTTCACTCCTAGTTTTCCCAAGAGTATTGCTGGCCCCAAACAAGGTGTGGTGGCATATGCTTTGTTTTTGGCTTGCATCATGGCTTCTGGTGACTTTGAGGCACAATTCTGCTTTTCTTGGTAATTTTTTTTTCTGCTGCTGTTGCTGCTGCTGTTTCAGGTACTGTCTTGGGGGATGGGTGGGAGGAACTCTGGGCTATACCATTGGCTTTTCAGGGATACATGATTTCTGTCCCTGTCATAAGCTATAGTTTATCAAGGCAGGAGTCTTCAGCAGGTCTTGAGAGCCAATTTTCTCTCCCTCAGATTCCTGGTGGACACACAGACTGTCCAAAAAGCAAAAAGCAAACAAACCCAGAAGTGCCATGCTCTTTTTGATTTTGAAAAATGGCTATGTTTACATTAAACCATGCTGGATGGTCCTACAGCCCATTTAAATGGTGACTCATTGCTCCGGGAGGCTTTAGGAGTGGCAACAGCTGGGTGAGTCTCCAAGGAGATCCTTTTGCCCACTTCTGGTTTTTCATGAAGAAGCTGCAACATTGGGCTCTCATAGTATGACATCATAATATGATACCATGGGAATCCTTGGGCTCCCATGGCATGACACCTCCTTCAGTGTGGCTAGAAGACTAAAAAATTTTGTATCAGTCTTTGCTTAACTACAGCTTGTTTTGCCTGAGCTCAGCAAATTATGGTTTAAAACAAGTTAACGTCACTTCATGGGTTGATACTGGCGGTTAACACTGAATACTGAATAACAGTTTATGTTACTAACATAATATTAAGGTGTGGTGAATAAAAATGAAAGTGAAAACTTTCAACTCTGTCTTGTGGCTGTGTTGTAGGAAGAATAGGAAGGAGAAGCATGCATGCTCAGGGCTTGCTAGTATGAGTTCCATCCTGATATTCCATAGTTTATTATGCTTTCTGAACTACCTGCTAGCTGAACTAGGCAAAATTAGGTTGGATTTCTCACAGTTGCATTTCCGTAATAACTATTTTGAGTAAGCTTGCTTTTAAGCTATAGCTGTAGTGCTGCAGTCATATGCTTTTTATAGAATAAGCCCTTTAGTATTCATGTGGTTTCTTGGCACCCAAAGGATCAAGCTGTAGTTGTCAGCTCTGAGAAAAGAAAATGAAAGGTGAGCACTACCTTTCTCTTGAGGCAAATGACTATTGCTTCATGTGAGTAACCTTAGTAGATGTTCCTCTGTGGCACAGATATAACTACAGCCTTGCTTGCAGTAATTGTAGTGCTTAACATTGAATGTATGCAAAGAATTCCTGTTTTTGCTGCCAACTAATGTCATTTTGTTATTGGTGCACTACATGGCACCCACTTAATCATCTATTTGATTTCTCCTGAAAGTTATTTTTTCTTTCATATGCTAGGTTTAGCTACTCCAGTAGACCTGAAGCTGAAGTTAATCCCCATCCTGCAGCATATGCACCATGATGCCAGCCTGGCCTCCAGTGCTCGCCAACTGCTTCAACAGCTGGTGACATCCTACCCTTCCACCAAGATGGTCATTGTTACTTTGCACACCTTTACCTTGCTTGCTGCTTCCTCTCTAGTTGATATTCCCAAGCAGGTAATACCTTCATCTTCGTTTAATCTATCTGTCTCTGTGTGTGTATTTCTTTTTTTTAAATTATCTTTATTTATAACTATAAACATTTATAAATACTCCTATATAGTCACATTTGAAAATAGATAGCTCATCATCTTACATTATATACAACATTATACTTCCACACATTCCTTTGATAACAAATACCATTATAAATACACATAATATCTAAGTCTTATCTTGTCTCTGAAGTTTAGTTACAGCTCTCATTCATAACAAAATAATTATATATATGTCTCTTCTATATTTCATTATCCTTTTTATAGTTTTACTTGATGTCTCCACATCAACTTATCTTTATAAATTCTACAATTGGAGACCATTCCCTATCCACCTTTTCCAGATCCATTTGATTTACTAAAGTTGTCAATCTATCCATCTTCATTTCCACTAGCTTCATTAACCAGTCGTCCACTGTTAGTAATTCTTGTCTTTTCCATCTTTGGGCTACCAATAATCTTGTTGCCGACACCATGTATAACAAAATTCTCTAGTACTTTTTCTCTACCATAGTGCCCATTTTATTTAACATATTCAATAAATAAATATCTGGCTTCATTTCAAATTTGATTGAGAAGATTCTTTGCATAGAATCATGAATTTTCTTCCAATAGGATTTCATTTTGGGACATCTCTACCAAATGTGGAACCATGATCCAACATTTTGCTTACACTTCCAACAGTTATTCGATGCTGTGTTATAAATTCTTGCAATCTTGGCTGGAGTCAAATACCACCTTTGCTCCATTTTCCAATAGTTATCTTTTAGGTCTTGAGATTTAGTGAATTTTTCTGTTTTCTTTCAAGCATATTCCCAACTTTCCAAGTCTATCGTATATCAGTAGCCTATTTGATCATGTTATCTGAAATCAACTCGGTTTCTTGTTCTCTATCCATTAACATTTTGTAGAGTTTACTTGTTCTTTTCTTTTCAGGTTTCGTTAAAATATTATCAAATCCAGGGCTGCTTCTTCAAAATCTTCTAATTTAGAGTCCATTTTGAATCTTTCTCTTAACTGGGTATACAATAGCCAATGAATCTGTGAGTCTAACTGTTCTAATTCTTGGATTGTTTTTAACTCAAATTTATTATCATAGGATTTTTTAAGTATGTCTTTGTATCTCAGCCATGTTCCAAGTGCCATTTCCCAAAGAAAACTTCATGAGGTGAAACCCAAAGTGGAGTTTTCCTATATGTTTTTTTTTTAATCAGATTATATTTTTCAAAAGAGCTCTTCTTATTACATGATGTCTGAATTCTTTATGCACAGCTGCTTTACCATATCATAGATACCCATGCCACGGTTGTTAATTCCTTCAATATTCAATATTTTTTTATTTTTAATAAAACCAAATCTAACAACCAGTTAAGTACATTAGCTTGATGGTAAAGCTCCAAATTTGGTACACTTCTACTCTCTTTACTTTTATCCCTTGTTATCGTTTGCCATTTAATTTGTGGTCTTTTTGCCTTCCGTATGAATTCCCTTAAATCTTTGTGCCATTCCTCAAATGGTTTTGAGTTGTGTATAAGCAGAATGCATTGAAAGAGGAAATTCATCTTTGGGAGAACCATCATTTTAACTGCTTCAACTCTACCAGTCAATGTAAGATTCAATTTATTCCATTTTGCCAAATCATTCTTAATTTCCTTCCATTTAGGTTTATAATTGTTATCAAATAAGTCTGTATTCCTCTTAGTGAGCCAAATACCTAATTATTTAACTTTCTTTGTAACTGAACAATTTGTAGGTTCTTCTAAATCAGGGACCGGCAACCTACGGCCCGGGGGCCGGTTAAGGCCCCGGGCCCCGGACTTACCGGCCCATGCCGTAGGTTGTCGCCGCTGCCGCCGCCGCTCGCCATCATCGGGGCGCGTTTTCGGCCGCGCTTGCTGCCGCCGCCATTTTGCAAGTCAAAATGGCGGTCGCGACACGTTTGGGCATGCGCAAACATGTCGCGGACACAATTTTGACTTCCAAAATGGTGGCCGCGACATGCACTGTGGCGGCTGCAGCCGCGTGCGCGGGGGGGCGTCGTGCGTGGAGGAGGAGGAGCCAAGACCTGGGCGACGGGAGACTGGCCCAGGTCTCAAAAAGGTTGCCTGTCCCTGTTCTAAATGATTATCTTCCTTCTTAGTCATGTTTTTTGTCATTATGGTCATTTTCCTTCAGTTAATTTTGAAACCTGCTATCCTTCCGAACTCTTCTATTGTTTGAAAGACATCCGTAATTTGTTGTTTAAGGACTGTGGAATATATACAACTGTAGATGCATAGTGTCTAATGTATATCTTTTGAGGCATTAATAAATATGGGCACGTTAATGCTCTGGAAAAACTGGGCTGTATAAAATTGTGAATATAAATTGTTCATGCCGTTTCCTGAAGCACAAGAAAAGGAGAGGACATAGGACCTATCATGAAAAATATAAAATATATGTAAGTGTATAACAAATATAAAAATATAAAATATAAAGTATATGTAAGCGTATAACAAATATTACAAGATATACTAAATCTATTATATAATTGTTCAAATTTTAAAAATTACACCGTCAAATTTTATAAATAGCAATAAAGGTGATTGACATAATCTATAAGTCAATATTTGAAGGAAATTACCAGTAGATGGCCAAAGATTTTGGAAGGTCTTCATTCAAATAAAGGATAGATGCATTTTGACCTGTGGTCTTCCTCAATTGCCAATGACGATCTTATATTTTCAAGTTCTTTCCTCCAGGCAAAGGATTCTGGAAATGAAGGAAAAGAGGCATCATTATTTTTTCAAATGTTTGTGTTGATGTGTTAGCCTTTGTCCACTTTACTTCAGTTATATTGATTTGTGCTTTGTGAACTTTTACCCTTATTGCTGTTTATAAGATTGGGCTGTGTATTAATTTGATCCATTTATTATTTAATAGGTTATGTCTTTTAATATTTGTTATACACTTAAATATACAGTTTATATTTATATCCTAACTCTGTTTGGTTTCCTCTGACATTCACATTTATGCTTCTTTATTACAGTTGCCCCATAATAGCCATGGATTCTTCATTCTATCATCCATAGTTTGAAATTACTTGCAAAAAAAATTCCAAAAAACAAATGATTGCGCCATTTTAAATAAGGGACACCATGTTACTATGTCGTTATGTATACACTCGTCCTTTCACATTCGCTGGGGTTAGGGGCACAGGACCCCCGTGAATGTGGAAAAACTGCAAATAACTAAAACACTATGTTTTTACCTGAAAGAATCCCTCTCTAGGAATCTCTAGGCCTCCAAGGCAACTCAGTGGTCAACATCTGCCAGACATTAACCATAGATTGCATTGGAAGAGCTACAAATGCCTAATGGAGTGTTGTCTCTAGGAATCGCTAGGTTCTTCAGTGAGACTTTTGGTTAAAGTTGATCATAGTGTTGCACTGTAGGACCTAGATATTCCTGGTGGCGCAGGAGCCCTGGTGGCGCAGTGGTTAAATGCCTGTACTGCAATGACTCGCTCATAGACGACAAGGTTGCGAGTTCAATACTAGCCAGGGCTCAGACTAGACTCAGGCCTGCATCCTTCCAGGGTCGCTAAAATGAGTACCCAACTGTTGGGGGGCAATGACATCCCATAGCGCGATATAAAGCGGTATATAAATAAAGCTGCTTTTCTTTTACTTTATTATTAAAATCCATAAATAATCAAATGCACAAAAGTCAAAGCTGCAAATGTGGAGGGACAAGTGTAATGGGACTTCATCTTCCATGGATTTTGGTATCCCTGGGAGGGTCTTGGAATTGAATCCCAGTACATACCAAGGGCTCACCGTAATTGTTTTTACTTGCATATATATTGAAAAATACAGTGACCTAGTCAACAATAATTTCATTTTAAATTTACAGATACAGCTCTTGCTGCAGTACTTGAGGAATGACCCAAGAGAGGCAGTAAAGAGGCTTGCTATCCAAGATCTGAAATTATTAGCAAATAAAACCCCACATACTTGGAACAGAGAGAATATTCAGGTATGTAAGCACCATCTTCATTTTGGAAGTGAACAACTAGAGCCACATTCATGAACACATTAACTGGGAAATAAAGCCTATTTAATTTGGTGTGATTTATTCCTGAGCAAATATGTAGTAAATATAAGACTTATTCAGGAATTCATAATAGGATTAAGCATACATGGAGAGCAGTGTAATAAACTTTCTACTTCTGTCAGAAGGCTTGTGCTCTGCATGCCTCATAGGTTTATTTTAACTCTATTCTACTGTTACACAGAAAACAATGCCCAGGGCATTTTCAAGTGTATAGCAGACTAATCTCTTCTAAACCAGTGATTAGCAACTGCTATTCTACATCAAACCTAGCCTACAGAGAACACTTGGTATATTTTGTAGGGGGGATGCAGACGGTGAAAAGCGCCGTCTTCAATCCCAGGAAGTGGGGGCAGCCAGATGCTGGGCACCCCATCCTCTTCCTGAGGACATCATCAGAGCGACAGCCCATCCACACGACGGGCGCTCCGATGACGTCCTTCCAACTCAGCATCCGGACACGCTGAACCGGAAGAGATGCCAAAGAGGTGCGCCACGCCTCTTGCGGCGTACCTTTCGTGGCTTGCGGAAGGAGCGCTATTTTAGTGCTCCTTTCGCAGGCGGCAAAAGGGAGGATTGGGGCCAAGGTGCCCGGCAGCCTCGGCCTCGATCCTCTGTTTCTGGGGGCGGCCCAGGGCCACCCGTCTGCATCCCCCCTTAGTTACCTATGCCTTTCTAGCTGAGTGAGAGAGAGAAATTAGTCTCTGCAATTCACAAATAGCTTTAGGAAGTTGAAATATTGCCAGAAATATTTGTGGTTGTTTTTTATTTGTACCCCAAATTTTAATGAACTTCCCAATACAGAAAGAGCAGGCATGTTCCTTTATTTCTGTTCATGCCTTTACTCCTCTTTGAACACTTCCCAGTAATTTTAAAGTCTGACAAGGATGTCAAACTACTAAAGATAAACAGAAGCTCTTCTAGAACATGGCCACACAGCCTGAAAAACCCACAAAAAACTATAAACAGAAATTACTTTTGGTTGTCCTGTTGACAGTGGTGTGCTCAGTGGCTATGAAATATTGATCCTCTATAGAAGCAGGGATGGGGAGAGAGAAGGGGAGTCAAATGAAAAGTTATGGAGTATGCAGCATGTATAGAATAACTAAAATGTCTAGGTGAAACGCTCTATGCTAAACCATTCTGTTACTACTCCCATTTGTGTGCTTTCTAATAAAATTTTATCTGTAAGAAGGAAAGTTGGAAAATTAAAACTGTGGGGCAACATTTGGGAATTATGGCATTCTTTCTTTGAAAGTGCCACCCAGGGTGGAATTTGTGCTGTGATTCAGAGCTTGTTCTCTCAGAACTGAGAAGATGGTGGTGTCATAGAATCATAGAGTTGGAAGAGACCACAAGGGCCATCCAGTCCAACCCCCCTGCCATGCAGGAACTCCCAATCAAAGCATCCCCGACAGATGGCCATCCAGCCTCTGCTTAAAGACCTCCAAGGAAGGAGACTCTACCACACTCTGAGGGAGTGTGTTCCACTGTCGAACTGCCCTTACTGTCAGGAAGTTCCTCCTAATGTTGAGGTGGAATCTCTTTTCTTGCAGCTTGCATCCATTGTTTCGGGTCCTAGTCTCTGGAGCAGCAGAAAACAAGCTTGTTCCCTCCTCAATATGACATCCCTTCAAATATTTAAACATGGCTATCATAGTGTCACTAGGATTGGTGTCATTCCAGTGCAGTAACTCATGTTGTCACCTTCAGGCAAGCAGGCACCCCAGGGGAGACAACATGGGGAAAGAGTGGGAGGGAAAAGGACAGCAGAAGGAGAAGCAACAGCAGGCAGGGAGGGGTGGAGAGATGGTGAGGGACTCCCCTTCAAAGTGTCCCTCTGAGATGTTACCCGGTGTTGTCCACACCCCCTGCACCCCCTAGTGACACCCCTGTGAGAAAATATAGCTGACCACTGTACATTTATTATCTGGAATCTCTATTCTTTTTACTTTGGATTTGAGGAGTCTTGGAATTGAAACCACCCTGGTTCTCTTTGTAGATAACCTGGGCTAGATGCGGGAAGTGTTAGTTCTGCTGCATTTGATATATCATGGGACATTGCCTGATAGTGGAAGTTGAAAGTACTGTTTTATGGTGGTTCCAACTTTCTTTGGCTAAGTGTTGCTGGAAAGTCATTCTCTTGCTTTGTTTCTTGTATTACAGTGTATGGGGTTTGTTAGATGGCCACTTAGGGCATTTTTTCCAGGTTTTGGGGTAGATATTATTAACATGCTGGTGGGCACACAGCTGTCTTTCCCCTTTAACTGATGCCAAGACTGTGGGAGTCCTAATTCACTGTCTGGCTGCAATGAGGGATTGAAGGCTGTCAAGATGAGTAGCAGCTGGTGGGGTGATGGGGATTTTACCTTTAATATATGATAGCATTTGTTTTATTGTTTTGTGCTTGATTATATAGGTCTGGTGTTACATCCTTTGGTGAAGAGAGTGTTATAAATAAGCATGATGATGATGATGATGTGTCTGAACAAACTGAGGTTGCATCTTCACTGCAGAAATAATGCACTGTCACCAGTTTAAGTGCTATAGCTCCATCCTGTAGAATCCTGGGATCTGTTGTTTTACAAGGTCTTTAGCCTTCTCTGTAAAAAAGTGCTCATTCCTCACAAAACTACAGATACCACGATTCTGTAAGATGGAGTCATGGCAGTTAAAGTGGTGTCAAACTGCATTATTTCTGTGGTGTAGATATACCCTGTAGCTAAATGTGTGTAAGACAGAGATACTGTTGGTAGCATCCAGCAATGTTAGACATACAGCTTGGGAGTACTGTGAAATGTGGTACTGCTCCTGGAAGTCAGGGAGCACCTTTGTTTGGCTGGTTCTAGTGCACCATCTGTACCCCTTTTGGGTAAAGAAGACCTGGCTAAGTGGTGATACCTTAATCACTTCCTATTTAGATTGGCTGTTCTGAAATGACCTTTTGCACAGGCTGTAGCAGCTACTCTTTTGAGTTTTTGATTTGTTACTGGACACAATTCAAGGTGCTAGTTTTCAAAATTATTGAAACATTTGGGGTTAGGCTATCTGAAGGACTCCCTCCTTCCGTATGAACTTGCCTGCAACTTAGGGCAGGCGGTGGCAACTGTGGGGCTGTGTTAGCCTCTTAGGAGAACTTGGACAGCCACCTCCCATTCTGCATTTGCTCCTGAAAATAAATAAATAAATGTGGATTTTTTTAAAAAAAATTGGTCCCAGATGCCTTATATAGTATATATGGGATACTCTCACCCAGTGGCATCACAAGGGGTGGTGCAGTGGTACAGAATGCACCTTGTGACACCCCAGAAGAGGGGTGACACCTGGTGAGGCCCTTTCCCTCAGCTTCCTCTGTATACGCACCACTCTCTGTCCCAGTGTGCCACTCCCTATCTTGGCACTGCTCCCCGTCCCCATGCGCCACATCCCATCCTTGCGCCGGGAGCATGGGGTGAGGGAGCATGTGCCGCCATGGAAGCCCCACCCACCAGAAGTCCCACCCCCCTCGGAAGCCCCATCCCCACACCGGGTGATACCAGCTGCAGTGATGCCACTGCTCTCACCATGTATTTGAGTCTTCCTGGGTCATTTTAGGCTCAAGAGAGGCCTTTTTTAACCACAGGAAATGAAAAGTCACTCCCCAAAGAGCCCTAAAATACGGGGGGGGGGTTTGCCCTACACATACCCTAGCAATGGTCCCCAAACTTTGGTCCTCCAGATGTTTTGGACTTCAGTTCCCAGACTGGCTGTTGGCCAAGGTGGCTGAGGCTTCTGAGAGTTGAAGTCCACAACATCTGGAAGACCAAAGTTTGGAAATCACTGCCCTAGAGGGTATTCGGGGATATTTAAAAAAGAAACCTCACATTTTTTGACCCCTAGAGTGCTGGGAAAGCTTCCAAACATGGTGTAATTCTTTCCACATCTCTTAAAGGTAATTTTAGAGCAATTTCTTTTCACCTTTGGGGGGCCCTAGAGCCACAATAATGGTTCTGGAGGGCATACTTTTCCTATTCCTGACTTAGAGACATTGTTGGAGGTCATTATATAATGTCTCACCAGCTAATGAGGTTTGGTTGACAGGGGATTTGAGCCTTTTCCCTAGCAGCATCCTAATGGTGGAGCTCCTTGCTGAGGAAAGTAACATTAGCTTTTTCCTTGTTCTGCTTTAAATAGGCAGTGAAGTCTGTCTTGTGCTATAAGGTGTTTTGCTGGTCTTTAAGTTTAATTTCGCTTGTAAATTTTATTGTGTCAGTTTGTTCTTTTGTTCCTATAATTTTATATAATATTAATGTTTCTTTATTGTACAGAGCCCCGAGCGCTTCTTAGGCAAGAGTATAATTTTATAAATCTAATAAACAATCATATAGCTGGGATTTAGAGGCCAAGATTTTCTAACATAATTTAATACCTGTACCTCTTGCTGTAGAAACCAGTTGCTGGTACTATGTTCCTCATCTTTCATCTAGAGAGACAGCTCAGAAGATGCAATTGTTAAGAAGATATTATTTACTTTATAACAATCTATTAGTCCTTTTGATAGAAACCTTTGCAATCCAACTTGTTAAGTAGAATTCTGTCCTTGGTTTGCTAATGGAATGGGAAGTTATTCTCTGAAAAGAATTACAGTCGGCCCTCCATTTTTGTGGGGGATCTGTTCCCGCAAAAATGGAGACTCACCAATATTCACGCCCCATAGGCTTGAATGGGGCACGCCCCATTGATTTTAACAGAGGTTGCCCCTCCGTGAATATTCAAAACCGTGGACCTCAAGTCTGCGAGAACAGAGGGGCAACTGTAGTAGTTTTTGTAATTGTTTAATAGCAACTGTGTATTAAGCATAACCAGAACAAAAGCTGAAAGCTAGCTTCCAGTAAGCCAACTGGTATGGTTGTAATAATGTTTAGGATGTTAGATTAGGATTTGAGAGGTTGAGTTTCAGATCTTCATTAATTAATGAAACTCATTGGAAGACCTTCGGGGAAAGGGGAAAGCCATATATAGTGCCATTAATATATTGGGGGGAAGGTGATATATAAATGTAATTAATTAGGGAGAAGGGAAAGGCTTCTAAAGATGCTACAAAATCCAAATTGTGTGTATTCTTAAGGATAATTTAATTTAGTTTCAGTGACTTGGAAAATAGATTCTTCTGTAACAGTGCATTTGATCTCCATAATAGTTTTATTTTATATCACTGGTGAAAAGTCAATAATGTGGTTTCCAGATATAAAAAGCAAAAGGGAAATGGTGGGAAAATGTGAGTGATTAGTGCAAAGTCTTCATTTTCCCCATGAGACTTATTCTCAGTGCTCAGATTAATGCTGTTGTGGCATTATTGTAAAAAGAAATACCCAATTGAGTTTAAAAAAAAAGCATTCATGGGGGAATCAACTTTCAGTTCTAGTTGTTGTTTTTTAAAATTGATTCCTGGCTTTGCATGAATGAAACCCCATTTATTATTGTGTGAAACTGCTAGCAGGATACTGTTTTTTTTTCATCTGACATGTTGTGATGGAACAAATGTAATTACTTTGGGGAATCCTATGCAGTGCCCTGTGGGAAGCAAATATAATAATGATCTGCATAGAAAATTCTTGTAAGATGTAATTTACAGAGTGCCACCAAATTTTAAATGATGGTCTTGCCTTCCCTTAGCATATTCATTCTGGATGAACCCTTTTATGTAGATAGGTTCAGGATCTATGAGTACAGTTGTCCCTCTGTTTTCACGGACTTGAAGTTCACGACCCTCACTTATCTGCTCACCCCCGTGGACATGCACCTCCATTCAAGCCAATAGGGCTTGAATATTTGTGTTTTTCTTTTTTCGTGGAGGGTGGGTGGGTCCGGAATGGATCCCCTGCGAAAAAGGAGGGGCAACTGTATATACAATCATACCGGAAATTAGCTTCAGTGTCATCTAAATTAATAATCTATATTGGCTTTTATTTTTGACTAATGCAGCACAGAGCTCAAGATACTATATCTGCCCTTGACATTTGTGGGGGTTAGGGGGTGCAAGACCCTCACAAATTTGAAAAAACTGTGAATACAGGAAAAGCCCAGGACAGAGGAGGAGGAGCATGCCCACCCTTCCAAACGGCTCCTGTCCTCGGCTTTCCTCTCCTCCTGATACAAGTGCATGTGCACCCTTCTGGGCCAGGCAGGAGAAAGCATGGTCAAACCAGTGAGTAATCAAATCTGCGAAAGTTAAACGTGCAAATATGGAGGGCTGACTATAGTTTTTCCTAATTTGTACCCATAATATGTTCTTTATTGACATTTTCTTTCCTAATATAAATGGACTTTGTGGAGTGCGTAGCATGATGACTTTTATTTCTTGTAGTCGCTTCTTTGGGTGGTTTCATACAGTCATGTTCATCAGCAGCAGTGGTGTCTTTGGGGAGGTATGGGGTGTGTGAACCGTACTGAGTGACACCCTGGAAGAGGGGTGACACTTGGCAAGTGCCCCCCTGCTGCATGGCAGGTGGGAGGAAGGCCTGGTGGCCCCTCATCTCTGCCCCGTGCAGCTTTACTTCCAAGTAAAGACTCGAAGGACAGGAAAGGAGAAGGCCCAGCACTCCCCCATTCCTACCCCACATGGCTTTACTTCCAAGCAAAGCCTAAGAGAATGGGAGTTGGGGGCACATCCTTTTGGCTCACCCCTGAAGCCCCCCTATTCCAGGTGACACCCTGGTGTGGGACACCACTGATCAGCAGTGATGACTTGCATGTGCGAAAGAGTCATTATAGATGTGAAACAGCACAAGTGGAACTTTTCTATACCTCACATCATCTAAAACTAGAATCTGGCATGGTATAATGCTTGACAGTGTAAACTGAGCCAGGAAGCCCCTGGTCTAGTTTTTACCTGGCATGCGGCCATAGACAAGGTTCTAAGTCTCAGCCTTACTTGCAAGTAAGAGCAGCAATACTAACCAGAAAGTGATAGTAAAATAAAAAAAAAATTCTTTAAGTTCAGATTGTGGCTTGTTGCTCTGCTGATAACCAGGCACAAGAAGCCAACCTCCTATCTTGTGTTTAGACTCTGCCTTGTTAGGGCTTTGATGAACCTGGTGTCCAGATTTGGAAAGCTTTTGCTTCCTTGTTAGTTTCTCATTACTAGTTCCTAAAAGTGAAAAGAGACAAGTACGACAGCTGGGCAGTTCATAGTATGTTGAATGATAAGCTGGAATTTTCAGCAACTTCATTTTATTGTTATTTCCAAACATAGTCCATGCACCTGAAACATTGATTTTTTAATATTACTAATAAAATATTTTTCGTTGGCAATATTTCACATGGCCAGTAGTGAATTGTCAAGTGATGTACATCTGTGAATCAGCAAGTCATCAGAATGTGGTGGAGTCTCCTTCGTTGGAGGTTTTTAAACAGAGCATCTGTTGGTGCTTTGATTGTGTATTCCTGCATGGCAGGATTTTAGATGATGGCCCTTGAGGTCTCTTCCAACTCTGTGATTCAACATGTATTGGGGTCTTACTATTTTTCATATGGAAATTATTTCTTTGTACTAAAATCATGGTTTCTCCTGGCTTTCAGACACTTTGTGAATGTGCCCTTCAAACTCCTTATGACAGCTTGAAACTAGGCATGCTCTCTGTACTTTCCACACTGTCGGGGACAATAGCCATCAAGCAGTACTTCAGCATTGCTCCAGGTATGACTAGATTAGATGACAATTTTGGTACGTATACTTTAATTTTTTGGTAGAAATTGTTATGTGTCATGCTTTCCAATGTTTTGAACACTGTTGTTGAACAACCTATTTCCTTTGAATGTGCTGCCAGGCTGATTTAATTGCCTTGTGTGACTGCAGTAATGACTGAAATAATGGAGTGCATGTCCAGTTCAGTGACTTGTCATTAGAAAATTGCCTAGGGCCAAATGAGTGTAGGCTTGGACGCAGGTGTAATAAGCAGCATTGTTACACAGTTTATTCCACCTTACTTTACTGCTGCCTCCCATTTCAATATTCCCAGACTATGCCAACATTGCATATTAGTGAGGTTGGTTGTACCTTTTGACTGAGAACACAGTAGGCTGCACATCTAATTTAAACAATTCTCAGCAGTATAGGGTATCTCAGGGTACTAGAGTATGGGTCAAATGCCACTCCCAGGTCTAATTTAATCAGAAAATTGCTGTAGCCATAAAGTCACCTTTATGATCTTTGCTCTTTTAGCATTTAAATGGATCACCTCTCTATCTCTAACTGTTCCTGTAATGTACTTGGACTAGCTTTTTGACCTTGAAAGGCCAAGTAGGCTGAGAAATATGAGCTGTCCCAATAGCACCAGCTAGACAGTTTTTTTCTGCAAAGATGCAGATATCCCTTCCATTCCATATAGAAAAGAAAATAGATTCAAATACAGGATATTTTCTGGCAGTCTACCCTTGGATTTCTGGCCATATGACCACGGAGTCTTTTTTGACAACGCTGGCTCCCTTGGCTTAGAAACAGAGATGAGCACCACCCCCTTCAGTCGGACATGACTAGACAGTCATGTCAGTGGGGAAACCTTTACTTTTTTAAGTCTAGAGCACTCTGATTTGAAAAAACAGTCAGGTGACAGGATCCTCAAATGTTGACTTGACTTACTAGGTAACATTATTTATGTTCTTATCTTGTCCACAAAACCCTGCATGTATGTTGCTTGTGGCTTTCAGAAAAATTCTCATGTAAAGTTAACAAAACAAAACTTACTCTTTGCTAAGTCTTCTGTCTTGTGGTGAGCACTTGTGTGGGAGAAAGGGATTCTTATTTCACTTGCTGTTGAGAACTGCAGAAGTCAAAAATTGCCATGAATATCTTTTCACTTCCTTCTCTAGTGCTACTAGAGGGATGAGGAAGCGGGAGATTATGAGAACTACTTGCTAGTTCTTATTGTTTGGAAACTTTGAACCTTGTACAAAATAGGTGAGCCATTCAGCAGCATCGGCTCACTGTTATCAAAAATCAGGGAGTCTTTTGTATCTTGCAGTCTTTCACATACTCTCTCCTGCAGGCTAGGCAGTATTTCTTGACAATACAGGACCAAGTTCCTACTTTCCTACTCATATTTAAATTGTGCAAAAGATATAATTAGTAGTACTGTGCTTTTTAGAAATGTCTCTCTTCTTCTCACTTAGGAGTGACAGCTACTACAGCAAGATCATCTGATCTTATCAAACTGGCACAGGAGTGCTGTTACCACAATAACCAGGGCATTGCAGCTCATGGAGTACGAGTTCTGACAAATATAGCTGCTTCCTGCCAGGAAAAAGGTAATTGTGTAGCACATACACAATACCATATACATGGAGAGATGCATTGGGGGTCCTCCATGTTTGGCAAAATGTGCTCTTTTTTCCTTTGGGAAACAAGCTGGGGTGTTGTGAAGTGTTATCCTAGCTGCTAAATTTGAGAGTTGAAACTCGAATGCAGTTTTGTCTTTTTTTTTTATTGCTAATTAGTTTTCTCTGACTGATGAAAGCTAAGTATGCCTGTTATGCTTTGCCAGTATAAATCATAGAATCATAGAGTTGGAAAAGACCACAAGGGCCATCCAGTCCAACCCCCTGCCATGCAGGAACTCTCAATCAAAGCATACCCAACAGATGGCCATCCAGTCTTTGTTTCAAGGCCTCCAAAGAAGGAGACTCCACCACTCTCCAAGGGAGAGTGTTTCACTGTCAAACAGCCCTTACTGTCAGGAACTGACAGTAATGTTGAGGTGGAATCTCTTTTCCTGTAGTTTGAATCCATTGTTCTGGGTCCTGTTCTCTGGAGCAGCAGAAAACAAGCCTGCTCACTCCACAGTGTGACACCCCTTCAAATATTAAACAGAGCACGCTAGTGTTAAGCTTACATGTTTGAGCCTCTTTCAGAACTCACAGTAACCCTGAGCCATTGTCCTTTCTTTGAGGTTTATCCAAAACTTGTTATTTTAAAAACTCAAATGTTAATTTTAAATCTTTACAGATTAAGCTGTTCAGTATCTGGGAAGAAAAGGAACCTGACAGCAAAGAACCCATATTGTAATGATGTGCTCACACAGGGAGAAAACTAGAGTTTTGCAAAGTTTATATTATTTTCCAGACCAGTTTTCCAGCAGCCGGCTGAGTGCAGAGAATCTCTCTTGGTGAATACTGCCTGATCCTAAATGAGGCTTCATAGATGCTTTTGTTTTTCTAACTCCTGCAAGGAGAAATGTAGCCTCCTGCCTCCTGAAAAGCATCCTTGTCCCCATAGCAACTGAGAGATTACCCTGTCTTGGCTCCATATAATCATTTGCATTGAACACAAGTGATCACTCAGGTCTTGTTTGGTTTAGGTCCAAAAATTATACTGAGGTAAGACTAAAGGGCGAAGCAGATCGGCATGAAGGAGCAGCCAGAGACCAGCTCCAGCCCTGATTGGGTTGGGACTGCAGTGACAAGATGGCCCACTCCCAAAGCAGATTTAATCCTCTCCTATAAAGTCTGGCTACTACCACCTCAGTGTGGCTTCAGAGCGGCTTCCAGATACTTGGGGGGGGGGGGGGTTGTCGTCTGAATGCCATGTCCCAAAGCAGCCAGAAGTGGCTCTTGCCCCATCTGTTTCAGGCTTAAGTCACTGAGGGTCACTGGTATAACTTTACTGATGACAAAAAAATGAAAAAGGATATAGTAAAAAAATATAAGTGGTGAAAGTGAAACTGATACAGCCTCAAGTGCAAATGGTTCCATAGTATAGACATTATGATGACATAATGACATATAGACAGGATAGGAATTGTGCTGTTCTCTTAGCTCCAGATGGCCCTTCAAGTTTTTGGGAAAGGTGCCAGCATTTCCCCTTCCTAAGACTAGGATGAAGCTGGAGGTTATATATGTTAACAGGTTAAGACTTGTTAATTGTAGAAATTACAAGTTGATGCTCACATGTCTTTGAAGTGTATTGCCTTACTCCTCCTAAGAAAAGAGGAAGATCCCTGCTACTTATCTATACCAGGATAAGAGCTATTTACCCACACCAGGACTAGCACGATTACCCTGGCTGTATTTCTGTTTATCTTTTAGACTTAAGGCCTCTTTACTAATTCAAACAGAATGCTTTAAACATGGGCTTTAAAGCAAGCTAATACATATATATGTGTAGCTATATTATAAGAGATGTATATGATGCATGAGAAGCCAACCAACTACATTCCTAACCAGTTTTCCACAAATACAACCTACAACAGTCCTAAGCATGAATTTGTGAACCCATTCATCAGAACGTTCTTTTCTTTCCCAGTACTTTGTGTGGTGACTATTCTTAACCTGTATCCATAGGTACCATGTTCATTTGCCAGAACACTCCTTCATCTGGCTCCTATAATGTTGACTCCTTACAAAATAATTATTAGGTTGTAATAAATATAATCAGAAAATTAATTAAAATTTCATCAAAGTTTGTTCACTAATAAATCAGCAAAGGTGAGATTGAAGGGTACATCACTGACTGTGTGGTCTACAGGCATCTTGTCTTCTTTCCCTGTGACAGATCAATGAAAAATAAATGACAGGATGTCTTTGCCCTTCAGTTTTATTACCAAATCAAATAATGATTTTCTTTACATGACTATTTACATGCCAAAAAAGTCAAGCTTGCTAAGAATAACTGGAAGAATTGCATTTGTTTCAGCTATATTAAATCTTATGAGATTTGAAACTTGTTTGTTAAAGTATTTTGCTTTTGCTGTCCTACTGCAGTAAGATGTGCCCTGTGTTTCAGACTTCCAAAATTAAGGAAGGGAATCACTTCTCGGCCTTTTGGCTACAGTCAAGTGCAAAATTAAGGAAGGGATGAAATAAAGATCAGTGTTGTCTTTCACAGTGATGAGTACCAAGAGGGCAGGGTGGCTAGTATTAAAGCAGTATGGAATAATGTATAAGTCTTTGTCCTAGATCTTCTGCCACTGGAGCAAGATGCAGTCTTTGGCCTTGAATCTCTTCTTGTTCTTTGTAGTCAAGACAGCAATCCAAGTACTCAAGCAACTTTAAAGGTAAATAATGTTCTTGTTTTGTATTGTTTTATCTTAAATATTTAAGTAATGGGGTTTGGCATTTATAATGGAGATACTCTGTGGTCTGATTAAATTCTAGTACTAATCTTGTTCGACATTAAAAGTAGGTGTGTATACCTGAACATTACAAAATGTGCTCAGAACAAGGTCAGTACTCAAAATCTCAGCAAGTCCTGAAAGTGGGGCCCTGGGGAAGCATCAAGGGAGGATTTGACCTGATTTGATTTCATTCAAATTTGATTTGACTTAGCCACTACTGAAGGATAAAATTACAAGAAAACATCTTTCTTCTTTTGTTCTTGCACACTTTCTACCTTTTATCATAGAATTTTAGATTTGGTGGGGGCTACAAGGGCCATCTACTCTAATCCTTATCATGCAAGCACTCCTGAAAGATGCCCATTCAACCTGCTTAAAAACCTCCAAAGATGGAGAGTCTACCACCTTTCAAGGCAATTTGTTCCACTGTCAAGCAGCTCTTAAAGTAAAAATGCTCTTCCTAATATTTAGGTGAAATCTCTTTCTTTGTTATTTGAATCCATTGGTTTATGTTCCAGTTCTTTCATAACTAATGACTAAAGGTTGACAGGCCAGTGAAATAACAACTTTTATTGAACCAAGTAGACACACTGTTGGTCTGGTTTAGCTGTCTAGCACATTGATGGGAAATATCAAGGGCAGTTAACAACAACAACAAATGTGTTATGCTTTAGCTGTATGTAATCTGAGGCCTGATGATAATGGAGCAGGTGAAGGACTGAAAAAGAGGTGGAACTTACAGTGCTATTATGTATATGTTTGGTTAGAAGTGAATTTCACTGATTTTCTAGGGAGTCGCTTCCAAATATACAGAGGACTGCAACCTTTGATTTCTTTGATAAACACCTTTTAAATGGAATTTTTTTCTCAGTAAATTTGTTTTTAAATTGCAGTGTAAGATTTACTCAGATTTACATCCTGACCTGGATGTAACACTAAACTGTGATTTAACACATGACTTGGGAACCTGTGGCCCTCTAATTGTTAACAAACTCTTACTCTCATCATCCTTCACCATTAGCTAGACTGGAAGGTGCTGATGGGAAGTGGGATCCAACGATATTTAGAAGACTGCATTTTCCCCACCCTGGCTAAGCTTTGCAAAGATGTTTGGTCAACCTCCTGGTGCGGCTGCAAGAAAAATCGGCAACATCGGTTTTACATTCAAACTGGGAACTCTGGTTAAATAAAACTATGCTTTGTTGAACCAAGGCATGTTCAGAAACCACAATTTGAATTTGACTTTTTCTAACAAACCATTGTTTAAATCAGGGATGGGTAATCTGTGGCCTTCTAGGTCTTGTTGGACTGCAGCTCACATTATTCTTCAGCATTGTATATGGTAGTTAGGACCAAAAATATCTAAAGAGCTGCATCCTTATATTACACATCCTTGTCCTTGGAACAACAACATGGGATTAGCTTTAAACCAGAAAGCCAGGATGCATCCATTGTCTTTGCAGTAAGCCAGGGAAGGTGGAAGGAAAGAGAAGTTCAGGAGACTGAGGCTCATAGCACTAAACTGTGTTTTAGCATTAGGTCTAAACTGACTTTCCAGGGAACAAGTGAGCTGAGAAAAATAGAGTTTGAGAGTTCTGTATCTAAGGTCCAAAACACACCACAGAAATAATCCAGTTTGAGACCATTTTAACTGCCCTTGGCTCAGTGCTAAGGAATCCTGGGAATTGTAGTTTATTGTGACACCAGAGCTCTCTGACAGAGAAGGCTAAATGTTCTCACAAAATTGCAGTTCCCAGAATTCTTTAGCATTGAGCTAGGACAGTTAAAGTGGTCTCAAACGGGATTATTTCTACAGTGTGTTTTTGACCTAAGTTATAAAAACTATCCTGCAGTGAAAAGGATGTCTCTGGAATTCCCTCCCATGAGAGGCTAGGCTGTCCCCCCCGCCCGCTTTCCTTTCACCAGCAGGCAAAGACATTTTTATTCAAGGAGGCTATTAAACAGGGTGTGTACTCAAATTATGTTTTTAACTTTGTTTTGTGTCAATTTATACTGTTTTTAGTTAGATTATTTAAATTGTTTTTAGATGTTATTGTAAAAAATATTTATTTATTTAAACAATTTTATCTGTGAGCTGCCTTGAGTTCCTTTCTGGGAGAAAGGCGGCATAGAAATGAAGTTGATGATGATGATGTTGATGATTTCTCCAAGCCTTTTATTATGTGATAGCATTCTTCTGTATGTTGTGCTTCATGTTGTCGCTTCTTAGTAACCTGAGTACTGTGACCTGATGTTAGCACCTGTTAAAAAGTGACAGATGGAGGAATGAATTCTGAGAATTCTGAGAAAGTGTCACTTGTTTTATTGCAGAGAGCACTCACTTGCATGGTGAAGCTGGCCAGGTGTCGCCCCCATCTCAGCCAATCCATTGTTGAGTCCTTGTTGACACAGCTGCACAGCGCTCAGGATGCTGCCCGGATTCTCATTTGCCATTGCTTGGCAGCCATCGCCATGCAGTTGCCTGTTTTAGGGGATGGAATGCTGGGAGACCTGATGGATCTCTATAAAATGATTGGACGGTCGGCTTCTGATAAACAGCAAGAGCTTTTGGTGAGGAACATTGATTCAGGATAATTGTTCTCAATAGTACCTGGGCCTGGGTAGAATTGAATTGAATAAACGCTTAGCAAGCTACTTACAGAATAGGTTCATCTAGCAGTTTGCTGTCTTAGAGTGGAAAGCATTGCGTGATAACAAGATTGCTGGATTTTTGCCACCTGTTCTCTTCCTAGGATCTTTTTCCCCTAGGAAAACTTCATTGAATGCCATGGTCTACTGTTTATATAGTGCCTACATTCTGGGCATTTTATAATTGTAGGTTTTTAAAAAAAAATGCTTGGCCTCAAGGTTTGTGGTTAAATAGACATGGTGCATATAAAGAAGAAGGGGAACCATAGGGATTTCTCAGTTCAGCAAAAAGAGATCTGTTAAAAATCAGTGGGGGATAGTGTGAGAGACAATATATGTTTTGAGAAGCTTCTTCAACATAGGAAAAGAAAAAGGAGAATGCAGGAAGGATGTGCCAAAGTAGGACTGTAAACCAAGAAAGTCAGAATAGGAAAGACCACAAATAATAATGTGTGGCTTTAACAACATATGCATATTTTTTTAAAAAATTTTTTGGGTGCTTCGGCCCCCCAATTGTCTGAGGGACAGCAACCCGGCCCCTGGCTGAAAAAGGTTGCCTACCCCCTGCTTTTGACTATACCATACACTCTATATGTAAAATAAAATAAGGGGGGGGTAAAATAAGAAGGGGAGGTACTGTTGAAGAAGAGATGAAAGATCAGAGAAGTAACTGAATTGGGTGATTTTTTACATATAAATTTAAATGTAATGCTGTAGATGAAGAGAAGGCCATTAACTTTACAACTCTGGCATACCACCTCTTTTCTATTGTATTTACAAAGTAAGCCTTAGACATGTGTTCTTATGTAGGTAACAAAGGAAAACAAAAAGTCTGTACCCTAAATTAGAAGTATGTTCATATTGGAATAATAAAATCTCATCAGGTTCAGTGTGACTTTCTACTGACGAAAACTTTAGCTGTATTATTCTTAATTTCTGTTCAGTCCAGTAGGTGGCACTTGTTTTACATATAGAGTGTATAGCATAGTCAAAAGCAGGGGTAGGCAACCTTTTTGAGCCGGGGGCCGGGTTGCTGTCCCTCAGACAATTGGGGGGCCGAAGCACCCAAAAAAAATAATAATAATATGCATGCACACTCTCTCAGCCCCAGAAAAGCCATGGCAAAACCCCTGTGGAGATTTTGCCAAGAAAACCCCAAGAACAGGTAATAACAACAATAATCAATATCATCATGGCGGCCTGGGGCCTGTCCAAAGGCCTCAGGGGGCCGCATCCAGCCTCCGGGCCTTAGGTTGCCTACCCCTGGTCAAAAGTATGAGACTTGCAATATTGCTGTCTCTCTGTAGAATTAAAAATATATAGGTTTTGTCATGTTTTCCTCATGCTAATTTTTTTATGTATCTAAAAATATATAGGTTTTTGTCATGTTTTACCCATGCTAATTTTTTATGTATCTTCCATGTATCTATATGATATATAAGCAATCACCTTAGGATCAGCATTAAAATGGCCATATTTGTGCATGATACCCAGTTATTCAAAGTGAAGAAAGAGCTCCAAAACCTCCTGTTATTCCTTACTGTTGGCTATGCTGTCTAGAGCCAATGAGAATTTCAGTTAATTTCTAGAGGGCCATATGTTCACCACCGCTTCTTGAAACCATTGATTCCCCATAATCTAGAATTTTATATCACAGTTTATTCATCATTATATAAGGGTTTGTTGCTGAACAAGAAAAGAAGTGCTAATTATCCGCATGGAGGGAGGGAGGCTCATGATAATGTTAAGCCATATTCAAAGGCATATCAGTGTTAGTCTGTATCAGTATATGAAGAGTTCTTGTAGCACAGGGGTAGGCAACCTTTTTGAGCCGGGGGCCGGGTTGCTGTCCCTCAGACAATTGGGGGGCCGAAGCACCAAAAATAAATAAATAAATAAATAAAAATTTAAAAATATTAAAAAATAAAAAAATAAAAAAATATGCATGCACACTCTCTCAACCCCAGAAAAGCCATGGCAAAACCCCTGTGGAGATTTTGCCAAGAAAACCCCAAGAACAAGTAATAACAACAATAATCAATACCACCATGGCAGGCGATGGGGGGGGGGGCGGTGGTGGTGGCGGCAGGACCAGCCTGGGGCCGGTCCAAAGGCCTCGGGGCCGTATCCGGCCCCCAGGCCTTAGGTTGCCTACCCCTGTTGTAGCATCTTTGAAACAGAGAGAGGAGTTGTAGTGTAAGTTTTCATAGACTCAATCTACCGTATCGGCATATAGGACGCACCCAATTTTAAGGAGCACAATCTAGGAAAAAAAAAGATTCTTAATCATATACAGTCGGAGGACACCTCCGACCCAGGCATCCGCCCAAGGAAAGCAATGAGGCTTTCCTTGGAGGGATCCTGGGGTCGGAGGCATCCTCCGACCTCTGGAGGACACCTCCAACCCAGGCATCCGCCCAAGGAAAGCAACGCTTTCCAGGATGCTTTCCTTGGGCCGATGTTGGGGTCCTCTCCGACCCCAGCATTGCCCCATGGAAAGCAACGTTTTTTTCCATGGGACGATGCTTGGGTCGGAGGACTCCTCCGACCCAAGCATCGCCCCATGGAAAGCTTCCTTGGGGCAATCCTGGGGTCGGAGGATGCCTCCGACCCCAGCATTGCCCCATGAAAAGCAAAGTTTTTTTCCATGGGGCGATGCTTGGGTCGGAGGACTCCTCCGACCCAAGCATCGCCCCATGGAAAGCTTCCTTGGGGCAATCCTGGGGTGGGAGGATGCCTCCAACCCCAGCATTGCCCCATGGAAAGCAACGTTTTTTTCCATGGGGCGATGCTTGGGTCGGAGGACTCCTCTGATCCAAGCATCACCCAAGCATCACCCCATGGAAAGCTTCCTTGGGGCAATCCTGGGGTGGGAGGATGCCTCCGACCCCAGCATTGCCCCATGGAAAGCAACGTTTTTTTTCCATGGGGCGATGCTTGGGTCGGAGGACTCCCCGACCCAAGCATCGCCCCATGGAAAGCTTCCTTGGGGCAATCCTGGGGTGGGAGGATGCCTCCGACCCCAGCATTGCCCCATGGAAAGCAACGTTTTTTTTCCATGGGGCGATGCTTGGGTCGGAGGAGTCCTCCGACCCAAGCATCGCCCCATGGAAAGCTTCCTTGGGGCAATCCTGGGGTGGGAGGATGCCTCCGACCCCAGCATTGCCCCATGGAAAGCAACGTTTTTTTCCATGGGGCGATGCTTGGGTCGGAGGACTCCTCCGACCCAAGCATCGCCCCATGGAAAGCTTCCTTGGGGCAATCCTGGGTGGGAGGATGCCTCCGACCCCAGCATTGCCCCATGGAAAGCAACGTTTTTTCCATGGGGCGATGCTTGGGTCGGAGGACTCCTCCGACCCAAGCATCGCCCCATGGAAAGCTTCCTTGGGGCAATCCTGGGGTGGGAGGATGCCTCCGACCCCAGCATTGCCCCATGGAAAGCAACGCTCCTTCCAACACCAGCGTCCTTTCCGTACATTCGGCATATTAGATGCACCAACTTCCCCACCCCCATTTTGGGGAAGAAAATGTGCGTCTTATATGCCGAAAAATACGGTACTTCATGAGATGAAAGCTTATGCTACAAAGCTTATATTACAAACTTCTTTCTCTCACTCTCAAACTTGCTACAAGATATCTTTGTGATCTCTTTGTATAATGTTAAACAAGTTCACCTTTATGCCTGAATAGTTTCATTTAGACTTGTCTGGTTACTTTTTCTGCTTCATCAGGTCTCTCTTGCTACAGTGATATTTGTTGCCAGTCAAAAGAGTTTATCATCTGATGTAAAAACTGTTATCAAACAACAGCTTGAAAATGTCTCCAATGGATGGACGGCTTATAGGATAGCCAGGCAAGCTTCTAGAATGGTATGTGTGATCAGTGGTTGTGTTCAGGTTTTCTCTATAAGCAAGACTGATAATCTGTAGTTAAAATTCATTTTGTATACTTGCTTTGAAATTTAAATTTAAATTTTAAGTCCCACTGCTGTGGTGTAAAAGGGCTGCATTTTTGCTGGAGTGGTTTGTTTTTTCTCTATCCCAAGGCAAAACAGAATTTAAAATTGAGTTAAGACATGTGACTGGGTGCTAAAATAAAACTATTCTGAAACTATTCCAAAGCCAGCTAGTGATAGATAAACTCTCATTAGCTCTTTGGCAAATCCAGCTTTTTTTTTAAAACCAGAAAGCTGTGTAATGCCATTAGGAGCATGTGGGGATCTGAATAGCATTGTACCTTCCAGAACCTGACAACATCCCAGTGGAGTAGATTCAAAGCCCTTCACATGAGGGTTTGGGTGCCAGAAGACTGGAAGTTTAGAGAAACCTAGCCCCAATTGGAATTTTCCATAAGTTGTTAAAGGTTATTGTCAACTTTGACTTATGGCAACTGTATGAATGAGAAACCCCCAAGTCATCCTATCATCATCAGCCCTGCTCATGTCCTGCAGACTCAGCGCTATGACCTCTTTGATTGAGTCAGTGCACTTATAATGGGGTCTTCCTCCTTTCCAGCTACTTTTGTCTTGCCAAGCATTATTGGTTTTTTTAATGAGTCATGTCTTCTCATGATGTGTCCAAAGTATGACAGTCTTAGCTTAGTCATCTTGGCTTCTAGATAGAGATGAGGCTTGATTTGCTCTACGGTCTCTATTTGTTCTATTCATCTTTTTTGGCCGTGCATGGTATCCATCAACCTCTCCTCCAGGATGAGCTTTCAAATAAGATGATTCTATGTCCTGTCAGTGTTTTTCACTGTCTAGGTTCACAATTGAAACACAATGCCATGGACAATCCTGACTTTGATGTTCAATTATATATTACATCTTTACACTTGAGGGCTTTTTTCCATTACTGTAAGAGGAAAAAATGAAGATAAACTGTTGATCAGGGCTTCCCAACCTGTGGTCCGAGGAGCCTTAGGGTTCTGCGTGCACTTCCCAGGTGCTCTGTGGTTGCTCTAGGAAAATGAAAGAAATAAAAATTGAATGAGATTAAAGAATAAGGATATATTCTGATATATACTCCTAAACACCATTAACTTGTAAGACATAGGGTAGGTCTCTTAGGGGCTCCGCCATAGAAATAAGGGCTCTGTGAGTCAAAAAGCTTGGGAACCCCTGCATGTAGATCATATCTAAAGGTACTGATGAAAATTTATTTTCTTATAAATCTGTTGTTCAGATCTTGTAAGGTTTGCTGTAACCAATGAAAAACAAAATTTGAACTGCTGCACTTCCTGTCCTTTCTCCAGCCTAAGACCTTTCTCTGAGAGAATGTGCTTGTGCTGTTAAACTAGGATTGTAAGAGAAGAGATTTGTTTTCCTTCAGTTAAGAAGAATGATCATATAAGAAAACTGCAGATCCCTGAGTTTCTTGTGCATTAGACAGGGAAGAATACCTGGTAGGAAGAATAAAACAAAGTTCCATAAAACATTGGGAACAAAGACTGCTGATTAAGTGTCTATTTCTGAGAGGTTTGGACCATGTCTTGTGTGACATTCATTTGGAGATGTCCGTTACACTTAAAGTGGCAGTGCCTGGAGCGAAGCCAGTCCCCAAACCATTGGTCACTTGTCTCTGAAGAATTTCCAGGAAGAAAGAAATAGTTGGGGGGGGGGGGAACCCTCTGCCAGTCCCCAATATAAGATAGCTTAAAAAGCACTGCATTAGATCACAGATTTGAAACAACCAATAACACATTCTAAATATGATGCTAGAGCCTGATGGACTAGAAGAAATTTCTAAATCTTTACTTCACATGTATCGCAGAGTTCTTTCTGATAATTTTTCTTGTGAAATGTTGTACCTGAAAAAATATATTTAAGTCTACTTTTGGAAAAGGATATGAATTATTCCTGCTTAGATTTTAAAATTAGATTTATTTTTTAAAAATGGCAACTAGTTCCCATTGAAGTGTGCATAGCCTTAAAGATATTTTATACCCTATCAACAATTGTGCAGAAACCTCAAGAAGTTTCAGCAAGTTAGTACTCATGAAAATTGGCAGGCATTCTTCAATGGGATAGGAACATTTAAGCTCCGTACTCATCTTGTCTATTCTGTGTAAACTTGCAAAAGAAACTTGACTTCAAGTGGTGAATTCCTTGTTTTGTATTGGTGGAGAAGATACTTTATAATTAATTGGCCTAGTGTTTAGAGTTACATTGGTCCAGTAGAATAAAAAATGAGATACTGACAAGACTCTTCTTCTTCCGATGAGACTGAATGTATGAGATGAGAGATTATGGTGTAAGTGTGGGAGTGCCATATGTGGGGCTCAGGAAAAATTATACTTGGGTCCTGAATAGACTACTACTTCCATCACCACCAGCCTGGTGGCCTTGGTGGCTAGAAATGAAGAGAGTACCATTTGTTAGTTGGAGCATATTTCTGAGCAAGGCAGGGAGGAGAGATACCCCGACAAGGTTCAAAAGTGTTGAGTTTATTCAAGATAAATATTGCAAAATTGGTTTTTCACACACACACACTTTATTTCAGATGTGTATCCATTCTTGTTGTGTCGTTTGTGTTAGATACAGAGAGCCTCATGCTCTTTCAATTATCGTCTCTTATTTCCCTCTGTAGGGTAACCATGGCATGGCCAGAGAGCTCTATCAAAGCTTGCTGACTGAGGTGGCTTCAGAACACTTCTACTTCTGGCTGAACAGTTTGAAAGAGTTCTCCCATGCAGAGCAGTGCTTAACAGGGCTGCAAGAGGATGATTATAGTACAGCACTTTCTTGCATCGCTGAATCGCTAACATCTTATCACAAAGGAATAGCATCCTTAACGGTAAGTGTAAAACCCCCCCCCCCCAATTATTCATTGCACATATGTAGGTTAAAGCAGTTGTCCTCCTCATTTATGGTGTTTTTAGTTAGATTCTTCAAAAACCTTGGAAATATCAGTGGTGTGTTCACTCTCTGTTATCCTGAGTCAGGTAGTACTATGCACTAAGGAATTGTACTTTCAGAGGAGCTGTCACTTTAGCAGTGATTCATCTCAAACCTCTGTTCAGGTAGCTGGACACTTTTTCAGTAAAGCCAGGCAATCAGTGTGGAGACCTGATTCTCTCACTAAAATATTTAGATTCTAACTCACCTCAGGATTGATAGCAGTGTAGTGATTCATTGGGAGGTCCTAATCTGAGGAATCTGGGCAGATCTAGGCAGAGCTGAGACTTGACATACTTGCCCTCTTAAGCGGGGATAGTCCTCTACTCCAGTGGTGGCAAACCTATGGCATGCATGCCAGAGGTGGCACTCAGAGCCCTCTCTGTGGGCACGTGCGCTGTCATCCCAGCACAGAATTCACCAGACTTCATTACTAGAAAGCCAGGGGGATGTGGTACTTTGTGATAAATAAATGGGTTTGGAGTTGCATTTTGGGCACTCGGTTTCTAAAAGGTTCACCATCACTGGTCTACTCCATCCATGTTGTTGTGTGCCTTTAATTCATTTCTGATTTATGGAGATCCTAAGGTGAACCTACTATGGAGTTTTCTTGGCCAGATTTGTTCAGAGACGGTTTGCCATTGCCTTCCCCTGAGGCTGAGAGCATGTGACTTGCCCAGGGTCATCCAGTGGGTTTCATGGCTGAGCTAGGAATCAAATCCTGGTCTCCAGAGTCATAGTCCCAGTAAGCCATGCTCAACTTTTAAAAATAATGGGGTCCCTTCCCCTCCCCCCCCCCCCCCCCCCGCCAAAAGTTAAAGATTTTAAATGAGGAAGTGAGACTTAGGTATAACACTCAAAAGGCCGTTGGCTCTTGTTCCAAATAAGCATGTTTCTGGGTTGTTGAGACACACAGGAGGGCCTTCAAAGATAATCTCAATGAGCAGGGAGGTTCTTCAGATATCACTATCTCAAACCATTCAGGGCTTCCAAGGTTGTCACCAACACTAGGAATTAGCTGCAGAAACTAAGGGCCTTTGCAGACTGCCAGAAATAGTGCACATTAAATTGAGGCACTGCCCTGGCTCAGTGCTAGGGAGTCATGGGAATTGTATTTTTTTCTGGGACATTGAGCCTTCTCTGTCAGAGAGCTCTGGTGCCACAATAAATTACAGTTCCCATGATTCCTTAGCACTGAGCCAGGGCAGTGCCTCAATTTAATGTGCACTATTTCTGGCAGTCTGCAAAGGCCCTAATTGAAAGCCAGTACAAAAAAGGAGTCACATCCCCCCTGTACATGTCCAGTGACCTCAGCCAGATACAAGCACTCCCGGGCTGCAACCAATTTTTGGTTGGGACAAAATTTAACAATAATTATTTGCTTCTGTATTGTCAAAACTGTCCCTCAGTAGAGTGGTCCTTAGTGTGATCAATACAGAAGTAACTAATTTTATTCAAGTAGTTGCATTATCGGTAACTTAAGTAGTTTAGTAGTAGCTTCAGGTATAAATAACTGTCTTTTAGGAGAACTGCTTTAGTACCTGCATTTTTTGGAAAAAAATGAACACAGAGAAGGCCAAGTCTGAACAATACCAATCTTGGCTGCAATTTGAGGAATCTCTGATTCCTTCTGTAATCTGCCAAGTATCAAAGTTCCCTTCTGTAAAATGATATTTCCTGTAAAATGATGTTTCCTCTCTTTTTTGTTTACCACATTTAATCAAATGTTGCATTTGCTGAAGTGGAACTATTTTCCACATATGTGAAACCTTTAAGCAAGAGATGCTAACTTTTCTTGTTCCATTAGGAATATATTACAACAAGCTGCATTTACTTTATATTTTGAATACATAAATAAATAAAAATAGTTTGCATGTCATTGACATTTAATACACTAGAAGCTTAGCTTCATCATTTTATATAACATTCTTCTCTCATAATGAATTGCAAATTTGAGAAATGCTGAATCTACCACTTAATTCGAAATGGGATTAGGAAGTGGAAGAATATTAAATTTGGGCTATTAAAACTTTAGGAATAAAGTGTTTCTCCAATGTAGGTAATGATAGATTGTAGTGGTTAGAACACTGGACAAGGCCCAATGGGATTTGGGATCAAATCCCCTCTCATCCTGGAGAATAAGAAATAACATTGGGGTGGTCACAGTTTATTTGCCTCAGAGGTTTGTTCCTGTAACCTGATCTGACCTTGAGAAAAAGTGAGGTACATAGGAAATACATAAATACTGCTTTGTCATTACTCAAATATATGTTTGCAGAAATCCCTAATTTCCTCTCATGGAAGAAGGAGAGCAGGCAAAAAAGTGGCAGCTGTGTATCTGAGTATGGGTTATATTTAGCTGTGAGACATAGCTTGTCTGTATTTGATCTCAAAAAAATTGCAAGATGTAAAAATTATCATCAAAGTTGGTCTAGTGGGAAGAAGAGGACAAGCACAAGTGTGGTTTAACTTCCCAGTTTCATCAAATTGCTTCAGTCTTGCATTGCACAATGTGAGTGAAAGTGTTTCTGATTCTGGAATAAAGCTATTTGTCACAGTGGTTTCACAAGGTGTACTGCATTGGTTGACACCATCAGAGGCAGTGGCACCAAAAATAACTGTCTATATATTTTTTGTGCAGTGTTTCGGCAAAAATGATCTTTTATAATATATATATCTTTAGTTAGTTATAACTACAAAAGCATCTTTTGTAAGCCAAGCTTACATGTATTGTAGCAACAAGTATATTGTGCATTTCAGTTGGCTAATAAAGGTATCACTGTTTGGTGGATTTTTGTTTGAATTTGCTAAATGGCCAACAGAGATACCCCTGCATACTTTATGTACTATAGCAGTATACCTACAACTAAAACTCTGACTGTACCCCACATGTGGTGCTCCAATCAAAACCTTCAGTGAAGACTGTAGTCCTTTTTACCCACTTGAGTTAAGGTCTTATTGATCCCATCTTGGGAGAAAAGTGGGATATAAATTCAATAAATAAATAAATGTAAATAAATCTAAACGATGGTTACTTTAAGCTCTCATGGCATCCTTCATAGGGATGGAACAAATACCAAATACTCAGTTCCACCATACCTCATCTTTCTCTGCCCTTCAGACTTTCTGCACCTAGTTACTTGTTCCTTAAATTTACACCACTGGAAAACTGCATCTGATGCTGAAAATAATGGCCACATTATTTTAAATTAACAAGATTTTTTTTAAAGCATAGTAAGATAGCCTTAGACACTCATGAAAATTATAGGAATTTTGAAGGCCGCCCTTGGCCTTGCTGAATATTACAGAATATTGATCACAGTGGTTAATCTAATCCAGATAAGTTCATATATACAAAAAACACTGTAGTTGGTCTCTTCTGAATTTTCTGGACACAACAAATCTTTCTTGTCCATGCTTGCTCAAAAAGGAGATACATTTAGGGCCTTTACAGAAAGCTCGTTTTGGGTGGCTTGGGGCTACCCCTGCTAGCGGCAGATCGGGGCTGCAGCAACCCATGCTGTGGCCCCGATCCTTCCTTTTGCTGCTCCTTTTAGGGGCAGCAAAAGGCCGACCTAAGAGCCGGCGATGCAACTCTTCCGTGCCCTTTCGGTGCACTGTGTCTACACGCAAACGGGCGCACGGTGTCAGGATGGTGTCGGGGTGGGGTTGGGGCAGCCGGCATGTGGCTGCCCCACCCCAATTCTACCCCCAGGCTGGCCCTTTAGGCCAGTCTTCAACAAACCTTAATGCCAATGCACACTAATGGGTCTTGAGAAAACTGTTACATGTTGTAAACAAATGTAGTGGGCCCTTAGTATCCACTGGCGTTTAGTTCCAGGATCCACCGTGTATACCAAAATCCATAGATGCTCAAGTCCCATTAAGTACAGTGGCATAGCACAAGAGTGTCCTTTATATAAAATGGCAAAATCTAGGTTTGCTTTTTGGAATTTAATTATTTTTAAAATATTTTCAAATCCATGGGTTTGGAGGGCTGACTGTAAATGTAATTAAAGTAACCCAAGGCCCTTTGAAGACATGGGCCAAGCTTCCTTCTAATCAATAATTGCACTTTGTCCCTGCATCAGTAATAACTGATGCCACGTCTGTGTTTGTGTTGGGATGTCAAGAAAGTCCAGCAACCCATATTAGCTGCACATCATTCTGCTGAGGGCAGGCAGTTCTGCCACATCTTCGATTACTGTAACACACTCTAGGGCTGCCTTTGATGCATGTTTGGAAACAACGTTTGGTACAAAGAACTACAGCCAGAGGATTAAACTGGTGATGGTTACTGGAACCATGCAACTCCCTTGTTACAACATATTCATTGGCTGCTGGTCTGCTTTTGGGCACAATTGAAAATGCTGATTGTGACCTTCGCTCTGAAATCCTCCGAAGGGGATCTTCTCTCAGTCCCACCACATTCACAGGCACAACTGGCGGGGAAGCATGGCAAGGCCTTTTTGATAGCTACCCTTCAGCCCTGTAATTCCTTTCCAAGAGAGAGTCCTCCTTTAGGGAGTCAGACTTTTTAAAAAATTATTTCAGGAGAATTTGAGAACTGAAGGGCTGTGGGGTGTTTTTTTTTAGGAAAGAGCTATTGAGAGGATATTGTACTGTTTCTAAAAAAATGATTTTTATAATTTTCAATTGTATGTTTTAAATTGTTTTTTAAAGTTGTTGATAGTTTAATTCCTTTTTAATGTTGACCTCTTGTATCTTTTATATCTATTGTGTTTTTGTAAGTTGCCTTGAGTTCCACTTTTGGAAAAAAGGAAATGGTAATATTAATCATCTGTATGATGGATAGTGTGCCATGTATGTTGTTGAAGAAACAAGATCAGAGCCTTATGGAAGCCTTCCAAATGAAGCATCTAATGATAATCCCCCCCTCTATATTATCTAGACCCAAGTAATATAAGGTATCCCCTACCCTGCCCTTATTGCAAGAATTTCATAATAAAGGCACAAGTATCATTTGCAAACTGAGTTCTAGTAGTGTTATTCTGTATTTTAATAAATGATCTCACAAAAGCAAATTCCTTCAGAAATGATTTCTGAAGGGAAAAATTTACAGATATTTTGCTTTTGACCCAGATTATCCACCTCCAAGTCCTGCTTCTGTGATGTCTCTTTTCCCCAGGCTGCCAGCACACCACTTAACCCTTTGAGCTTTCAGTGCGGATTTGTCAAACTGCGGATTGACCTTCTTCAGGCTTTCTCTCAGCTGATCTGCACCTGTAATAGCCTGAAGACTAGTCCACCACCTGCCATTGCCACAACAATTGCCATGGCCTCAGGTAGTGACCTCCAACGGTGTGGACGGATTTCCAACCAGGTAAGTGCTCCCTTCTGACTCTGCTATCATTATGCAACTGTATTTTTGCTTGGACTGGTGTGTTAAGATAAGGAAAGTGAGCACTCTCACACAAAAACGGGGGAGCTGTCATTGCTGAACAATATATTGTTGGAATATGAGACTCCTTTTGCAATAAGCTGTAGGATGGTACAACTCTTCTATAGATAGAATATTGATCTTATTATGTAGCTTTACAGTGGGATCCCCAGAGTCGTTCACGCAAGCTGGTTGTATAAAGTGTTAAAAAGCATAAAGGCTGGGGAACTTAATGGAGGAGGAATAAGATACTAGAATGGACAAAGAAGACAGAGAGGAGAGGCTTAAAGGAGAGGGAAGGACTGGATTCTCTTGGGCAACAGGAGAGAGTGAGAATGCAGACATGCTGAGTGCCCCACTATCCAGCACAGCTTCTGCTGAGGTTCTGGAGGAAACACCAGCTAGACATAGAGGTGAAGGAGTGATATTGCCATTGGGCAGAATTCAAGGTGCTATTTTTAACCTTTAAAGCCCTAAACAGCTTGGGTCCAGACTATCTGAAGGACCGTATCACACTGTACAAGTCAGCCCAAGCACTAAGATCAGCTGGAGAGGGCTTTCTCTCAGTCCCATCATCTTCGCAAGTGTGGTTGGTGAAGACTCAGAACAGACCTTCTCCGTGGCTGCTCCCAGACTGTGGAACTCTATGCCACAGGAGGTCAGATTGGCCCCCTCCCTGCTTTCTTTCCACCGGCAGCTGAAGACATTTTTATTTAGGCAGGTGTTTAGTGGGTAGATTTTATTTGAGTAATATGGTGTGTTGTTTAATGAGTTTTACTTTTTTAAACGATGCTGTATTTATTAATGTTTTAATGTTAGTAGTATTTAATTCATTTTTAATTTGTAATCAATGTTTTAGCTTTGTCTTTTTTAATATATTGTAACCTTCCTCAAATCCCACTGTGGGAGAAAGGCGGGATATAAATCCTGGAAATAAATATAATAAAATACCTGAGAGTTGTAATAGTCCCAGCTCAGTTCATTCTGCATTCTGTATAATGAGTCATGAGCAGTGTTCTATTTTTCTTCACCTGTACCTCTCCCCACCCTGACCATGACTGCAGATGAAATTCTCCATGGAAGAATTCAGGAACCTAGCTGCAAGATATGGAGATCTTTATCAATCATCTTTTGATGCAGACGCAGCAACTTTGAGGAATGTGGAGCTGTATCCTGCTGTTTTAAAATGCAAGGCCCAGTCATTTTTCCCCAAGGGACTATGCCTTCAAATGAAGGATTTATTAAGGGAATTCAAGAGTTGCAAAACCTGAGGGGCAAACATAAAGAGTTTTCTACATACCAGTTCCTCTTCAAAAGCAATGTCGAATGCTATTGCAGTTTGTTAGGCAGAATTCACTGCTAATAACTTTGCTGCTAAGTCAAATGATTATTCTTATCCAGTTCAGCAGAGTTCACTCAGTTCCATCCATTAGTTATGGGTTCTAAAGCCTCAGAGACAGGACTTTCCCAATTCTTCTTCCCAAGGTCTTTCCCCCACTATTCAGTGTATTAAACCTGCAACCAAGTAGAATTTAATATAAAATTGGTTTTGAGTTTTACTGGGCAGGGAGATCTATAAATAAAAATGGCCCAGAATCTGCCTAGATTTTTTTTATTGAAGAGGCTTATGTGAAGAGCTTTAAAAACTTATTTTTGAACTACAAGTTGTGGAAGTTTCTGGATGTTACAGTCCAAAAAAAGTAACTTCCTAGCTCTGCTCTGCTGCTCTCTTTTGGGGACAGTTTTTTTCTTTGGCACTGGGAACTGCTTCAGCAATTAATGTTCCAGTTGCAAATGTGACTCTTGCAGTATGATTGTAAATGTACTACATTTAAATGTAAATGTACAGGTTCCTGTGTTCCTGGACCACATCTTTTGAACTGTTCACCCAGACTCTCTGTGTTTTCAGGGTTTTTCACAGCTATGAGAACTACTTTTCTATTGCATGTAAGCTCAGATTCTCTAGATCCTGGTCAAAACAGAGTTACTGGTTACATTGCCGCATAAACCATCCTATGTATTTGTGACACGAACCTGGGACTGACTACATCTTGCTGCCATGTGTGCATAGCATAGTCAAGCTGTTTGGCACCACATAATAGCCTTGTTCAAACATAACACTTAGAAACTCTTCCCCTCTTTTTCTCTAGTATAGTCACAAAGAGATTGGAACCATCTACTTGCTGGTTTAAATTAACTTCAATTTGTTGCTGGGTCAGAATCAGGAAAAACTGTGGTAAATTGAAATTATATTTTTTTAAATGAGCCATGATGAGAAACAACAATTTTGTCTTTGGTTCAATAATCCATAGCTTAAATTAACACAATTTGCCCCAGTTCATATGTAATAACAAATTGTACAATAGGTCTTTGGTGTTTGCTAAGGTTTGGTTCCAGGCTCCGCTGTGGATATCAAAATCTGTGGATGCTCAACACCCATTATATATAATGGCATAGCAAAATGGTATCCCTTATCTAAAATGGCAAAATCCAGGTTTGCTTTTTGGACTTGTTTATTTGTTTTTGTTGCGGGGGATATTTTCAAACCATGGATAGTTGAATCCGTGGATGCAGAGTTCATGGATACAAAGGGCCGACTGTAGTTAGTTTACAGAAGGAAGTAGAGTCTTCTTGCCCAACTGTGCCTGAGGATGAGAAGGGGTTGGATTGGATTGCTTGTGTGGTCTCTTCCAACTCCAATCTTTGACTTGAATTACTTAAATCAAACTCATGATGACCTATGTCTCCCTGCCTCCACACAATGTAATGAAGGCCATTTTGACTATAATAACTCATGGTTGTCATATTATGTACCATACAATGTAAAACAAATTTCACACATTTCATTTGTTCATCTTTAACATTACACCAGACAACAGCAGAGTTGTTTATTGATATCACATGCAATTGAAGCCCTGATTTTAGATCCTGACTCTGCAAGGTAAGTGTGATACTTTCTTCACCGTCTATATTATCCAACCTTTTCTCTAATGATCATTTAAATTGAAAAATTGCAAGAATGAAAAAAAATCAGTAGTAGTTTATCTGTTCTATGTTGCTATATTGTAAATATTGTATAAAGTTACCCAAGTGTCAAATGTATTCCTGAGTCCCTTCAAATTATCATTTATTTTATTTGGTCATCTTTAACTTAAATTATGTTTCATTAAAAGCTAAATGGGCCTTATTAATTGAACTGAAAGAGCCCCAACTTATTTTTCAGAAACCTTAACTGTTTTGCCATATTCATCATTCACTTAACATTTTGATTTTTTTTCTACTTCACAGTTAAAGGGAAAATGGGTTGTTCCTTTTGCTTTTTTCAATTTAGCAGCAACCATATTATAAAAAAACTATTGTTTTAAGTAAAAATGTAATATATGAATATTAATATACATTAATATTTTGGCACTGTGCACCGATGATTGTTTAGAAAACACTAATCAAAACAAAAATATAATTCTGTTTAAATCATGATTCCTTTGAAGTATAGTGCTGATTGGATTAAATGAACTTTCATGGGAATGAGAGAAAGATTTAGAAAAATCATAGTTGAAAAGCAGTGGTTATCCTGCATTTGTACAGTGTTGTAGACAGAACTACAGGAACTCTTGCCTATGCCATGGAACACCTGGATATTATCAAGGCTTCTGAGGATTACAGTTTGAATAGAATTAAGGCATGAAATCTCAAATCTAATTTCATTTGCGAGTGAGTGTGCATGTGTTTCATGGCATTGGGCTTTCTTGAATAGTCTGTAGAATTAAAGACATAGTTGTGTTTGAATGGATTAGCATGCAAAGGGACCTTCCTTTGAGACTGAGAAAAAGAAGTTGGTAGCATTATGCTACCAACTCTTTCTCTCAGTCTCAAAGGTGCTATAAGATCCCTTTGCATATTGAATCATCTGCATTTTCCTCCTTAGCTCTTCCAATTTCCTAAATGAACAAGATAATTAATCTTTGTTGCAATGCCATTGGCAGGGATGGAGTTACATGAGGGACAACATTAGCAATATAAGGCTAGCACTGATAAAAAATATCCCCTTGGGCCCTCTCTGATATTTGTTGATGTAACAAATGCTAGATCAGATCCTTTGAGACTAATAATTGGAAAAAAAATATTCTGGAGACATCATGGCTCACTTCCACATGGAAATCTCAAAATGTATCTCCATGGGGATACCACACATGAATTAATTTCAATTCATATAGGCCCTAATAGTTTACAGATATGTTTTGTTTTTCCCCCCAAATGGTTGAAATTATTTCTTGTGGGAAGGAGAACAACACTCCATATTGCTGAAGCTAACAGAACTGTGTATATATTTTTCAGGAGCACCTGGCCACAGTGCTCACCCGGGTCAGGATGGGTGAGTGTTTTACACACCTGTTCCCATGATGAACTGAGACTCGCTACTGGCGCACACTCCTTACCTTTCCAGTGTTGCTGGTATTGAGAAGCCCTTCATCACCATTTCTAATGTGGAAATGGGGCACCTGGCTGTACCCATGTCGTCAAGTTCCTGTTACCACATCAGACATGGCAATTGGGGGCTTCTCAATACCAGTGATGGCACAGCAAGGTAGGGAGCATGGGGGAACCATGTGAACAGGCAAGGCTTGCAGCAGAGTTTCCAGGTGTGTAAAACACTCGCCCATCCACATGCCAACCTGGGTGAGCACTGTGGCCAGGTGCTCCTCAAAAATGTATACACAGTTCTGTTCCAATGAAAAATGTACGCCCAGTTCTGCAGCAAACCAGGGGTCAAATTGACCCCGAGTAATGGTTGTTTACCCTGGGATCAGGCCATATCCACTGGACCCAGGTCCATTATGATCCTGCCCCTAGGGTTTTGACCTGTGTTGTCTGAACTGGAAGATGCAAGGCTGGGGGGGGGGGGGGGACACGGGCCCTTGGGCCCATGGAGACAACCCCTTCCTCTCATATTTGGAGGAGAAAAAAGCAGCACTGTCTATATTCTGCTCTAAAATCCAAATGGGATACAGAATGTGTTTCCTTTCTTCTCCCAGGATGGAAGTGAGGAAGGGAAGCTCTCATGCTGCACTGCTAACAGGCTACAACTCACTCACAATGGGTGGGTTCTGTAGATGAACATCATCCTTTTGCCAGCACAGAGAATCCACTCTACACAGATGCAATCTATGCATCACTGCTGGGTTACTGTCATATTTTACAGTTCTTTGTTAAGTGTTGAACATAGTGCACAAGCAGCTACCATGCACACATGCCTCAGATGTGTCAAGAGAGAGAGGAGATCTTTTTGGGGAAAAGATGTGCAAGGAAACTTAAAGGGGATTGGGAATGTTAGGATTAAATGATCATTTTAATCTGAATAGCAAGATTAATATTATCTTCATGTTAAAGGTTATAGTACTGAAGACATCGTCTGTGACACTGTAGAAACCATCAGAGCAGGTTGTGCTAATTACTTGAGATGCCACATTTCCCATAATTTGTTAATTTTATTGGATACTATTTGTTTTTCACATACAGCAAAATTTATTTGTTTTTTAGAGCAAACACAGAGCCCATAGTTTTTTGAAAAAGTAAAAGTTACAGTTAATTGAACAGCACAAATAAAATAAAGCAAAATATAGGATTTGGTAAGCAGCAAAATACAATCAATGATGTCAAATATCATTCCATAGGTTTGTCAGAGTTTTCAGGGGTCATGTGTTTTTACTGATGTATTGAATAAGGAGAACCCAGTTACTTTACTATAAAATCTGTAATATCTTTGTTTAGTTGCTATCTCTAATTTGGGAGGTCAGTTTTTATATGCATAAAATATCATATTCTCAGTTATCGAATGTAGGACAATAATTTCCTTTCCACCTTTTTGCTATTATTATGCAAGGTGGCACACCAAGAAAAGTTTTTTCTAAGTCTTTGTACAGAACTATACAATCTTCATTAAGAGAGCAATTAATATTTTTACCTGGTTTGTCCTGTCTCTTCTTTCAGTCATGAGACTTAAAGGGTGTAAAAGTTCAGAAGGCTCTGAGGGCAGGTTAGAGAAAATGCACATTGGGCATCACTGGCATATAATTTCTTCTCTAGCTTTCAGGAATATGGTTCTGCTGGAGTGGCACATGTCACAAGTGAATATGAAAGAAGAATGATGTCTGTGTTCAGTCATGTGTTGGAGGAAGTGGAATCACTGAATAGAAAATACACACCTGTATCTTACATGGCAAGTAATAGCTACTCTGTCATTGGGGCTTGCAAAATACTGGTATTATACATTTTCTCATGTCACAGAGTCAAGTCTTCAAGTTTTTATTGACAGCATATCACATTTTAACATAGAGACAGGAGAAAATACATTTCTAACACAAAGCAAAGTTAGAGATTCCTTTTGAGAGTAGAATGCATCATTTTTATGACTTGCACTGTAAATTTTATTGGCAGTGTAACTTTATAAGTTACTTTATAAGTGACAAATCAAAAGTAATCTGTAATTCATTTGCTGAAACTATAAAAAAAACTAGAGAGCAATGCTTGGCTATCTGCATTGAATTGATTCACAAATATTTGTTCATTTGTTCAAAAGCCAGTGAGCCAAGCTAAACAAATCTGGTGCTGTGATGGTTATAAAATAGTAACTTTGTCTCTTAAAGACTGCCTTTACCTTATTTGTTAAAGGTGGTTGTGTTTCTGTACAACTTTTCACCAGTGCAGAGTGTCTCTCATTGGACCAGGTCATTGAAGACCACACATACCATTTGCACTAACTTCAGTACAAGGTGGAAAACAATTTCTTTTGTCTGGATGAGCTTATTCTGTTGCCTAGACTTGGAACTAGATCTGATTTCAAGTCATTTTCATTTGCTCCCTTTGAGAAGGGGGAAAAAAAAGAATCTAGTGTCATAGGTTTGGGCAGAGAGAGACATACTGACTTACCATTTTAGTTGTGTGAACTTCTGCAGAATAGTAAAATAAAAATAAGAGGTTGAGCACCAGCAAACAATGGTTAATAATAATAATAATAATAATAATAATAATATCCCGTCCCTCTGCAGAGCAATCGGGGCGGCTTACAACATTACAATTTCCATACAGATATATTAAACAGAACATAAAATCCCGAATCCCACCCTTCTTCTTGTATCTTATTTATCTTATTCTTCTTGTATCTTATTTTTAGAGTTTCCAGTGGCATCTGGTTGCCCAGAGTGGAAAGTAAGATGCTCAACTAGATAGGCCTTTGTTTTGATCTTGACTTGGCGGTTCTGGTGTTCACTTCTTGCTGGCCACTTCTGCCATTTTATTGCATATAGCCCCAAGGGCAATCTGCCCAGCATTTTGGCATAGGTTCTTCCTAAAGTTTCAGGATTTTCCCTTAGATGAGTTTCCTGTTTAGTTCCTTCCATGCTTTTCCTTTTTTCCCCACTTTCTAAAACTTACTACTTCAACTCAAGTAAGTAAGTAAGGGCCTAAGCAGACTGGCGGCTGTGGGCCACCCTGGGAAGGTGCGCCACGGGACCGAGGCATCCCCACGCCTTGATCCTGCGGCGCACCTTCGCCGCCCCTGAAAGGAGCGCTAAAATAGCGCTTCTTTCACAAGTCAGCGAAAGTGCGCTTCAAAAGTTTGTGGCGCACTTTCGCTGACTTTTCTGCCGCAGCGTGTCCAGACGCTGTGGCAGGAGGTTGTCCTTGGAGCGCTGGCCGTGCGGAGGGCCGGCGGCTCCGAGGACGACCTCGGGAGAGGGATGGGGCGCCGAGCATGCGGCTGCCCCTCCCCTTCCCTGCCTCCAAGATGGCTCTATTAGCCGTCTGTTGAGGCCCTGAGTAAACTTTATTCTTGTATCCTGCCTTTTGCCTATTAGGCAATCAAGGCAGCTAACAAACAGTTACTCAAAGCGAGCATACAACATACATTATGACATAATAAAACACATTACCCCCATTTAAAATTACATATAATACCAGTTATAAATTAAAATAGCTGGCGTATTCACTAGTAATTATCAGACTTTACTACTTATCAACCCTTTCTTTTGGACTGCTGTGTTTGGCTTCCTATTTTACCTCTTCATGGCTTCAGATCCCCAAGAAACATGCGTAAAGCTCCTACAAATCAGTCTGCTTTGGCTTCTGTTTTCTTTCCTATAATTTCATGATCACTTTATATACCTAGGAAAGGGAGAAGCTCATTGTTGTGCTATCTCCCAAATTACCTTAGAGCTATCAGAGGGCTGCTATCTTGTACAGGAAAGCAACTGGTTCTGCTGGGGAGTTTTCCAGTCTTTGTGGTGTTCTATAATCCTAGTGATGGTTTGTCTTGATTTCTTAAGTGCAAGCTACTGTGGGGATAACACCTAAAGTACATGCTGTTTCCTATCCCTGCTTTAAAAAGGATTAAGTCTGATCTGGCTTGGCATTGTTTTGTTCCAGCACACAGCTTGTCTATGTAGTGCAGTCATTGCCTTGCTGAAAGTCCCCATGTCATTTCAGAGGTATTTTTTCCAGAAGCTACAGTCAACTAGTATTAAGGTAAGCTATAGTCACACTGGATTTCAACTAGAGTTAAAGAAAAGATATTCTGGTTATAATCTGTGTAGTGGCATGCAGGAGAAAGAGTGGGACAATTTCTGATCCAACTGTCTAGTTATCTGGTTGTCTAAAGGTTAACATGTTACCATGATATCTTACTGAGCTGATATTCATAACTGAAGTGGAAGTAAATGTGAAAATTATTTTTAAAACAGACCTTAAACAAACTGTTCCAAGCTATTAGCAGAAATGATATCTATTAGATTTTATGCTCTCCTTCCATGAAAATGTGTAATTCGAAACTAGACTATGTATCTTCCCCCTCACACAAATTTCTTTCTGTAAAGAATATGTGAAGGAGCACTTCTGTCTTTGCCTTGGAAGAGCAGCATGCTGCTCCTATGAGGGAATTGTATCAGTTCTCTATCAGATGTGAGGAAGATTGTATTTTGCATTTCCACTGCCATATAAGTTCTCACTGCTGTGCTGCACACTTTCTTCATTTGGAAGATAGGTCTATACCATCCAGTCACCCTGACTCTGCAAAGCAGGGCAGGATATTATGGAAAAACCTATTGTGTTCTTCACAGCCTAATGAGATTGCTATAGCTAAATTTGTGCCAGCTCACTGCAAGAGTCAAACAAGATAGGGTATCCATATGTTTTGCCCCATGAGGCAAGTAGCAGTATGGGAAGAAGGAGCATTTCCAAGAGATTAATTCTGTATCACTGCCCTAAATAGGTTTGGATAGGGACAAACACACTGATTTTATTGCTTTCTTTTGTTTTTCTGTAATATGAGAGATCCTGTTTGGCCCTGTATCTTCTGCCCCCTTTAAGACTGGGGAAAAATGTGAGCAATCAATAGTCCAGTGGATCTCTTTACTCCTAAATGGCAAGAGTAGCACAAAGCTATTGTGACTGTCTCTCTTATCTTTCATAGTACCAGGTACGATGTAAGTGGGGAGAGCAAAGGAGACAGGTAGGAAGAGGGGGAGAGAAGGTGGAATAGAACACTGGGGGAATGGCTGAGTGGTAAAGTAGAATAATAACTGGGGTGTAGCTAGGGAGAACAAACTGAGGACATTGCCTCGCCGATATTAATTCTCCCCTCCCCATGAAATTTCAGTCCCCAAATTTCTAGCATTGCAGAGAGAAAGATATTAAGACTATTCACATCTAGAATTGTAGAATTCTGATTTGGATCCAGTGTTATCATTTGCTCCCCTGCCCCAATAGTTATGCCCCTGGGAAGTGGGGCCAATCATAATTAAGAAAAATAGTATTTGCAGGATACTGCACTGTAATTATTTTCAAAGCTTGCTATATAAATATGTATATGTGATGTACAATTGTTTTCACTTCCATAGTCATATTTATGTGCTGTGTGTTCTCATTTTTCATTTCCATTTAGCACTGGTCACTTTAAAACTTTGATGGCATTCCTAAGCTGAATTGGGCCTGTGAACTCTGATTTTTTGTGTGCAATAAAATTGGATGGTTTGACAGATTTTGATATTCACTCCTGTACCTTTTAAACTCTTGTGGTTTATCTTATTGCTTCATTTTTCCTGCTTCATTTTAATAGTTGGTTTTATTGACTATCCATTTGGTATAATAGGGCCTCAAATGCTGTCATGCCATTAACCTCATATCCTTCCTATAAAATAGTTAAATTTCCAAATACATACGCAGATCTTCTATACAAATGAAGCATATAATGAAAGGAACCTGTAGAGACTATCCATGCTGCCAGAGAGCACTTTTTCTTAGTTGCAGGAATACAGGTTCATGTTTTAAATAAAGTAGTGCATGTTTGATTTGCATATGTCACATACAATCTACAGATACTTTAGTCAGGTGGTACTTCTGACTGTACAGAAGATATGCTGTCTCTGTGTTGCAGGGAAGAAACACAAAGCAAACTCTCAGATAGTGCCTTTGTAGTTTTCTTATAATAATTGTGATATGGATTGTAGCTGCATGTCACTGGACTGTATATATGTATTGTATAATAACACAACTTTTGTTGTTGTTGTGTGCCTTTAATTCATTTCTGACTTATAGCTGCCCTAAGGCAAACCTATCATAGGGTTTTCTTGGCAAGATTTGTTCAGAGGGGGTTTGTGTTGCCTTCCTCTGAGGCTGAGAGAGTATGACTTAAGGTCACCCCATGGGTTTTCATGGCTGAACAAGGATTTGAACCCTGATCGCCAGAGTCCAGTGCTCAAACCACTACACCTGTTCATCTCTGTCTTACTTAGCCTTATAGGCATGTAAAAAACATGGATTACATTTAGTAAATGCTTTCCTTCACTGTTCCATATGCAATTTCAATGTTTCATGCAGAATTGTTTTGATTGAGCAGCAAATCTGGGGGGGTGCCAATTTGGGAACAGCTGCACTAAATTTTCTCTTTAAGAGCAGGTATGCCAAGTTTCAGACTTCCTTCTTTTAATCAGTTGGCTGTGTCAATAACAGCTGAGTTAACGTCTGTTTGAAGTTGCTTGAAGTATGTATACTTAACAGCTGTCACAGTCAAAAGTTAAGGGTCCTTAATAAGCAAGAAATCATAGAATAGAATTGTTGAATGATAGAGTTGGAAGAGAAAGATTGTAGACTGTTGCAACATACATGTCCCTGCAAATAATGGAGCGTAGCAGGGAGTTCCAAAAGAAAATCAGCATGTGCTTTATAGACTACAGTAAAGCCTTTGACTGCATCAATCATGAAAGGCTATGAAACACCCTTAAAGACATGGGAGTACCAACTCATCTGATAGTCCTAATGAGGAATCTGTACTCAGGATAAGAGGCTACTTACTTTCAGGACATAACACGAGAAACAGAATGGTTCCCAATTGGCAAAGGAGTCAGACAAGGCTGCATCCTATCATCCAACCTATTCAACCTATATGAAGAACATATTGTAAGGAAAGCAGGCTTAGACATGGAAAGGGAGGAATGAAAATAGGAGGAAGAAATATCAACAATCTGAGATATGCTGATGACACCATAGTACTAGCAGAAAACCTCACAGACCTGGAACACCTGCTAAGAAAAATCAAAGAAGAAAGTGCAAAGGCAGGCTTACTGTTGAACATGAAGAAAACAAAAATAATGACCATAGAGAACTTACACACATTCAAACTAGACAGATGAGGAAATAGAAATAGTAAAAGAGTTCTCATATCTGGGATCAAACATTGATCGGAATGGGGACTGCAGCCAGGAAATCAGAAGAAAACTGAGAATAGGGAGGCTATGAAAGAACTAGAAAAGATCCTAAAATGCAGACATACAACTCAGCACAAAAGTCAGAATCATACAAGCCATCATATTCCCTATTAAAATGTGTGGATATGAGAGTTGGACAGTCAAGAAAGAAGATAGGAGGAAAACAATGCATTTGAGATGTGCTGCTGGAGAAGAGTGCTGATGATTCCATGAATGGCCAAAAGGACAAACAAATGGGTCTTAGCGCAGATCAAGCCAGAGATACCCCTAGAAGCCAAGATAACAAGACTTAGACTGTCATACATTGCACACATCATGAGAAGGCATGAATTGTTGGAAAAGACAATAATGTTACGAAAGGTAGAGGGAAGTAGAAAGAGAGGAAGGCCACATGCTAAATGGATGGATTTTTGGGGGTTGCAGACTGCCAGAAATAGTGCAAATTGAGTCCACTTTTAGGGTTAGGGTTAGTGCTAGGGAATCATGGGAACTGTATTTTATTGTGGCACCAGAGCTCTCTGACAGAGAAGGCTCAATGTCTCAGAAAAAACACAATTCCCATGATTCCCTAGCACTAACCCTAACCCTAAAAGTGGACTCAATTTGCACTATTTTTGGCAGTCTGCAACCCCCCTTTATTAAAGAGACCACAAATATGAGTTTGCAGTAGAGGATGGGGGCCTGGAGATGTCTCATCCATTGGGTCACCATGAGTTGAGTTTGACGCAAAGGCAATTAACAACAACAAGAAGTATGGAAAAAATATTTTCATGCTTTTGAAGGAAGAAGCATACTGACATGGATGCACAGCTTATAGTGCACTACTGCTCATCATGACACAATTATTAATTATGACCCCAGTGCCTTTTATATGGAGCATTGTAAAAGTCTGTCCTCTGCCCCCTTCTGTTTGCTTTTACTGATGGAGTTTGTCCTTGCTTTAATGCAGGGGTAGGCAACCTTTCCCCTTTAAGGGCCGAGGGACTTCAGCTCCCAGAATCCCAGGAGCTATTGGCCAACATGGGACTATTGGCTGAGGCTTCTGGGAGCTGAAGTCCCTCGGCCCTTAAAGGGGAAAGGTTGCCTACCCCTGCTTTAATGTTTTGCCTGTCATCTACCCTATATCCCTAGTGCTATACAGACAGTTCACTACTGATAATTAACCACAACAATGTTGAATTGTATTCATGGTATCCTGTCGCCAAACTGCTGGAGAGGATGTTGTTGTTGTTTGTTTGTTTATAGAGTACTGTACGCTTTACATAATCATCAAGATATAAATAAAAACCTGCCTACAGTATACAATCTAAAATAAAAAAGCAGCAAAATTATAAAGTAACAAAACTCTAAAACAGTAGACTGTGAAACAATACACACTTAATACATAGTTATATAACTGTCGAGATCAGGCTGTATGCTGAAAAGCTTCCCTAAACAATTTAGATGCTGAACTTAGATGCATATGTGGTAGTACCGTACAGTTGCAAAGGTATTTTAGAACAAAGGCTTTCAAGAATGTAATACAATGAGTGGGCCCTTGGTATCTTCTGGGGTTTGGTTTTGGGACCCCCCCATAGATATCATCAAGATCCATCTTCACTCATGTTAATAAAATAAAACAATTCAGTGACAAGACAGATCATGGAATGCATTGCAAAGATGTATGCAGGTTATGAAATTGGTTTTCATTTATCTTAAGGATATCTGAAGTTCTCTATGGAAAAATTTAACAGAAAATGAGATGAATGCAATAAGATTCTAAATCAATCATATGTAGTCTGAAATTGGTTTGGGAATGAGCATATATGTTCTTGAGTGAAATGTAATATTTTTAAAGAAACAAACTGCAGTAAATATAAATCTGTTTCAGCTTGCTCTGTCACCATCTCCACGTAACCCTGCTGAGCCCATTGTAGTTCAGAATAACCAACAACTGGCCTTAAAGGTAGAAGGAGTGGTCCAGCATGGCTCCAAACCAGGTCTTTTCCGCAAAATTCAGTCTATCTGTCTAAACGTATCTTCAACACTGCAGAGCAAATCTGGGCAAGACTACAAGGTAAGAAAAAGTATAGAGTCATAAATTATCTGCAGTTGTGCTGCTTGAAACTTGTGAGAATATGGATCTCAGGTCTCCTTTCACTTGTTGGATAGCAGGTATTTTCGCATCTTGTTTCTGTGTGTTTTAACGTGAGTACAAACTTCCCTGAAGATTTTACCTCTTTCAAAAATTAGACCCTTGAATAAGAGCTGGCCTAGATGTTGCTGATCACATCTTTATGGGAAATTTCCCCTCCCTAATGTATTATTTACATCTTGGAAATAAGGACTGCTGGAACAGATAATCCTTTTCTCCACTTGATATTTTGTCAGTGGTACTGAAATGTCCTAGCATTGTAATCTGCCAAGATCACACAGCTGTGTGGCAGCAAGAAACAAATTTATTCAAGTGAGAGAATGCTGATCACTTGGCATGGCCAGTCAGAGGTTCCCAAACAAAGGTTTTAGATATGGACAACTGAGCAGATTGGAATAATTGCACTTTGTTTAGGCTTGCTAAATGAAGATGTAGCATATAAATCATCAGCTTATTTAATCCTCTTTAGGAAGTTGTAACCTTTGAGAAACCACGGTGTCCTATGTAGCAACTGAAATTTCCTTTAGAGATACATCATGAAATGCTATCCTGACTCTTTATTTTTCAGATGCCCATTGACAGCCTGACAAATGAGATGGAGCAGATGGTTGAGCCTCACAATGATTACTTCAGCACACAGTTCCTCTTGAACTTCATCATTGTTGGCACCCACAGTATCACAGTGGAGTCTTCTGTTAGAGATCTCAATGGCATTATATGGAAGACAGGGCCGAAAACCACTCTCTTGATTAAGTCTCTTGAAGATCCATACTCACAGCAAATTCGACTTCAGCAGCAACAAGGACAGCAGCCACCACAGCAGCCACAGTCTCAGCCTCAGTCACGAACTGCATATTCCCGTTTTTAGTTTTCAGTTATCATCTAAATGAAAAGCATTCCATTTGTTTTGATAAGCTGTCATTTATCACATTTGTTCTCGAGGATGACTACCTTTCTTTTTTCTGGAGCAACACATGTTCTCACACATGCACAGACGTTCACATTCTTGGGGGGGGAGGGGTTAGGTTCAATTCTCACCTGAAATGCAGAGTGATCCTGGATAGAGCCAGAGCTATGTCCATGTGGCAAAGTAGTTGAGTGAGATGGTTCTCAGAATTCCTGTGATTTTCCACTATCTCACTTAACATGTGGGGAAATTGCTAAACCTGAGTGAAACCTTAGTTGTGTTTTTTAAAAAAATGTTTAGCAGATTCTTGTTATCCTTTCCTATGTGGAGAGGCAATGGAATGGAGAGAACTGAATTCCTCCTGAAATTCAGTTGACTTTGTCACACAGCCATCTGATCCTACCACTGTGAAATACATGTTTGGGATGATGTGATGAGTTGAAATCTTGTCACTGCATAATCCAGGGGTAGGCAACCTTTCCCCTTTAGGGGCCAAGGGACTTCAGCTCCCAGAATCCCAGGAGCTATTGGCCAACATGGGACTATTGGCCAACATAGCTGAGGCTTCTGGGAGCTGAAGTCCCTCGGCCCTTAAAGGGGAAAGGTTGCCTACCCCTGGCATAATCCATCCAATTACCTAGATTTGGTCTAGCCTTTTCCATATATCGGGAAACTTGCATTCTACCTCACAAAAAAGTCTTATGTGAACTGGTGCTTTACTGAACATTCCCTGTCCATATATCACCAGTGAGAGCTCCTCCTTGGAAAACAGTGGGTCACCAAGAAAGTCTGAAAGCTGTCCAGTTTACATGCCTGCATACTGGCTCTTTGAGCCATTAAGTTACCACGTGTGGAGATGCAAGAATTCAAATGCTGCATTTGGGCGCTCAAATCAGGTGGAGATTTATGTGTATATCAACCTCACCTGTTCTCAGTGTTACATAATGCCTCTGCAAATGTAAAAGGTTTGACACAAATACCCAGACATCCTCTGCGTAACTGTAAATAATCCTATTAAATGTTGCCAAGCTGGAAAAGAATAGTGTATCATTGCTGTTATTGAGATGGTATCCTTTTATGCTCTGAATCTTACAGCTATGCATGTTAGTTGCTTCTTTGTATAACAAAAATATATTTAAAGATATATAAATGTTTATATAACAGTGCTCTGGCAATGCCAACTGGAAAACAAGATGATCTTGTTTAACAGGAAAAGGCATTTCAGGGTGAGGAAGGGGGGGTTCCCCTGAAGAAAAAAAACTACACCAAATTAGTTTCTTCTCTGAAAGGTTGGAAAGGTTTGTGTTAGAGCAGGGGTAGGCAACCTTTCCCCTTTAAGGGCCGAGGGACTTCAGCTCCCAGAATCCCAGGAGCTATTGGCCAACATGGGACTATTGGCCAACATGGCTGAGGCTTCTGGGAGCTGAAGTCCCTCGGCCCTTAAAGGGGAAAGGTTGCCTACCCCTGTGTTAGAGAAATAAAAAAGGCTGGTATATAACTTTTCAAAAAGCTTTTAATGTGGAGGGCATAAACATTAACATGCTAGTGCTTTTGAGAGGAAGATTTTCTCAAACCAACAGATGTGAATTGCAATTCCCATCATCCCCCAGCCAGGTGGGAAGACTGCTGTAAAGTAAAAATAAAATAAAATAAAAATATAATGCTTACATGGCCTTTGCTTGCACAATATAATCAGAAGGGGATACACTTTGTATGGATTTGTGAGTCATCTAGGAGTCCCTATAAAAGAAGACCCTACTTTGTGAATTGACATAGATGTAATGTACCTCAATAGGTCTTCACTACTGAAAAGGGCATGTACTCTAAATAATTTGTGGATGGTGTGTCACAGCTGTGCAGGAAGGAATTGCCTTTTACATTCTGTTATTGAATGACCACTGTATCTTGTTTCCACGTGCCGGTAGTTCATTTGGTTGTTGAAGGAGCTGAAGAGAGGGGTGGCAGTTGGAGTTCCCTTTGAAAGTGCTTTGGAAAGTGATTGGGGGCCAGCACATCTGAAAAGGGCAACTTTTTCTGGAGTTTCTCCTTTTACATTGGGTAGGTCTATTTGGCCTACTTGGATAGTTATTATTACATCGGTGGTTGTTAAACGGATTACATTCATTGGACTTTATCACATGGGGAAAATCGGGGGGAAATTGAGGGTTTAAAAGAGCTATTATCCCACGATCGGGAGAAAGATTTTCACACACATCATGATTAAAGAGCCACTATCCTGGCAATAAACCAACAAATCATTCACAGGATTTCCCCATGAATGATTTGTTGCTGTTTATTGCTGGGATAATGCCTTTTAATCTCGAGGTCGTGTGAAAATCTTTCAATAATGGCAGGATGATCGCTCTTTAAACTCCTGGTTTTCCCCGTGTGATAAAATCCTTTGTTATGTATAAAATATTCCAACAAAACACTTGTTTTCAATTTCAAACTGATGAACAAAACTGATGAAGAAGAATATATAAAGTTATTCTTTAAAAGTTGAAAGTTTCACCATGAGGAAACAGTTCATCTCCCATCTACACCAATCAAATTAATTTCTGCACAATTAATAATTCAAATATCAAATGAGAGAGGGCCTGTTTAACATGGAGATGGGAATCTTCCTGAGCAGAGTAGTTGCCTCTTTTCATTTTTTAAAGAAAATTATTGTAATTGTAAACATAAACCTATTGTAAAATGTAAACGTACATGTGATAATAAAAAAAGAGTGTTAAGAAACAAACCTTCCATTTTCAGGTTCCTGAAAAAGAAAGGGGAAGAGAAAGCGATATCTACCAATAAATTATTTATGTTACTAACTTTCCAACAAAAGTTCCTACTATTGTATATCCTATTGCTGTGGTCTTCTGCCTTTTGGTCGTCTTTCACTCCCTCCCCTCCCTCTCCAATTTGTATTCTAAATTATCTAAACAAAAGTTATAAATATAAATGTATTGAATGACTTCCCTGCTGGAGAGCTCAACTATTCCTAGTTTATTTCTCACCTACTTCTCTTTAATATCGCACTTGCCTTTCTTAACTACAATCTATTTGTTTTAAAATATTTATTTTTAATATCTCCCAGTTTCTAGTTTCTCCATACACACACACACACTCTTATGTTGTTCTATTTAGTTTTTAACCTACGTCAAGTCTTGTTAAATTGTGATGCAATTTCACCCCATTTATTCTCCCATAGTGAGTTAATCCTTTTCCAGTCCTCTTTTCTTTCTGTTATCACTCTTCCATTTACCAGGTGAGTGAAAATATCCATTTCATATAGCTCATATAATTTTAGTAACCATTCTTCTATCTCTGGGCTTGAGGATGATTTCCAATTCTTCGCTATAGCTAATCTTGCTGCTGTTACTGTATTTAGTAATATCTTCCAATTTTTAGTCTTAGTTCGTTTATCTAGGTCACTGAGTATGTTTAATAGATACATTTCAGGTTTCATCTGATAATTAATATTTAGAGTTTTTGTTATTGGTGCATTTCCCCCAAATTTTTTTGAATTGTTTTACATTGCCACCACATGAAATAATGTTGCTTTATTTTGTTTATACCTCCAGCACTTTCCACTTGATTTCTTAGATATTTTAGCAATCTTCTCAGGGGTTAAGTACCATCTTAGATATATTTTATACTAATTTTCCTTTAATATATTACTGTTTGAGAATTTTGAATACTTTGAGCATACTTTTTCCCAGTCCTCCAACGGAATTGTATTACCTATATTTCACGACCATGTAATCATTTGGGGTGTGATTACTTCCTGTTCCATATCTATTTTTAATAATAATTGATAGATTTTTGCTAATGTTTTTCCCTTGTTTGATTGTAGGATTTCATCAAATTCTATCTTGGATTTTTTTGAATCTGATCATTTTAAAATCTCTTCTAAACCTTTCAGCTAGCTGTCTGTATGGAAACCAGTTACAGTTAATCCCTCTTTCTAAAAACTCTTCTCTTGATCTTATCTGCCATTGCTCATCTTTGTTTTCTATGATTTCTTTATATGGTACCCATCCTTTATCGCCCAATATTTCTCTTTTAATAAATGCCTCGTGGGAGGAAACCTAGAGTGGTATTTTCTGATATAATTTATCCTTATATTTTAACCATGTTTGTAATAGGGGTTTTCTTACATAGTGGTTTGTAAATTCCTTATGAATGTTTTCCTTTTTCATACCATAAATAGGCATGGAGACCAATCTGGCATTAAACCCTTCTAAATTTAATAATTTAACATTTTGTAATTTAATCCAATCCAGAATCCAATTTAAGCAGCTTGCATGAAAATAAAGCTTTAAATTTGGAAGTCCTAAACCTCCTCTTTCCTTAGCATCATACATGAGTTTCCATTTTATTCTTGGTTTCCTACCTCCCCAGATGAACTTCGATAATTCTCTGCTCCAATCTTTAAAGGGTATCTCATTTATTATTATAGGGATATTTTGGAAATAATATAGTAATTTGGGAAGGATCATCATTTTTATTCTGCTATCTTCCCCAATAATGAAAGTCCTAGGTTGTTCCATTTTTTAAAGCCATTTTTTATTTTGGTCCAGGTTTTTTGGTAATTATTAGCAAATAATTCTGAGATTTTCTTAGTTAAGTTTATTCCCAAATATTTCAACATTTTCTGAACTTTATAATTCGAGATGCTTTCCAGCAACTCCTCTTCTTTTTTCTCAGTGTTTTTGGTTATTATTGTTGTCTTATCTATATTTACTTTGAATCCCGACCACTTTCCATTTCCATTTCCATTTGTTGATTATCCCAGTCTACACTGACTTAGATAAAGTCAGACCTATAGAGTCCCATACCACAGATTCTCTGAATTTTCATTCCAGAGGCTATTTGCTGGAATTGTGCTTTGATCATGAGGAAGCATTCGGTCTTTACCTAGGAGATGAATGGACAAGCTGTTCCCTTTTAACAGCCCTTTCCTAAGAAGTGGGTAATAGCCATAGAATCAGGTCAGCTATTGGGAACTACTGCCCCTTGTTGCAATAGTTAAGAAGAGAATTCCCAGGGTTTGTACAAGTATTGTTTCTAGTGCATTTTTCATGGCGGTTTCTATGGGTACACCCCCAAGGAGAACATAAATGCATGTAGTTCTGTTGATCCATATCTAGATCATGCAACCACACACACACACAGATATAGAACAGTGGTACATGGCACGATAGCCAACTGATTAGAGTCAGCTGATAGCCATAGAATAATGAGCCACTAAAGAGATGCCAATGGCACCATTGTCTTCTGCATCTGCACTGCAGAAATAATCCAGTTTGACACTACTTTAACTGTTATGATTCAGTGCTATGGAATTCTGGGAATGGTTCGTGGCACTAGAACACTCACAGAGAAAGCTAAATGTCTCACAAAACTACAATTTCCAGAATTCCATAGCATTAAGCCATGGCAGTTAAAATGGTGTCAGACTGGATTATTTCTGCAGTGCAGTTGCAGCCCCAGTGTTTTGATCCAATGAGTTCTGACTCCACTATAGCTAACCACTGGAAGAAATCTGGATATTTGCAGTGTGTCGCCCTCTGCTGTGTTGGTGCTACTTTTCTCCTTTCTATCTGAGTTCAGGTGACTTTGCTGTTAATTGCCTTCAAGTCAGCTTTGACTTACAGCAACTGTATGAATGAGAGACATCCAAGAGCCTTGCTCAGGTTTTGCAAACTCAGAGCGGTGGCTTCTGTGATTTAGTCAATTCATCTGCAATATGGTTTCCTTCTTTTCCTATGATCTTCCACTTCACTGAACTTTTATTGGCAGTAAAAGACTTTTACTGGTGTCTTTTCTAGTGAGACATCATACTGTCTCATGATGTGCCCAAAGTATGATAGCCTCAGTTTGGTTATTTTGGTTTCTATAAGTATTCCGGCTTTTATATATCTTAGCAGTCCATGGTGTCTGTGGAACTCACTTCCAAAATATTTCAAACCACTTTATCACCTTCATTTATCAAAGAAGGCTCTCTTGTATGCCTCACTACCATCTGATGTTTATTGTTTAGGATAGTTTACTTGTTAGGATCTTCTCTGGTCTGGTGCCAAGGTTTTGAAATTCACTAACTTGGATTTCTCTTGCCCATCCCTGAAATACAAAGAGTAAGCCTTTTAATTTCCACAAGCCTTTGGTCAGCTGATATTTTGTTTGTTTGTATTTGACTATTTGCATTATTTTGTTTATTGTCAGTGTCTGCTGGCTTCCATATCTTATTTTATTTACTCTTTTAAAATACTTGATGTATACTACCTTAAGATGGGAAAGTGGGGAACAGATATTTCTAGTAAATACGGGAAGCTCATAAATTGCCTAGATTTCCAAAGATAAAATTGAGAGAGCAACAAGCATTATGTTGTCTTCTAAAACTTTGTAAAACCTTTGTTCCTTTCATGTGTATACAGTAATAAACTGTTAACTGGAACCTTGATCTCCGGAAAGTTGTCATGCTGGTTAGTCTCTGTTACTGGTTATCAAAAAGGAAGACTAAAACAGATCATGCCCAGGAGCAACTATGATTATTGTCTTGCTCTCAGCATTTCTCCTCTGAGTAAGTGGCCTTCCCTAAGAGATGGTCTTCTGCCTAGGGACCTTTCAGACTACATAATCAGAGTGTTATGTTTCACTTTAACTGTCATGCCAGCATCCTGTGGAATCCTGGGATTTGCAGTTTAAGGGGAATGTTTAAAATTCTCAGCTGGACAGCTCTAGTGCCTTCCCAAACTCCTAACTTCAGGATTCCACAGAATGCAGCTATGATAGTTAAAGAGGAATCATAGCACTATAATTGTGTAATGTGAAAGGGTGAAACAAAATTGGCCCCCATGACTTTAAATGTAAATTGGCCCCCATGACCTGCCACCCAGGTTTATTGCAGAGCTTGAAAACATTACTTTTTGGATAACAGCTCCAAGAATCCTTCAACCAGCATGGCTGTGACTAATAGATTCTTGGAGATGTAGTCCAAAAAGCAACCTTTCCAAGGTTTGTAAGTGTGTGCAGCAGTAAGATTCTGGGACAAGGTGTGCCTCTTTTCTCCAAGTTCCTACAGCACTAGGTTGCATGGAAATGTGTTTCTTGGCTTGAGAATGTTATTGGTTAAAACAGGAGCATGATTCGTATCTCTTAGGTGAAAGGGGAGATGGGACGGTTTTGCTGGTAGTGGCAAATTACATGCAATGGGGAGCAGAGTCCTCAAAAATTGAGATTTTCTATCATGATAGATGGTTTAGGTAGTGTTTTCAGTTTGAATAAAGAACAGTACATTTGTTACTTCCTTTTTTACATCAGACATCACTGTAGCTGGATATGAAATTTCAAGCAGAGCAGACCAGTGTTTGTCTAAAAGAATTCAAATCCCTGCATTTAAAGGTATCTTCCCTTGAAATGACTGACTAGTTCACATCTGCAGCAGTGGCAGTAGGGTTGGCACCTGGTGTGGTAACTTTGGGAGGGGTCAGCTGCACAATCTCTTTCCAAATGTCTCCCAAAGCCTAGGCGGGCAGCTCAGGTGAGACCCAACTTGGGGGGCGCTTGGGAGGGAAGGAGGGGTGGAGGTAAGGGCTCCTCTGTGAAAAAGAAGTGACTTGGGGGGATTCTTCCTTATCTTCAGCTCTTTGGCAGAAGCAGTACCCTGGCAACTGAACCAGGCAGTGCACATACAGGTGGGCAGGGGAGACTCTTCTCACCGTCTGCCTCCCTCTGTGCTCCCCAGGCAAGCCACCATGTTGCCGCCACCACCACCACAAATCTGGAGGAGGAAGAGTTGATGGCTGCATGAGAGGAAGAGGAGTCTCCCTTTCCCATCCACCCAGAAAAGCCACCAGACCCAGAATGTCTGCACCCCTTGCCACCAGCACACTGGGTGACTCCCCTTCGGAGGTTTCACCCAGTGTGGTCCGTATCACCCAGTGTGGTCTGATGACACCCCTGCACATCTGATTTAAAGAAGGGGGGAACTTGGTGGACGTGAAGGCATATATTCATATTGTAGTAATTACAACGGACCCTCCACATTTGCTGGGGTTAGGGGCACAGGACCCTCGTGAAAGTGTGAAAACTGCAAATAAAAAACTTTTTTTAAACTTGAGATAATACATCTCTAGAAGTCTCTAGGTCCTCCAGGACAATTATATGGTCTGTCAGAGGCTGGCCATTAAATTGTACTGGAGGATCTACAAATTCCTACAGAAGTGTGAATTTACCTCCAGGGTGAATTTTGGGTGAAGTTGACAACAGAGTCACACTGGAGGACCTAGATATTCCTAGAGAGGACATATTAATCAAATCCATGAATAATCAAATCTGCAACAATCAAAGCTGCAAATGTGGATGGCCAACTGTATCTCTGAATCCACACACACATATAAGTTAGCATCTGCAAATTTCATTTATCTTTTGGCCCTTCTTTGGCAATGCATAAATGACCACTTGCTTGATCCTTTCTCTGATCCCCACTCACCAAGAAGGTGATGGTTTCTGGCATCTCTGAAAGGAAAGAGCATCTGCATGTAAGTGTCCTGGCTTGGAGCTGGGTTTTGAAATCACATCTACCTTTGGGCTTAGTAACACGTGACTAATTCAAGGGGTTTCTCTTCCCCTCTAAAGAGCATGAATGCGTGCTCTTCAGAGGAGAAGAGAACAGCTGTGCCCAGACAGCAACTCCCCTTAGGCCTGTTTTTAGTTTATTCTGTTTATCTATAATACTAAACTCCATCATCTGTGGAAGCTTTTCCCCCAGGGAAGATCGGCTTGGTGGTTCTATTGGGACTTCAAGGTGCTGGAAAAATTCCCCCAAGTTTTTTGTGGAAATGATGTCACCAATCTATTTTTATTTGTTGCTGTGTGTAATGTCAACACTGCGTGTTCCTTACATAACTATCTAGCTTTCATGAGTTTCATTATGTTCTTATGTGTTTCATTTATTGTTCATGAGCCATTTTGTAGCAGCTGTGCAGCACAAGAGTCTCCTGTACACCTACATCAGGAGTGAGCAACACGCAGCTGTCTTTATGGCCCCCCATTTGCTATTAATAATGATGAATTGTTACAAAAAAACCAGGAGTAGCACCACTGCAGAAATAAATTCTCTTTTCTCATCTCTTTTCTAGGAGAAGGAAATGCTCAATCTCACACACTGGCTGGGCTCTATGGTGCTGGAGGGCGCTCTGCCAACATCCTGGCGCATAGCGAATCAGCCAAAGTTGCCCCCAAATTTTGCCAGAAGATGCAAAATCAGCACTTGCTGGCGGGTTCCAGACTACCTTTGTATGTACGTACATATTTAATATGCCAGCCTTTCCTCCTAGGACCGTAGGTGGACTCCTATATCTGTTTTTCAGGCCCTTCACAGTGCCCAGCCCATCTTATAAGGTGTGTCGCTAAGCAATGGATTCTGAGCAATTATGGTTAGAAATTTGCTTCCTTTTTAAAAAGCAGAGCCAGGATTTTGATGTCCCTTCATAGGCTCTTGCCGGATTGCAAATGAATTTCTTACTGTGTGTCACGATGGCTTCCCGATCCTAGTTAGTGCCATTACATCTCCACTGCTGAAAAAGGATGCCAACTGTCATTCTAAATTTAATTTGCTGTGAGTGCTTGTTATCTCTGGCATATTTCCCATGCAACCTGCTGGCTATATTTGCTAAGCAGAGGCAACCTTTGTAAGCAGCCAGAAGCAGATCTTGGAAAATGTACTGTTTGGGACTACAACAACCAGAGGCCTTGCTTTCTGGAAGTCCAAAAAGCAATATGTCCATGCTATTATCAAAAGTGGCATATTTGCTGCCTAGTTATATTCCTTAGCCAATGAAAACACCAGGGGCTCCATTAACAGTGCAGAATTATAGCACAATGATTCCACTTTAACTCCCATGATTCCATCCTATGGGATCCTGGGATTGGCAGTCTAGGGAGGTACAGGGCATCACAAGGGGGTGCAGTGTGTGTGTGAGTGCCACACCAGGTGACATTGTGTGTGTGTGTGATAGCACTGCTCCCTCAATATCTGCCTTTTGGCAGTAACAGGCTGTCGTGTTCACCTGTCTCCCTTTAAAACACTGAAGAGATGGTGTGAGTGGGGTAAGGGTCCATGGAAGGACAAAAGAAAAACCTCAGGTTTTAAATTTTAAAAAATAAATTTTAAAAATTAAAAAAAAAAATTTTTAAATATATATTTTTTATTTTTTTTATAATTACAATTTTATTGAGTTTTTACAATAAAACATACAATAACAATTGACAACATGGACCAAGGGTATGTATCTGGTGAGCAATTATTCTGCAGCAGAATCACAAAATTGGTTCTCAGCAAGAGCCAGAGAGTCTGTCTTGTCCAGGATCTGTCCATGAAGTACAAGGCTGAAGTTGATGGGAATGTTCATTTATGTAGTCAATAAAAATCACCCAGTCTTTATCAAATCTATCAGTTCTTTTTTGACCATTGCAAAATCTCATCAACCACATACTCCAAATTCTACTTCACCAGTTAATTGTAAAAATTTTCTTTAAAAGCAGCCCATCTTCACAAATTTTCACTTTAGCCATAAAAAAACTATGCAAATACATTTGAGCTGTGCATATGATATTGTAATTTAAAGGTATAATTTTAATTTTGCTAGTTGTTTATGTCATAACTATTGCAATTGCATTCAGTGATATATGGGAATTAAAATTTATGAATAACATTAATATAAAAAATATTACTAAGGATTCTGTATGGTGTGTATGGAAGGAGGTTGGGGTGTGTGTCGCCATGAGATATGGTACTGGATGACGCCAACCCTAGTGACACCTCTGGGGAAGAACATTTGCTATTCTCAGCCAGAGCAGCCCAGTGCTTCACCAAACTGCAAAGCCCAGGATTCCATAGGACAGAACCATGGCAGTGTAAGTGGAATAATAGCACTAACAATTGTATAGTGTGAATGGGTCCTAGGTTCTGGGTAGTACTCACTTGTTCCATATCATGCCAGTTTCCCAGGAAAATGACAACAATTATAGGTACCAAACAGTTATGAGAAATGCCACAACCAGGGACCAGGGAAAGGAAAGAAGTTTTAACATTACCAAGGGAACATACAAGTGGTTTCAAACTACTTTTAACCCTGATTATTGATTGTCTATATATAACATCAAGGAACATCACTGTAGCGTATATATTTACAGTGACAACAACCCTGAAAGGTAGGTCTTGCTGAGACCATAATCTCTTAATGAACTGCATGTTGAATGGGCATTTGAACCCAATGCTTGTTGGTTCAAGAGGAACATCCTGTTTATAATACCACATCCTCTTAGCTTGTCATTTTAAGGTGGTGGTGGTTGTTAGCTGCCTTTGTGGCGATCTCAACCCATGGTAGTAACCCTGCTGATGAGACATCTCCAAGAGCCCCTGTCCTCCACTGCTCTGCCCAACTCCTGCAAACCCATACTCACAATTTCTTTAATAGAGTCCATCCATCTAGCATGAGGCCTTCCTCTCTTTCTACTTCCCTCCACCTTTCCTGACATTATTGTCTTTTCCAACAATTCATGCTTTCTCATGATGTGTGCAATGTATGACAGTCTAAGGGGGGAAGCAGACAGCGCAAAGCGCTGTTTTGGGGGCAAGGAAGGGGAGGGGCAGCCACACGGTGGGTGCCCCAACCCCTTCCCGAAGGCATCGTCGGAGTGCTGGACCCTCCACACGTCCGGGGCTCCGAGGATGTCTTCCCGCCGCAGTGTCCACACACGCTGCGGCGGAAGAGTCGCCGAAGGTGCGCCGCCAGTCTTTTGCGGCGCACCTTCGGCGACTTGTGGAAGGAGCACTATTTTAGCGATCCTTCAAGGGGCGGTGAAGGTGCACCGCGGGGCCGAGGTGTGCGGATACCTCGGCCCCACGGCACAGCTTCCTGGGGTGGCCCCGTGCCGCCCGTCTGCTTCCCCCCTAAGTCTTGTCATCTTGGCTCCTAGGGATATCTCTGGCTTGATCTGCTCTAGGACCCACTTGTTTGTCCTTTTGGCTGTCCATGGGATCCTCAGCACTCTTCTCCAGCACCACATTTCAAATGAACTGATTTTCTTCCTATTATCTTTCTTAACTGTCCAGCTCTCACATCCATACATGGTAATGGGGAATACAATGGCTTGTATGATTCTGACTTTTGTGCTGAGTTGTATATCTTTGCATTTTAGGATCTTTTCCAGTTCTTTCATAGCCACCCTCCCCATTCTTAGTCTTCTTCTGATTTCCTGGCTGCAGTCCCCATTTCTACCAATGTTTGATTCCAGATATGAGAACTCTTTTACTATTTCTGTTTCCTCATTGTCTAGTTTGAATTTGTGTAAGTTTTCTGTGGTCATTATTTTTGTTTTATTTATATTCAACAGTAAGCCTGCCTTTGCACTTTCTTCTTTGATCTTCCTTAGTAGTTCAAGGTCTGTGAGGTTTTCTGCTAGTACTATGGTGTAGTTAGTGTATCTCATATTGTTGATATTTCTTCCTCCTATTTCCACTCCTCCTCCTGTATCCAAGCCTACTTTTCTTACAATATATTCTGCATATAAGTTGAAAAGGTAGGGTGGTAAGATGCAGTCTCTTCTGACTCCTTTGCCAGAATGGGAACCATTCTGTTTCTCTGTGTTCTGTCCTGACAGCAGCCTCTTGTCCTGAGTACAGATTTCTCAATAGCACTATCAGATGGGTTGGCACTCCCATGTCTTTAAGGGTGTTCCATAGCCTTTCATGATCTATGCAGTCAATGGCTCTGTTATAGATTATAAAACACATACTGATTTTCTTTTGAAATTCCTTGGTGCACTTTATTAGCCATTGAATGCTTGCAATGTGGCCCCTAGTGCCTCTTCCTTTCCTGAACCCTGCTTGGACCTCTGGGATTTCTCTCTCCATATTTCTCTCTTCATTTTAAGGTAATGGTAAACTTTACAGCTGTTAGCTTTGGGTCATCTAAAACAATGCAAAACCATATTGTTTTTGTCAATATTATTTTCTCATGTGAAAATTATATAACATTGCAAAAAACAAAATAAAAAAACCCCAAAATCTAGAACAAGTTATCCCCCCCCCTTTTTTTTTTTAGTTCTCCAGCAACAGAGAACCAGATCTATTTTATTTTACCTCTACAAAGAGTCTTTTGTACATGAGGGGATTTACACCCTGCAATACATTGGAATTCTCATTGGGTCAGAAAATACCCTACAGCTCAGAGTGCAAGATATTTTTTAATCTAAATGCAGAAAGATCAAAGTTCAGTGCCAGAAGATTACAAAGTCAGAGAAAGTCAGAATGAACACACAGGAAGTTGTGTGTGGTATGGTTACTTTATTGCCAATTAAAATAAATTATCCCTTGATGACTCAGTAATTTATTTTTTCTGTTTCCTAGAAACAATTCAAGATGCACAGGCAAGATAGACCCTGTAACTGTAACTGGAACATGCCAAGATTTACAGAAGAGCAAAGAAGCTTAATAAAACTAATGTGACTTATTAAAGAAAAACTTGCAGCAGTCATGTCTCAGATATATTTATCTGCACCAAAGACAACCAGTGCACTCCAAGTTATGGAAAGTTGCTTTTGCCAGTTGACAGTGGCTGCCATCTAGGACACTTTTGTAATGTTGCCACCTACTCCTATTTTATTATTGATTTTAGCTCAAGAGCTCTGTTTCTACAGTGTTATTTTTTTTTCTATGGTGGATCTATTTTCAAATCCTCTGAAGGACAGTCCCGTCCAAGTCCAATTCAAGATAAAAATAAAGAAGGGAGAGCAATGGGGACCTTGAAGTTCTATTTTGTGGTGATTCTGGTCCAAAACACACTGCAGAAATAATCCAGTTTGAGACCACTCAGACCCTGGCAGAGTGCTAGGGAATCCTGGGAACTGTAGTTTATTGTAGCACCAGAGCTCTCTGACAGAGAAGGCTAAATGTCTCACAAAACTACAGTTCCCAGAATCCCCTAGTACTGAGCCAGAGCAAAGCAGTCTCAAAATGGATTATTTCAACAGTCTGGTTGGACCATAGAGACTGGTGTTCTGTGCAGTGGCACCCAAACTACAGAGTGATCTCATATCTGTAATATTTTAGATTTTGATACTGTCATGTTTTTGGTATCTGTTTAAAACATATTTTCACGTTGACTTTTCTTCACAAATTGTGATGAAATAGTAGTGATGATGGAAATATTGATGGTGGTGGTGACTTTAATTGCTGTTTGAGATTCTAAACCAGGATCTTGTTCAAATGAGAAGCATTATGGAAATATCTGTAATGTACAATAATAACCACCATAGGGACATGGTGGTAGATGCTTCACGGTTTGGCAGTGTTGTTTTTCGCCTAAATGCAGTGTTGAGTTTCAAGTTGAAATTTCAAAGGGGGGGGGGGAATCCTAAAAGCAAAAGAGGGACTACCATAATTCATTAGTAAATGTATATATATATATATATATATATATGGACTAGAACTGTCCTTTTTTGGTCTCAGCTCAGGACCAGACCATCAGAAAGGGAATGCAGAAAGATGTAGAGCCCAAGAGAAACCTGGCTCACCAACAAGGCAGAAGCATGGCTCTCCAACAAAGAAGCCAAAGCAGCGAAGTCAGTACAGTCCAAGTCATACACACTTCAATGATAAATCCAGGCAGCAGTCCAAAGGGAGATCCAAGAGTGTAGTCAATAAACAGAACAAGGTCCAAAACTATCTATCAGTCTGCATGAACAGGAATATGAGGCACAGAGGTTGCTTCTACTAAGGAATTCAGTTGTCAGCAATAGCTTCCTGGCAGAGGTGCAGAGCTTTTTAATGGTCTGGCAGGCTCCTGAAGATGCTCTCTGAGTGCTGAGTGTTTTAGATATAAATGCTTGGAGTGTCTCTACCTCTCCTTCTCTCCACGATGCTCTGCTGGGACTATTACTGCCAGGTCTTTGTCTCCGTTAGTGGTCCACAACAGAAGCTGTGGCTGCTGGAGAGTCTCACTTTCTGTCTCAGGCACTGGCAGATCTCCCTGTCGCTCTGTCTGAGTACTCACTGTCCGTGTCAGAATTCAAATATATAGCCATGCTAGTCTGTAGAATCGGCCGCCCCAACTCTGCCCTGATGCCACTGTGACAGCAGCATCAGGGTACAGATACGCTGTGCCAAAGGAGCGCAGAAAAGCTGCGGCAGTGGCGGCAAGGGCAGCTTTTTGACACTCCAAAAAGCAGTGGCAAAGTCTTGGCTCAGGGCCCCGGCATGCAGTTGCTGTGGTCCCGATCCAGTGCTCCCAGGGGCAGTACGGAGCCACCTGTTAGGGGATGTGTGTAGAGCCCCTAACTGAAAGAAACAAGCTGTTAGTATGAGCTTTCATAGACTTATGTCTACTTCCTCAGGTGCATTTACTCATCTGAGGAATGCATCCAAATGCATCTGTGGCAGTAGACCTAAGTCTATGAAAGCTCATGCTGACAACTTCTTTCTTTCAGTTAGTCTCAAAGGTGCTACAAGATTTCTCTACATTTCTGTGTCAGAGTCTGCACTGGGGTCCTGGAAGCAGGGAATGACAAGAACACTGTCTGCTAAGATTCCTGAGAGGGTAAACAGATGAAGGAAATGTTTGTTGGTTGTTCTATCCATAGATCAAGTTTTTGTTTTGTTTGTTTGTTTGTTTTTAAATGCACATGATGTTTCCCTTTGTACAGAATATTAAGAACCAATTCCCAGGACAAATATTTTATTCTTACATAGAGATTGTTTTTTCTTTTTCTTTTTAAATTTCAGGGTACATGGCGGCAAAAATCCCCACCCTTATTAAAGTTTTGATTAAAGGGCTCATTGCTGGATGAGAGGAGGAGCACAGACCCTTGATGCTAGAACAGTAAATTTTTTGGAATATTATACCTTTAAAAAAGGCATGCCCATCCAAGTATTCAGAGCCGATAGTGAGGCACAGAGACACACAAGAATTCGATAACTGACCAAACTCCTGTCTATAGCATTAGGAAATCTGTGTGTTTATCGGCCAAAATTGCCCACCCAGCTGCCTTCATCTTCCCTGCTGGCTGGAGAGGTCCGTGTGAATTCAAAATGATTTTTCAAAAAGTCCCAACTGGTAATAAATGACAATTTCTGTTGCAAGAAATCTCACTCTTTTGCAAAAGTCTAGACAGGCTGTGAGGCAGTCAAAAAAGAATAAGAAAATGAGAGGGATAAGACATTGCTGGTAAGATTCCTGAGATTAAAAGTGTGTGTAGGAGGTGGAGAGAAGCTCTCTGAGACACAGCTGATACATTCCCGAGGCTAAAATAAGAAGAAAGAAATACTGGGAAAATAGGAGGTATTAGCTATAGAACTGGGTAGCACATGGCACGCTACTGCTAGTAATCAATAAATAGCCAACCTCCAGGGAAGCCTATAATTCCTTTGAACACTGTTAGAAAACTAGGGGGTTGCCTGAATGGGTAAAAATTCGCCTCCTCAGCCCAAAATCCTGGGCTGCCTGTTCACACGATGCACTGCAACATCCAAGGAATACTGTAGGCTTTCCCCATTAACCCAACTTTGCCCTGGAGTTACATCCATTGCAGACAAGACCTATGACATAAAATAAAGCTTGAACAGTGTGTATGTGGGGGGAACACATACACAGCCATAGTCAACTCAATTTAATTTAGCATCGGTTGATCATGTTTGGATGAATGAAGTGTCATCAGTTTAGTGTGCCTTCAAGTCATTTCTAACTTCTGGTGACCTAAGGTGACATTATCCTAGGATTTTCTTGGCAATTCTCTCATTAGTAGAGGTCTGCCATGGCCTTCCTCCTATGCTGATAAAGTGTGTCTTGCTGGATGTCACTCACAAGGTTTTTGTGACTGAGCGGCAATTTGTATCCCAGTCTCAATACCCTCAATAAAGCCTTCAATATGCAAATAATCCTGTTTGATCTTGGGTCATCCCTGGTTAGTACTTAGATGGAAGACCACCATCAAACAGCGGGTACTATAGTACCATTCAAGTACTATTCAGAGGAAGTAACTGGCAAAGCCACCTCTGAGTATGCCTTGGCTGAGGAAACCTCCTGAAATTCACAGGGCCTCTATAAATTAATAAGCAACTTGAAGGAACATATACACACACCTCTAGTGTCCCAGTCCAACATTCAAACCACTACACCACACTGGCTCAAATGAAATCTACATACTGAATATTTTTCATTTTCTTTCTTTCTTGGACTATGATGGTTTTAACTTCCAACCCTAAAGGGAGGCGAGGGAGCAAAGCAAAATTAAGCGATGGAGTTAACAGTTCAAAATCTGCCCACCCCCATGAGATCACTGAGTTGATTCAGTTAAATCCTCCACTCACCAGAACACAATGAAGGGCAATTGAGCGAATAAGTTGTTTGGAAACAGTTCCCAGCCAACAACAGAGATGAACACATAGACAAAGAATTTAAACTGGTTGTGATGAACTGGAGAGGACAAACATGACTGGAGAAAGAAAATAAAATGTCTCTATAGTAAATTCCTTTGACTCATTTCCTTGACTCAGTGTCCCCTTACTGTCTCTACTGGGATCTAACCAGGTAGTCCTTCTCTGAGACAAACTTTTCCAGTCTTTTTGAGACAAAGACAGGTATAAATTGTGGCAAACAATTTCCTGTGTGAAAAGCTGACCTGGAGTGGCAAGGAGAGGCTTTGACTGCATCTGACACACAAATTGTTGCCAAGCCAAAATTGATTTAACCAACAGCTGGCCACTGGAGCAAAGAGCATTTGGAATTCAGTTGGCATGGTTCAAGTTTCATTTCTGGAGACCAAAAAATGTGACCAGCTGAATTTAAATATATAAAATATATGGAGATAAACATTCATGTTAACCCCAGAGTTGGCTATTGCTTTTCCCATGTGTTGGATAAACTGGTCTGTCCTTGTACACCCTTCCTGCAGCTGCTTTTGTATGCTTAACCTCCTAAAAATTATTCCTGTATATCAGGTACTGAACTTGGAAAAATTATGGTTTTTAATTACCTACAATGGTCATGATGGCTTACTGCAGGGCTCTTGGAGCTGTAGTCTGTAAAAGGAACTTCCTCAAGCTGTGATTGGCAAAATTGTTCTAGAGGTAATTTTTGTAGGGCTATGTGATTTCCTGAGCAAAGTCATCAGGAAATGCCAGAGTAGCTCAAGAGAACCTGGATATTTAGAATAGGTTCAAACCATATCAGAGATTATCTTGTTGGCTTTGTCATTCTGAACTGGCCCCAAGTGAAGCTTCCCTTGAAGTGCAAATAGCAGCTTGGGAGGAGCAATTTTTGTCAGGACCCTGGAAGAAGAAGGAAGAGTCTGACCGCACCCCATGATCATGAGGCATCTCTGGTTTCCTCTTGGTTATTTTCTTTACAAAATAATGTGGATCACTTGCATTAATATAATTAATACCACCCTGGTTTAACCTGGAAGACAGGTTGACCCAAGCCATTTTGCTGCCTGAGGCAGGGCAACAAACTGCTGCATCTCCCTAACCCAAAATCAAGTATGCAGACTCAATTTGGTCAAGTTATTTTGACCAAATCTTACCCTCTAGTTGGTCAAGGAGTGATAAGCAAATAAACAGAGAGCCCTTTAAGACAAGAAAAAAAAGTATCTGAGTGTCCTAGATTTTGTTCCTTCAAAAACTGATTTTATTTTGGAGATCCACATGATATGCTCTTCATTGCAAAAATTGCAAAAGAGGGGTCCCTGTTGAGATGCAAATGGATTTTAAATTTCCTGGACTTTGCAAATCTCCCTATAGCCATATGGCCAGATGGAGGAAGAGCCTGCCTGCAAAAGATATCCTTCCCACCATATACCATCTTAACTAAAGACTGAAACAACATGTAGGCATCTGACTAACATCTCCAATTGTTTTTCTCCTGTTTGGTTTGTAACATCTTGACTGAGGAAGAAGCCCATGGAGCTTCGAAAGCTTGCAACAGGTATATTGTGCATTTTGGTTGGCCAATAAAGGTATCAGTGATGGATTTTTGTTTTTCATCCTGAAGTATTTCCTGGGAACTCCCAGCATTACCATGGACTTTTCATTCCTACTTCCCAAATCACGTTAAATTAACCCGGCTCTTTCCAAAATGAAATGTATCTTTATAGCTGTTTGTTATTATCCCAGAAATAGTTAAGATAGCCATCGTCAGCAAACACAGCTATTGTTTCATGGACGCAGATTCAACAGAGATCAAGCAATTTGTATCACATGATTTAAAAATAATAGTGCAAAAGTAAAGATGTTTTTATTCAGTTTTGCACCATTCTTTTTGAATCACCATGTATATAATGGGACGTGAGCATCCATAGATTTTAGTATCCATGCACATGGTGGTGGTGCTGGAACCAATCCCCAATGGATACCGAAGGACCATTTCAAAATCAAAACATCCTTCTGGATAAGCCAAAACACTTTGCTTCCCTTTTGTAACATTTAACAAGTATATTCTGAGGCAGTGGAATCATTCTAACGGTTGGTAGGGTTGGCCTGCCAGAGAATCAGCAATATCCTCTAGGATTTATCTTCTTTCGGGGTGCTCAAATCCAATTCTCTGATGTTTTTTGGGGGGGCAGGGGGAATAGACCAATTGCAGAAGAATCCGAACTGGATCCTGGCATGGAGGAAAGTGGATGGGAGAGTTAGCCAGTTGAGATCTTCTTCAAAAATTATTTACCTATATAGGAAAACACCCAGTTACCTGTATGTTTCTTCCAAAAAGCAAACAGCCGATTTAGAGGACATTGAGAGTTTCAACAAGGAAGACAGCTTTGAGAAAAACGTTGAACTCTGTCCCCCTGGATATCGATCCAGTTTAGAGCAAAAGTGCAAGAGAACATGAATCTTATGATCTCCTACTAAGTTTGGCTCTGTGGTAAAGCAAGTAAAATTCTGTGCCAAAAAAGCTGGCTCATGCTCTGCATGGTATGCTTGAATTTAGCAAAAAAAAGATAGCACATGGTCAGTGTTATGCTGCCTGAGGCAAAGGGCAAACTAACCGGTCTGACCGCTGAATCTTATTTCAAGTTCTGGGGACTGGACAGCTTCCTCCATTGCACTTGAGGGCAGCAAAGGTAGCTGAGAGGTTGCAGGGCAGGCTGTGTGGTTCACACTTGAGGGCAGCAGACTCTTGTATTCCAACAACATGCTGCTGTTCTGCACCTGCTACCATCTGCCACTTGACCCAGTTGTCCCACTTTGCCTAATGGCATGCCCAACTTTATTGCTAAAGTGGTTCTGCTTCCCTCTGTTCCTTCCCTTTTGCCACCCAGTGATTTGCATTGTTTGTTTTTATTTTGGGATGAGGTAGCTGCTCAGGGCACAAAAGTTTTAGAAACAGATGCCAATCTGTGATGGCTGGCTTGTTGTACAGTTTCAATCACTATTCTATTCCATGGGTGGAGGACTTGTGGCCTTCAAGAAGTCGTTGGACTGTACTTTCCATGACACCTAACCAACAGAGCCATCCAACAGCAGCAAGTTGGTGAGGAATGATGGAAGTTGCAATCCAAGAATTTCTGGAGAAACACACAGTCTCTAGCTCTGATCTATTATTCCCCTGCCCCTGCACACACACATGAGCAAAACTGTAAAGAAGAAATCCAATTAATATGCTGACCTTGCTAAAATGGACTGATGTGGCCATTGATCCAACTTTACAGAGGACAGTCCTCTCTTTGAAGACATTGGGCACTTGAAGGGCTGTCCACATCCGGTTTAAAGACTGTAGTGAATTTGGCCTCTGCCATCAAAGAAATGAGTTTTCGAGTCCTTAGTGCCAGTATCATGGCCAAACTTTATTCATTTATTCAGTAGCAAACATTTATTTTATGAACATTTATTCAGTAGCAAAATCACAGAATCATAGAGTTAGAAGGGATTTCATAGGCCATCAAGCCCCCTGTTCAATGCAGGATCTTCAGGTAAAGCATTCCCAGCAAGCAGCTGTCACTAGGGGTGTCACTAGGGGGGTACAGTGATGTGGAGTGCACCGGATGACACTATGGGGGGGATGTCACCCGGTGGGGTAGTACACCCTGGAGGGAGGTAGGCAGGCAACTGCCTTCTGGGTCCCACGTGACCATGTCCACACGGGACTCAGAAGGCTGGTGAGGATGGGCTGAGTGTGGCCCCACCTTGCTGCCACAGCGCCATTCTAAGCACTGCAAGAGTGAGATGGGGGACTGCCCTTTTGGCCCTGGAAGTCCTGGTCCCAGAAACCCCAGCCCCCACACTGGGTGACACCCTGGGGAGGGACACCATTGGCTGTCCAGTCCCTTTTTGAGGATGTCCAGAGAAATAAATGCCCTCTTACTCCCTAGGTCATTGATTCTATTGCCAATGAATCTACTCTCTGTAACTTAAAACCATTAGACTAGGTCCTGCCGTTTGGGCCAGCAGAGGTAAAAAATGCATCCTCGTCTCTGTGACAGCCCTCGAGGTATTGAAAGAGTGCAGTCCCTCAGTCTTCTCTTCACCAGGCTGAACATGCCCAACTCCCTCAACCTTCTTCTTAAGCTTTGTTCTCCATACCACCTATTATCCTTCTCTGAACCCTATTGCCCCCTCTCTACTGGCCTCCCTGAATAATTCTCATAGCTTCGGGATGAGAGATAGCTCATGCTTGCACACGTTGCTTTTCTTTATATTTTTCTGCACTTTATATGGCCCATAGAAGTCCATCTTCCATTGGCCTCACCCCAGCAAAGCCCAGAGGCCTTCTTTAGCCACAGGGAATTGGATTACTAGCTATGGAATAGCCTGGGTAGAAATAGCCTCTAGGTAGAATTAGAATTAGCCACCTTGAATCCCTATACCAGGAGGAAGGAGGGATAATAATAATAATAATAATAATAATAATAATAAATTGTTGTTTCTCCCCTCCCCCCCCCAATTCTACCATGTTCCCTCCTGCAGATAGAGAAGTCATTGTACCTGGAAATTGACCACACTGAACACATTTGACCTCAAAAAGAATCAGCAGAACTCCAGTTTTTATAATATTTGGCTCTTTTCTCCTTAAAGTTTTTGTGTTCCCAGCTTGCTTAGCTGGTATGTTCTATCATGTTGACAGATAATTTGTCAAACGCAGCAGCCAGGACAGATGCAAAAGAATGGATATGGTGTCATATTTCCAGTGAAGAGATAAATTTCCTTTTGTGGAGTTCACATCAGGCAAAGAATATATCTGTTCCTGTATTTTTGCCATGATGACAAAATGACTTGATGAATTCGGAAACTGGGCTTCTTTTGTTTTGCTTCATAATTTGTCAAAGGCAAGTGCATAATTTATGCCCTAAGGAAAAAGTAGGACTCGATGACTCATTTGTACTGCTATGCAATATTAAAGCCTCCAAGAGACATCAGTGACAAACCTCGTATACAGGTTACAGGAATCTGAGACTCTGAACAGCAACACAATCACTCAATCAGTGCAGTGCGAAACCAGAGAGGGACTGGTTGCTTGTATACACTACAGCAATCAAATAAGAGCAACACAATCTGAGCGAAAGCAGGCAACTTTTCTGGAGCAAAGTCACCTGCACTTTCTTATGATACGATATACGATACGGTATATGATACAAGCAATCTTATGATCAATTATTTAACCTAATAGTGTATTATGGATTAAGGATTCAGACAAAAGCACTCAGGAAAGTAAGATCAAGTTTGATCCCAATCAGAATTGTAGGAGGTGTTCACTCTCTGCTCTGGACATCATGGGAAAGTCATACAAGTTTCAGGGCGACCAGATATCATCACCCCAAAGGAGGACAAGATACTGCAAAATGTCGTAGGACATTACAAAATAAAGGTTAAAAACTGTAATATAAATACCAATTCACGCTTCTCAAAATGAATGGACATTATGGAATTCCTCCTGGACAGGAGGGTGAAATGTTGGACCTTTCCTGAAAAAGGAGGACGTCTGGTCACCCTGTACAAACTTGTGAACCCTTCGCACACTCAAAAGGGGTTCCAAACCAAATGAGCCTTTAAGTGGCAGTTTTGATAGTTGTCTGTACAACAGTGTTATACAAGTGTGGCCTATAAACATGAGAGGTGTAAACATCAGATGGATCTTTTCATAGATCTAAAACGTGCACATGTTTGAGACAGCCATGTGTCATCTCGGGAGGGAAAGCACTGAATGTCTACTATTTTGGATGGCAGTATTATAAGTGAGTCTCAATTTGTGTTGCCCTAATTTACGACATTTCAACGTTACATTTCTCCAGAAATACATAAGGAAACGAAAGTCTCTCCTGGACCACCTGTACAGTTGAGCAAGTAGAGACAGTGAGGAGGGTGAGGTGAGACAGTGGTGGATCCGCACTGCATAAATAATCCAGTTTAACACCACTTTAACTGCCATGGCTCAATGCTATGGCATTCTGGGAACTGTAGTTTGTTATGGCACCAGAGCTGCCCCAACAAACAATTCCCAGAATGCCATAGCATTGAGCCATGGCAGTTAAAGTGGTGTCAAACTGGATTATTTATACAGTTACGGATGCAGCCTATGAGGCTGTTTGGAGTTTTGGCATGGAGTTCTGAGTAATAAGAAAAGCCCACTGGATTGGATTTCTTTTATCTGAATAGGATGGGGAAGGAAGGAGGGGGGAAAGCAATTGCAGTCTTGCTATTTCTGGAAGGAAGGGGTTTCCTTTGCCTGTTCATAAAAGGGAATGTGTTGGGCGGGGGAAGAGACTAAAATCTTACTGTCTTTTGGAAAAAAGTGATCTCCATCGACTGCTTAGAATACAGAGTGTGAGAGAGGAGAGAAACTCAAAACTTCCTGTCATTTGAAGGAAGGAGTTTCCTTTGCTTGCTTCGAATTAAGGCCCAGGGGGCAGGAAGCAGCTGGAATCTTGTTTCAGAGGACAGGGTTTTCTTTGAACGCGTAGATAGAAGCGTGAGAGAGAGAGATGAAGAAACTGGAATCCTGGGGTTCTACTGTAGCTGGAAGGGATTTTGTTTAGGTGGGAGTGAGCAACTACAGTTTTATTGTCTGGAAGGAAAGTGTTTCTCTATGGGGTTTATCGCACTCACTTTTGCTGCATGGGCTGGGGAGGTGTGTGAATGTGTGTGAAGGAGAGGAAATGGATTTTATCACACTCAAAACAGTCCCCATGCTGTTCCCATGCTGTTGCCCGACCACCACCCGTCCTGGCACTGTGCTGAGCCAGCCAATTTTGCTCAGTCGGAAAGCTTCCATCCTTGAAAAATCAACCAGCTCAGCCCAGTGCCAGGATGGGTGGTGGTCGTGCAACAGCATGGGGACTGTTTGGAGTGCGATAAAATCCGTTTCCCCTCCTTCACACATGTTCACATACGTCCCCAGCCCATGCAGCAAAAGTGAGTGTGATAAACCCCTATTCTGGAAAAGGTAATATCTGATGTTTTATCCTTTAAACCTCTTTAAAACTGGTGGTGGATTGAATAAAACTGCTAACTTGTGAGTACTTCAAGCTCCATTGGAACTTTTCCAAAAAGATCACCGAGGGTGGTTATTTGGGGACAATTTTTTTGTGTGTGATGTTGTATTCTTAAGTGTTTTTAAAAGAAATTAAAAAGCAGCAATGATACACCACTAACACAACTTTTTAATGCATTCTAACAACTATCAGGAACTAAATTACTTCCCTAAAGTAAAACTGCAAACTCATGACCTTTGATCTGATCCAGCAAGGTCATTCATATGATCTTATTGCTGCAAGAAACACTGATAAGTAATCACACTGGATATAGCATCTCTGAAATTCCATTTGTTGTTGTTAACTGCCCTTGAATTGACATGCATTCATGGCGACTTTCTGGATGAAACATCTCGAAGACCCCCTTTCCTCGTGCCCTGCAAATTCAGACCTGTGATCTTCCTCTCTTTCTTTCTCTCTTTCTAGTTCCCTCTCCCTAGCATTATTGTCTTTTCTAATGAGTCATGTCTTCTCATGATGTGGCCAAAGTATGACAGCTTCAATTTGATCTTGGCTTCCAGGGAGAGTTCATCCTTGATCTATTCAAAGATACATTTGTTTGTATTTTTGTCTGTCAATACTATCTTCAGCACTCTTCTCCAGCACCACATCCCAAATAAGTTGATGTTCTTCTTATCCGCTTTTTTCACTGTCCAGCTCTCACATCCGTACATGGGGAATACAATGGCTTGGATGATCTTAACTTTAGTGCTTAGTTGTATATCTTTACTCCTTGGGATGTCTTCTAGATCTTTCATACTCCCCTCTCCATTCTTAATCTTCTGATTGCAGTCTCCGTTCTGATCAATGTTTAATCCAAAATACAGGAACTCTTTTATTATCTTGACTTCATCATTGTCTAGGTAGAATTTACGTAGATCCTCCATGGTCATTATGTATTAATGATCAATATAGTATGAAATACCATACTTGCTGTGAATGTGAGCACCATGCACAGGATGACCATTGGGCTTGCCATAAATTACAGGCACTGGGAAAGATCCAAGATACTCTTGATTATTTCCCATGTGGAACCTGATATACCAGCAGGCTCCTTTTAGGCTGGTTTCCACCAGCAATGAGATCAACGGATATGTAATTGCCAAGTCCATGTAATTACACAAAATATTTTCTGTGAATCATATTCAGTAGCAAAAACAACTGTGTGAATAGGTTTAATGGAAATCCCTGTTGAGCAAAGAATTTGCACTATGTCAAGGCATTAGCAACAGGATGAGTCCACAATTGAGATTTCAGAAGTGCAGGTTTCATATACTACTGAATATATCTGGTGGTGAGTGGAGATGTCTGAATTTGGAACAATTAAGTTCCAACTATTTCAGTGGGAATGCTGAACAAATACTTACATTTTTTTTTGCTTAAATCAACAAAGTTTAAATTTATTTTTGACAAGATGTGCCTCGGTTGGTATGGATCTTAAATAATTCACTAGTATCTTTGAAGATGAGTAACGCCCATGCTAAGGAAACACAAGTTTGTTAAACCAATGGATGCTGAATTGCAATTCATGTTATTAGCTTACTAATTAATAGGATCATTTACCTCTAGCACCGTTTCTGCACTGATGGGAAAGCCCAGCTTACCTTTGGGATGTTCAGATCCACTGAGAGATTGAGCTGTCTGCACAACTGGCACCCACAACAGCACAATAGTTGTGGCACTGTCCGCACACTCCCCAAGAGACATCTCTCTTTCTCTTTCCACGGTCATCCCATTGAGTGTCATTGCACTGTACTGATGGTATTGTTGTACTAATGTGAGCTTCTGCAATCAATGTGCGTCATTGCACTGCACTGATGGTATTGCACTAATGTGCATTTTTGCAATCAGTGTGAACATTTGCAAAAGGAATGAAACTGGAGGACCTACACCAATGTGAAAGAGAAAGTGCTGCAGCAGGGAGTTGGAAATTCTGGGCAGGAAGAAGTCAGGAGCTTGCTCACCAGTTGACGGTTCTCCCCTGTTCCTGCACCGGTATGCAGTCCAGATGCCCAGGGAATTCTCCAGAGTTTCCACTCTGTTCTGGAGCAAAAGGGGACTCTTTTTACTCCAAATAATTGCCCTGGATTGGGCCCATGTTCTATCCATTTTGGACCCATGCATCACCTAAACAGGTCAGTGTGGGAATGAGATGGGAGCATTTCTTTTCTTTCATGCCAACACCACCTAGAATATATCAACCACTTCTGGGATTCTGGGATTTATAGCTTTGTGAGATATTTAACTTTCCGAGATGGGTGCCACAACAAACTACAAATTTCAGAAATCTATAACACTGAGCCATGGCAGTTAAAGCAGTGTCAAACTGCATTATTTCTGCAGTGCAGATTAGGCCTCTGATTCAGAGTGAGCTCACACATGTAAACATCCAGCAGCAATTGCCACAGGGGAAGTCATTACTGATCATTCCTTCTGTTCATCTCCCAGCGAGGGTATTTGCTTCAGGATGTGCAAAGAAAATGACTAAATGTTGCATGGACTCTAGGGTATTTTAGCTTAAGAATAGCCAAAAGATTTTGACTTTGAAATCAGTGGTAGACACAATTACATAACACCCAACCTTTACATTTTTCAATATAAATTATACATTGAAGACGCATTCTTTTCCTTATGGTACAGTAACAGAAGGTGAGCTTTGCTGGATTAAATCAAAGCTCCAACAATACTGTTCAACATTTTACAAATGAAAACTGGGACACAGGTGGCCAAGCAACATCAGAGAGTGGTCAAGATGCCAAAGTTATGAATGAGGAAGAACACACAGGCTAAGCGATGCTGCAGCAGTTTGTTTTTGCCTGAGCCTACTGGGAAGGGCAAGATACCACCCTTTCCCCTCCTCTCCCTTCTGCTGAGTTAATTGAGTTAAAACTACTTTGCAGCAACTAAAATAAGCAGAGGACAAAGGGGAAAGTGGAAGGAGGAAAGTGAAACTGGAATATTTCAACAGAAGCACAAAATATAAAATGACGGGATTAATCTGTTGCTGCCAAACTGGGATAGTTGGAGGGAATGGGGTAGGCAACCACATACCCATTTGGGACTATAATTCCCATAAGACTTAACTAGTATGGTCAATGGCTACGGATTAAGGAAGATATGGTTGAAAACACCTGGAGAGCAGCAGGGCTGCTGTCACAATGCAGAATTAATGCAGTTTGACTCTGATTTAGCAGAAGCAATAGCAATAGCAATAGTAATAACAATAGCAGCTTCATTTATATACCGCTTCATACTACGCTATACAGTCTCTAAGCGGTTTACAGTCGTAAGCTGGGTACTCATTTTAGCCACCTCAGAAGGATACAAGCCTGAGTCGAGCCTGAGCCCTGGCTGGTATTGAACTCACAACCTTGTTGTGGTTAGTGAGTGGTGGCTGCAGTACAGGCATCTAATCACTGCACCACCAGGGTGCCATTCTATGGAATCCTGGGATTTGTAGTTTGTTGTGGCACTGGAGCTCTCTGACGGAGGAGGCTAAATATCTCACACAATTACAAATCCCAGAATTCCATAGCATTGAACCATGGCAGTTAAACAGTGTCAAACTGCATTAATTCTGCAGTCTAAACGCAGGCCAGGTTGTGTGTTCCAGTCCAGTCTGTTCTCATTCAGTGTTCAAACTTTCACTGGCTTACCAGATGCCAATGATGTTGACACTCAGAGCTTGGATGGTCCAGTGATTGGGAAAAAAGTTTTTTGTTTAATACACAAAAGTAGTGGCTGAGGGATTCTCGGATTTCTTGTCCAAAAAAGTAACTTTTCAAATTCTGGGTAGATTGCCTGTGAAGTTGGAGGCTTTGTTAAATAATGATCCTAAAACATTTGTTAATTGCCAATTGCTGACCAAATTGGGGCTGCTTATCCCCTACCCATGCCCATTGGCCTTGCTGGTTGGGTGAATAATGGGGATAGTAATCCCTCACATCTGTCAGGTACTGTGTGAAAGGAAGCAGCATTATTATTAAGCCCTGTGCCAGTAGAGACAAATCTTCCCTTTTCACACCAAAATGGATGTAGTATGTTTTGGTTTGAGTGTTGGACTATGACTCTGGAGACCAGGGTTCGATTCCCAGCTCGGCCATGAAACCCACTGAGTGACCTTGGGCAAGTCACAAGTTCTCAGCCTCAGGAGGAGGCAATAAATCTTGTTTTATAGCAGTAATATGTGCCAGCGTTCAGTATCAAACAAAATCATAGGGATGTCTAGAAGGCAAACCAGTTGTAGAACAAACAAATCTGCCCCTGCCCCATACTGTCAAACTGGAATATCAGAATGTATAATGCCATTCTCAGCCACTTCTTTGAATTAGGTCACATATAATGGTACAATAAAAAATCTGCTTTCTCAATGAACAAACCTTTATTTGTACAAGAGATCAAATTAAAATCATGCCTCATTTGATGAAAGATTTTACATATTCAGTTTGCAGACACTTCCTGTCAACTCTACATATGTATAGTTCACAATTTATTCAGGATGTGTACATGCAAATTTGGATTTGCTGGTGCCATGCATGGTGACCTATCTAAGGAGCTTATTGCACACCAGAAAGAGGCGTCTTACCTCTTCCGGGTTCAATCCTCGATACAGGATACATCCAGATGTTATCACACATAATTCGTCCGCGATCCAGTCCAGATCCAAGGAGCGCTCAGCTGGCCAATATTTAAAGTCTGAAAACTTCTGTTTCCAAAAAAGTGCTGGCTTCAACCCAGGCTGGATGCGGCTGGTGGCATCGTGGCAGAATCAGTGACGAATTATGTGTGATAGCATCCAGGTGAATCCCGGATCAAGGATTGAACTCAGAAGAGGTAAGACATCTCTTTTGGGTGTGTGATAATCAGACTCCAGGGATCATCAGAGAATCTGGGACAGACTGCATCCTGGCTGGATATTTATTTGATTACAGCTACTTCTCACTTTGCACATTGACTATCCTTCTTTCCTGTTATTGTGCCACATTGTTCAGCTAATTGCTGAATTTAACTTGAGTATTTGACCCTCTTGTTTGTTGCCTTGTTGGGCAAAATCACTTCTTTTTGGCAACTATGTTCCCAAATACCATACCTTCCAACATTTCACAGATGAAAAACTGGGGCACATGTGGGCCAAGTGACATCAGAGTGTGGTCAAGACGGCAAAAATTTTTTAATGAGGAAGAACACACAGGCTAACAGAGGATGCAGCAGTTTGCTTTTGTCTGAGCCTACTGGGAAGGGCAAGATTCTGCCTCTTTCTTTCCTCTCCTTCCTGCTGAGTTGAGTGCAAATTACTTCTGCGCTTGGAACTCAGTTTGCAGAAACTGAGGTAAGTGGAGGACAAAGGGGCAATCCTAAGGAGGAGGTAGAAACCTCAAGTAGTAAACCTTTGTTGGAGGTAGAAATCTGAAATAGTAAAGGTTTACCAGTCTGTTGGCTCCCTCTTTTTGGGGGCTAAAATGCAGTACCTTCACATCCCAGTACCACATGGCCAGAAAGATTTTAGTTATGATTGTACTTTGCTATATGGCCAGCACAGCTACCCCTGGATACCATTATGGCTGGCAGTGGTAAAAAAGACATGTTCATCCTCAGTACAGTCTGGCATTAGTGGCAAAATTAGAGGCAGTACCCTAGCAAATTCCTTTCTTCAAGGCCCTGAAGTCTTAGAAACAAGTTGATAGTCAAATACTTTATAACGGCAAACATGAATGTGATGAAGATCTGCTGCAGCCTATAAAAACTAGACTGTTTACAACCGCCCAGAGGACCTTTTCGGCAACCGCTGCCAGATTATGGAATGGCCTGCCAGATGAGATCCGTCATATTACCACCTTAAACGGCTTTAAAAAGGCTGTTAAAATGGATCTCTTCCTGCAGGCCTTTCCTGAACAGATATCCTGGCCATCAAAAGATAGCCCAACCTGCTTATCCCTGATTCTGCTGTAGTATTATTTGTGTTCTTCTTTTAAGTGTGTTTTAAACTGTTAACTGTTTAATAGTATTTTAAGGGGTGGGTGGGATTGCGGGATATGGAATGTATATTTTAATGTTATAAGCCGCCCCAGTTGCATCACACAGAGGGGTGGGATAAAAATAAATTTCATTATATTATTATTATTATTATTATTATTATTATCATTAAAGATCTGAACTAACTGTAAGTTTTTTCTGGCTCTGTGCTTTATGTGTTATAAAAGGATAGACACTTTCCTTTCTGGGAGAAAAATGACTGACAGACATTTTGACAAGAATATTGTTTTGGAGGAGCAAAGTGAGTGAAGCAAAGATCTGACTTGTCTTCATAAAACAGCAAAGAAAGTTGGAAACAACAGAGCAAGTGCATCAAAGGAAAGATGTGGACAGTCATTAACATTTGCTATTGGACTCATTTTGGCCTTATTCCAATTTACAAAGGTGGTACTTATGTGAGGGCGCTCAACCTAGAAGCAATGTGCATACACTGAATAAACAAAACACAGTATTATGTAAGAGACTGATATAGGGTATTTGCCTTTCAGTAGATTTCCTTGCTGTTAGTTCCTCTAGAGACCTACATTCAAATTTAGAAAACATGAAAAACAAATTGAAAAGAGAGAGCAGTTACTGGGCCTGCTCCAGTGCTTTCAACAG